>CM070562.1:600000-1150172 GCA_036346405.1 Phyllostachys edulis
AAAAAATCGGTTCACAAACCGATGGTACAACCCAAAAAGCTACAGCCGCATCTCAGAGATTCAAGATTCTGCATTTTTCTTTTCTCAGCGGCAGACAGGCGCACACAGGGAGTAGCAGGCCGCCGCATCCTATTTTCTAGAGCACTACACACACAGCACAAGCCGCAAGCTATTGAAATAAAAAAAAACTCAACACCTCAAGCTGCCAAGAAAATCTGGTTTCTTCATGAGGATGCTACCTCTACAGGCGCTCTGCCAAAGCTCCTCATTTTGCAGGACACTATAGGCGCATCATTTTCCGGGGAGGAAGCAGGTCGCCGCCTACTGCCGCAATAAAGATTATAACCGGATTAAAAATAAGCAAGAAACAAGAATCAATAGAGAAACTTCATCACAAGCCGACCGCCAGACAGGATCAAGTCGCATCAATGAGCAGTTCAGATCAATGATGGCAGCCAATAAAGAAACTTGCAACAGGAAATTTCGCACGGATCCACACAGAGCAATAAGATGGATTACTGCGGGGAACAAGGCTCACGATTTTTCTTCAAGAGGCTACAGGCTACTGCCCTAGGCGCTCCTAATTCTGCAAGAACATGCGCCGCCGCCACAGGGGCTCTCCAAAAGCTCTAAACCTAAAGCCACTACTTTTCTTTGCAGGGCAGAGCCAATCCTCCAGTGGCAACAGGCATGCCAACCCAACAGCAGCAGCCAAAAAATCCTATCACCTATTCCTTTTATAGGGCAACAACAAACCCTAAAAACCTTCAGATGATTTCTGCTAATAGAGCTGGTTAAGGCCCAACATCAACGAACACACACGACGCATCTCAAAACGCCGTCTTCATCGTCGATTGATCTAAACCGCTTCACCATGCCGACCGCGCGCGGTTTAGCCAAAGGTCATCAAGATGGTATTTGGTAAAATTACCAAAATACCCTTCTCGATCCTTTCCAAAAGACCGAGTCCATCTGTTGAAGCAATCGCCGCCGCCACGTGTAGGTTGATCAACGGCTCCATGTCGTCAAGTCTCTCCCGTCCGGATCCCACCGCACCATCGAGCACTTGTAACGACTCCGCCGCTGATCCAACGATCGCCGACCGAACCGCCTGATTCGGTCATCCTCGTCCATTCTGCGCCATGCTTGAGTCACTGACCTCCCGGCATCCTTGATCGTTTCGGACCTCACTCTCCAAGCTTAGTCCCGATCCTCTCGCCGTTGACCGTCATTGACTGCAAGCCACCGCTGAAGAATAGACAAACAAACACGAATCCGGAACAAGTTCTTCACAACTTGACCCACGTTAGCCAAAACATGTCATATGCAACACATATGCATTAACAAATATGGATATGACCTATCCCAAAATCAAATCACCACTTAAATCAACATTCAGCACAAAAGCCGGTCAGACCGCCACTGACCTGACAGAACTGAAATTTTGTCGAAAACGCGTGAAACTTCAAACCAAAAGCCACATTGCCAATTGTTTCATCATCCTAAGATCATGAGCATATCCCCATGATATCCACAAAAAGATTGTGTGTTGTCTACAATCTTGTAGCCGACTGTATCACCGCAACCCATTGTATGAGCTGTCTTTATTGTTATCTACAGGTGACATGAATAGCTGTTATAGACAGCAACGATCTGTACCATTGTACATGCCCTAAGTTGATCTAAACTCTTTCACTTAATTTAGATACAGCTTTAGATGCTAGCACCCCAATGCACTGTTTCAATACCACCACTTTTTATTTATTATTTCTCTCACCTCTCATTTACTCCCTCTCCTCTTTACTCTCTCACCCTTGCATGGAAGAGATGTTAGGGGATAAAGTTATCATAAGGTGAGCTATCAAATACATATTTAAATATTATGTATAATCTAAATTAATATATAAATTATAAGGAGCAAAGTTCAAATGAAAAATACATTAGATGCAATATCTTAAAAGTAGCAATCTTAAGAATAAAATTAACTAGATTTGTGTCACAAATAACGACAGAGGTACTGTGAGAGTACCAAAGGTGCAGCGAGCGGAGCCGATGCTCCAACCCCCTCACGCCCCCGGTGGTGGATCTACCACTGCTCGCCATGCCCCCTCCATGCGCAGGCAGATGTTGCCATCTCCCTCGACGTCGGCCGACAACGCCCTCTCTCCACCCTCGCCGCACCGCCCTTTCCCTCCCGGGACTCCACACTAGCAACGAGTTAGATCTAGCCAGATCTGAGCATGGGCGCGGCGGGTGGCTTGGCTACTAGCGTGGCACCGCTACGATGAGGAGCTTGGCGGGCAGCTTGGTGGCGAGGAACGCAAGCACAGCGGTGATCTACCTCACACGCGTCTGCCTTCTCCATCCTCTCCCATCGCCTTCTCCCTCCCCTCTGGCACTAATCTGCCTAACCGTTGTCGCCTTATCCCTCTCCATCAATGCCCAGATCCGGTCGAATCCGGCCTGAATCAGGTCGACGACAACGGTTTAGCGTGGAGACCAGGCGGTGGTGCAATTTGTAGGACCGGTATGGCAACAGAGGGGCGTGAATGGTGCCTTCAAATTTTTCCCCAAGTATTCACCTACTCTTCACTCCAATAGCTATGAGAAGCTATGAAGATCAAAAATAAAAATTCAAATTGCTACAGTAATTTCAGATCGTGAACAGTGAAACCAGCACTATTTCAAATCCGAAAATCCATGTAACTTTTGATTCGTAGATCCAAAAGACTTGAAACTTGAACCAAGGATAGATCATGATCTTAGGAACCTATCCCAACAGAAAAATCTAAAAGAACTTGAGAGAATTTGGACCTTTTGGTTCGTGAAGTTCTGCTGCACCAAAATCGGGTCAAAACCAAAAATTGAGCTAACTCTCAAACCAAAGCTCCAAATGACTTGAAATTTGGTGTGCACCCTCTCTGGGATGTCAGGAACCTATTCCACTCAACAATCGAGAAAATTGTTGCCAAAGTTATGACATTTTCCTGTTTGAGGGAAAGTTGCACAAAAACGGGGCAAAAACCGAAGATGATGAATATGACTTGCTCGGGGATGGATAAAGGCCAAGATGGCTCTAGATATATTCCCACATATCACAGCAAGCAACAATACCAAAGAAATCGAGGCAAAAACAACTGAATCAAGAAATCACTCGGAGAGACCAAAGAGAGCAAAAACCGGGTTTCTTCATGAATCTTGCCATGAAAGTGCTTAGATGAGTGGAGATTGATTTCCAGAGGTTATCTCCATCTCTTACACGTCCTTGGCACAACACGATCAAGAAGGGAAGAGAGATGGGGGAAAAACCAACCGAATCAAGAGCAAATTAATCAACACAAAAGAGATTCATGGAGATGAACAAAGTTTGATGCATTGCTACTTGAGGATGAGGGTTTTACAGCCACTCCACTTGGAGGACAAGAGAGCACACCATAGCTCTCAACTTTTCTCAAACCCTAACCCTAGAACTCATGAACCCTAGGTCTCAAGAGAGGATGGTTGGATGGATAACCACAAGTCTCCATCCCAACCATTTAAATAGATGAGCTAACCAACCACATCCAAACCTTAGTGGATACTATCCACTTAGCACAATGGGGGAAACCCGATAACCCCACACACACGGGTTTTAACTCACACTCTACTCTTATGCACGCTTTTCAAAGCGCATAAGCTCGAATCCGCTAAGTCCTTAGCCTTGATCCAACTTGATCATACCAGTTTCTCCATGACCTAAACCGCCTTTCCAAACACCACTCAAGCGCCGCGGTTTTCTTCCGAAGCAGTTTCCGGTATTTTGGTCAAACTACCAAAATACCCTTCCTTGACCCGGTCTTCTCCATCCATTGCAAGCAATTGTCATGCTTGCCACATGTAGATGCACCACTAGCTTGCCGCGCGTCGGCAAGTCTCTCCCGTTCCAGTTCCACCGGACCACGCCTCACTTAGACCGACCAAGCCACATGGTGCAATCCTGCCGTTCAAACTTCCCTTCAACATTTCCCGCCTTTCCCGTGCCATGCTTGAGATCACCACCTCACCCGGCATCCACGATCGTTCTAGGCCTCGGCTCCTCCATGAGCTTAGCCTCGATCCTTGCCATTAACCGTTGTTGACTCTAGGCGACCCTGCACATCCAAAGACAAAGAAATCGTTTCCCAGATACAAGTTCTTCATAACTTGACCTACTTTAGCAACAACATGTCTCATGTCTGATAAATTCGTAAATCAATTTTTTGACCTTCACAAACTGCAATAGATCATCATGATATTATTCAGGACCCTCTCGTATGATCCTTCACAGTTGTTCGGTGTGGAGCTCGGACGACTTTCCCACGGTGGTGGAGATACGGCTTGTGCCCTAACACAAGATCTGGTTGTTTCTTCGTGTTTGGATTTCGTGGCAGGTTGTTTCTCATACTAAAAATACAGTTTCCATCTCTGCTCTTTAATTCACCCACCTGCCTGCGTACAAACGGTAGAGGGTGAAGCACTGGAGTGCCCTCGGATCTGACACCGTTGATTACGCTAGTACTAGTAGGACCCGTTGATTGGACAAATTAGTTGGCGGCGCTCTCAGCTTGCAGCCAGGTACACGTTACGTAGCCAGCCAGGTCAGTCGGGCGACAGACAGGGCAGGCAGCTTTATCAACGAAAAACAAAGTTTGCCCGGCCCCGCCATCGACAGGCAGCTAACGATGACTGGAGTAGTAGTCCAATTTCCTTGGAACAATTTATTAACGCATTAACTCTCTCTTCTCTAGACAGCAGCAGAAGCAGCAGCAGCACAAGCAGCAGGTACAAGCTGAGAGCCCCGCCGCCAACCAATTTGTCCAATCAACGGTGTCAGATCCGAGGGCACTCCCGATGCTTTAACGTGTACCATCCAGATGAGTAGTGATGTACTTATTAGCAGTAAAAGGAAAGCACATGCCCTTCCCTTTTGTTTGGAACTTTGGATGGAGGACTGTTAAACAGTGCATATATATAACCTTGCTTAGGAAGGAATTAAAAGAAATTGTTATGCCTGCAATGTAGTACGGTGAAAAAGCCCAAAAGATGCGACTTTAATTGCTAATTTATATTGTAATATATTTATAAAATTATAATTTTTTCTAAAAGTATTTTCCGAGACAAATCTACGTATATGATTTTCCTACCTCCAATCTAAATATTTAAAAAGATACCAATAGCCAAAGCTTCAAAAGCCTGATTGCGCGTATCTCAAAATGACATGTTTTTGTGACCGAGGGAAGTAGTAAGAATGTCGTTTTGGGGTATGTGCAGTCAAACTTTCTAAATTTTGGTTATCGATATCTTTTTCAATATTTGGATTCAACACATAAAAATTGTATGTGTGGATTTGTCTCAAAAAAGTATTTTTCCTAAAATTATAATTTGATTTGATTTTATAAATATATTATAATAAAAATTAGTGATCAAATTGTATTTTAGAGAGCATATCAATATCTACAACGACATAATTTTGGGACCGGATGAAGTAGTACGGTTGTATATTAATTCATTAGACGGTTAGGACTTAGTAGGAGTTTGGGCAGACAGAAAAAAAATCCAAATAGACGACACGTCGACATTAATGCATTCCTTGGAGATTACCCAAGCTGGTCTGTCCATGCTAGGTGAAGCTTTTTTAGGCTGCTCCCAATGGACAGTATCTTAGTACAGTTTTTTTTAGTACATGAGGAATATTAGGATACTATCTTTCTAATACATAGTTTCTTATGGTGTAGTATCTTAGGCTGTTTCATTTAATTACATGCATGATCTTTACTAGTATTTGAGCATTGTAGTCTATTTGTGACATGTACTAAAGCAATACATGTTTGTTGACACACACAAACGTAAATACGGGATCGATCACAACAAATTTATATCGTTGGATTTGAGACCTAACCCAGATATCAGATTAGATACTAGAGTACCTCTCTCTTCATTAACTATGGTGCCACATCATCATTTTGCCTACATGGTAGGCTTAAGATACCAGCTAGGGTGGAGCATTGGGAACAGCTTATTCATGCTTTGATATTTGTGTAACTTCGAATTAGTAGGGGATATTTAATAGTTTGTCTTTTAGGGCATCTCCAATAGTCAGAGATAATTTTGTCTCTAATATATGCTATATCATCTTTAGAAACAACATCTCCAATAGATAGTATCTAGCACACTCTCCAACATTTATATTTTATAATTTTTCTTTGAAACGGGCCTACATGTCAACTATAGTAGATTAATGTATCATGTCTTATTTCACGTGCACGACAGTCTCTTCAGGAAGAGACGACATGTGCTCTCTCTCCTCTACGTAGGATTTTGTTGACGTGTCATAGCTAAGAGATGACAATAAATACACTATTGGAGATTCCCTTATATTGTCTCTAACACTTTTTTTATGTCATCTTGAGATAATTTTAGAGGTAGCTATTTCAATACATTATGTCTTGAGCTATCTCTTTAAAGCCCCACAAGCATTTAAGCTTTACAAGAATCAAGTACCTTGTTTCGCGTGAATAAACGACGACTACGCTCCAATAGCAAAAAGCTTTGTCGCTAGTGTCTTGTTTCACGTGATGCGTCCATTGCTTCATGAGAGGACGACCTCATTCTCTCTCCTATTTCACTCTTGACGAGGATCTAATAATCCTCATTTTATCTTTTATCTATAATCATTATTATAGGGAAATATCATGTAAATCTCTAGGTATACCCCTTAGATTTGCAAGGGAGAAGCCTACCAGGTGGTCGTAAGTTCTCCTACGACCACCCCCATAGTCGTAAGTATTGCCACGACTACTTTATGGTCGTAAGTTCTTCTACGACCACTACCTAGTCGTAAGGTATTCTACGACTAGGTTATAGTCGTAAGCTCTTCTACGATCAGGTCAGCCACGATCACCTTATGATCAATTAAACCTCTGCACGAGTGGGTCCAATTGATTAAGGAATTCAAATATCATCATCTGTTGTTACTCTGCGAAGTAATAGCACGTAATGCTCCATTATCTCTGATATATAGCTGTCAGGCGGCGTGGAGGAGTTAATGCGCCGGTGATTACTGCCAACATGCGCCCGTTACAGGATGTGATGAGGCACCACTTCACCTGGAAAAACGCCACTCCTTCACGGACTATATAAAGGCGGCAATCAGAGAAGGAAGGGGACGATCAGACCCGGACCATCAGGAAGACAAGCACTATCATCTGTAATAGTCTTAGTTTTTCTCCTAATTGTTTAGAATACACTCAATACCATACACACACAGGAGTAGAGTTGTTATTCTCTCCGGAGAAGGCCTGAACCTGTATAAAAATTCCCGTGTCAATCTCTCTGCGTGATTTCATTCTAGGAGACTCCCCGAATCAAACAATCTTTACGTAAGATCGATTCTAAAACACCGACAGTTGGCGCCGACCGTGGGGATCTTCCGGTAATCTCTTATCAACATACTCTCTTTTTCCCAAATCTCATGCACTCATGGCGGAGAATGGAACGAGGAGAACGGTTCGACTTGGCGGTCTGCAGACGTCGACATGGATGCGGTTTGATTCTGAGCCGAGTATTGACTCATCCGATGGTGCTGCGCCTCCGGTGATCTTCCCGCAGATCCAGGAGACAATGTCGCGATGGAGTTGAGGAGGATCCCTATCCCCACAACAAGACGTCCAAGGAGGAATCTACCCTCTCAAAGGACAAGGGTCAATCTGACCAGGACTACACCCAGGTGGACTCACAACACGACGAGAGTTTTTCCTCGAAGTGTCCAAGTCCCCCTAAGGCGGTCCGACCTAGTGAGGCAAGTTCTGGAAGCCACAATTCCAGGACTTCACCAGCATCTGGTGATCCTCTCTCTCCGGATGACGCCAGAGAGAGTGGGATCAAGCATGCTTTTCCTGCAAATTCGACCATCTCTCCGCAAGTCACACCTGCGGACGGAGACGGTTATAATGCAGAGTTCCCCTACCTGGAGGGGATTGCTCCAAGTCGCCAGATGGTGTCTCTCGACTACTCCTCAAGCGGAGAGGCCTCGAGCACAAGTGAGAATCATCAACGGGAGGTCTTCGTCCTTCCCTCGGATCAAGGTCACCCTCCTAGAGACCGAGCTGGAGACGCTCCCCGAAGATCACGCACTACGCCCCCTCGTGGCAGTGGCAAGGGCACCACCGATGACGGACACAACCAACACCTTCATGAACGCGAAGGAAATCCTCGACATACTCGCACTCCATTGAGGCAGTCTCAAGAGTATGACATGGAAGATCTTGAGGCTATTCGACGAAAGAAGATTGAAGCCTAGAAGAATTTGCCTGGGCGAATCCAATATCAATCAGAGGAAGCTCAAGAACTCCAGCACATCAATGACTTGCTCGAGAATCCAACTCGAGAACTCACCCGAGCGCCAGGGTACGATCTCTTCGTCGAGGAGATCGCACAAAAGCTTCGATCTACGATGGCAAGGCTGGAAGCACCTCGCCGACATCATTCAGGAAGTCGTAGCAATACGACTTCTTCAGCTACCAGTCGATCGAACATATCACCACGGAGGAATCGACGCAACAGTAAGTCGCATTGATCTCCTACTCGGAGAAATGTCTTTCAAACGACTAATGATCACCAAACCCCTCGGAGAGGTGATCGCTCACCATTCCGACATAAAAATCTGCAGCAGCAGATGAACTACGATGAGTATTCCCCTCGTAGGACTGAGACCTATCATAGGTCGGGTCAACCTGTTACTGGGTATCGTCGAGTACGACCACCTGATGATATCAACCTTTCTTTCCTGCAAAGGAGGCGTCAAGAAGTTATTACTGGATGTCGGGCATTCTCGCCTGATCTCTGAGCTGTTCGCTGGCCACCTCATTTTCGACCAGTGAACATGAAGAAGTTCGATGGCTCCCAAAATCCCATCGAATTCCTTCAAATCTATACAAATACCGTCCGAAAGCAAAGCAGCAGGAGGAGAACATGTGATGGCAAATTACCTTCCAAGCGTGCTCGAAGGATCGCGCCGATCATGGTTCTTGAACCAACCACTTGAGTCGATCTATTCTTGGCAATACCTCTGCGACCTTCATCTTGGCGAATTTCTAGGCACTTATAATCGCCAGGAAGGACGACGACTTGCACCGGATGAGACGTAAGCGACAACGAGACCTTGCGCCAATTCATCAAGCGCTTTAGTCGGGTTCGTAATTCAATTTCGGAAGTTTCTGACTCATCTGTCATCAGGGCTTTCAAGCAAGGAGTCCGTAGTAGAAGGATAACAGAAGATATTGCTTTAAATCCACCCACCACTGTCACTAAACTCTTTGAGATGGCTGATCGATATGCGACTGTCTCTGAGGCGGTCGAGTGGAACAACACAACAGATCGAGAAAACAATACCTCTCGAGAGCCAGGCGACATTGGTAAGAAGAAATATAAGAAAGCAAAAAAAGTCCAAGAACAAGGCGAAGGGTCAAAAACTCCAAGCCAGCGGTTCCAAGGAGGTTTTGGCTGTAAATGATAAAGAGCCACGCACCTCCAAGCCGCACTCCAACCGAGGCAAAGGTAAGCGCCCCGAACGGAAAAATGATAAGCCTAGGTGGTGTCCTTTCCATAAAAAGGAAGGACATGACCTTCGCAACTGCCGGGTCTTTCAACGAAAGCTTGAAGACTATTACAACGGCAAATGACCACTTCCCACTCTCGAGCAGGTAGGGCAAACGAGTGGTCATAAGTCCTCAGATGACGAGGAGGAGATGCTGTTCCAGGATCTGCAACACACCGTTGAGCACATCTACGGGGGATCATCGGCATATGAATCAAAGCGATAGCTTAAGGCTGCTGAACGCGAGGTAAACTCCATAGATCCTCCTCTCGTCAATAAATTACCGAAGTGGTCGGAAGTCACCATCTCCTTCGAGAAGGGTGACTGCCCGATTCCTTCGACTCGACCAGGTCGGTATCCGATCGTGGTCGAACCCACCATCAACAATTGTCGGGTCAATCGAGTTTTGGTTGATGGTGGCAGCTCGTTAAACATTTTTTACGAGTGCCTGGATGACTTGCAAGTACCGGGACCAAGGTAAGACCGAGACGATACTCTTTCCATGGATCGCATCGATCTTCACCAAACCAATTGGCCAAGTTTTCTTCCTTTAACATTTGGTTCACTAAGTAATTTCAGACGAGAAAATCTCCTTTGATGTGGTCGATTTCGATCAAGATATAACGCCATACTCGGACGACCAACTTTGGCAAAATTCCTAATGGCTACTCATTATGGATATCAATGTATTAAGATGCCAGTCCCAAAGGAGTAATCACAATTCATTGTGACAAGAAGATGGCGATACTGCGATCGCCGATCCTCGAGATGGTTGGACAAATACCAACTCAAGAAGAAAGTCACTCGACTAGCAAGTCAAAGCCTAAAGCTGCACCAAAGCCGAACGACAAGGTCAAAGAGGTTCCTCTCGACGCAGGGGAGCCCTCGAAGATTGTTCGCATTGGGGATACTTCCGACCCCAAGTAGGAAGACGCCCTCATCACCTTCCTCCGAGCTAACGTAGATGTCTTGGCGTGGCAAGCATCCGACATGCCCGAGTCCTCAGGAGGTGATCGAAAGACGAGCTAGCTTTACTACCGATAAAGTACCAGTAAAACAAAAATTATGGAGATTTGCCTCGATCGGCGAGATGCTATCAAATCGAATTGGATAAGCTACTTAAAGCGTGCTTTATAAGAGAGGTCAACCACCCGTAATGGTTGGCTAATCTGTAATGGTTAGAAAGTCAAACGGCAAATGGCGTATGTGCGTAGACTTTACTGATCTTAATAAAGCTTGTCCAAAAGACGATTTTCCTTTACCTCGCATCGATCAGTTGGTTGATTCTATTGTAGGTTGTGAAATGTTAAGTTTTCTATATGCATATTCTGGATACCACCAGATCAATATGTGTCTAGACGATGAAGAAAAGACCGCATTTATTACACCATTTGGTATATTATGCTATGTTAAAATGCCATTTGGTCTAAAAAATGCCGGTGCTTCTTTTCAACGCTTGATGCAATCGACTTTTTCATCTCAACTAGGCCGAAATCTAGAGGCCTATGTTGACGATCTAGTCGTTAAAAGCATGAAGAGACTTAATCATATCACTGACCTACAAGAAACATTCGACAACCTCAGAAAAAATCGCTTCAAACTCAATCCTGAGAAGTGTGTGTTCGGAATCTCTTCAGGAAAATTACTTGGATTCCTAGTATCTATACGAGGAATCGAAGCAAATCCTGAGAAGATAAAGGCCATTCTCCAAATGCGCCCTCCAACCACAAGGAAAGAAGTCCAGAAACTCACGGGGTGCATGGCGGCTTTAAGTCGTTTCATCGCACGACTAGGAGAAAAGGGACTACATTTCTTTAAACTTCTAATGAAACACGAGGGTTTTGAGTGGTCGAAAGAGGCAAACGCTGCCTTTGAGGATGTCAAGAGGTACCTTACGAGTGCTCCTATTCTGGTCTGTCCGAGGCAAGAAGAAACGCTCTTAATTTACCTAGCTGCCACGCCACAAGCAGTAAACGCAGTACTAGTCGTAGAACGTGAAAACGTACAACGACCGGTATACTACGTAAGTGAAGTTTTACACGGACCTAAGGAGCATTACCCTCAGGTCCAAAAGCTTCTATATGCCCTCCTCATGTCTTCGAGGAAACTGCGGCATTATTTTCAGGCGCATAAAATAGCTGTGCCGTCTGAGTTTCCCTTGGGAGCGATCCTCTAGAATAGGGAAACAGCGGGACGCATGGCAAAATGGTCAGTCGAACTTGGGGAGTTCGACATCCATTTCGTGTTCCGAACAGCCATTAAATCCCAGATCTTGGCAGACTTTGTCGTCGAATGGACAAATCCTGAACCTGTTCAGGATCCTCAGTACGATTCCCACGACCAGTGGACGATGTACTTTGACGGGTCGCTTACTTTAAGTGGCTCGGGGGCTGGGGTGGTCCTAGTATCTCCTACCGGAGAGACCTTAAAGTATGCCATACAATTAAACTTTCAGGCCATTAACAACGTGGCAGAATATGAAGGTTTGCTAGCTGGCATACGAGCAGCGAAAGCGCTCTCGATTCGCCGATTACTCGTGAGAGGAGACTCTCAACTAGTCGTGAGTCAAGTCGGGAAAGAGTACCAGTGCTCTAACCCGACAATGTCTCAGTACTTATCGGAGGTGCGTAAGCTAGAAAAGTATTTTTTAGGTTTCGAGGCACAATTCATCTCTCGAAAGGATAATTTCCTCGCAGACCAGCTTGCTCGAATAGCTTCTTCCTGATCTGTAGTACCAAAAGGAGTCTTCTTGGAACAACTCCAGAAGCCGTTCCTGGTCGACGAACCAGAGACACCTCCTATTGAGACGGCCTTTCTAGAATACGAGGATACATGGATGGCGACCATCTATGAGTATCTTCAGAAGGGTTCTGTACCAGACCACGATCCCGAGGTAGATCGCTTGTCCCGAAAAGCCAAAATGTATACTTTGGTTGAAGGAGTCCTCTATAAACGAGGTACTCAAGGGGTGCTCATACGATGCATTTCGCAGAGCGAAGGATTAACACTCCTTCACGACATACATGGTGGCATCTGTGGAAATCATGCTTCCTACAGAACGCTGGTCGGTAAGGCCTTTCGATAAGATTTTTACTGACCAACAGCCCTTTACGATGCTAAAGAGTTGGTTAAAAAGTGTGTCCAATGCCAATTTCATAGCAGACAAATACACCAACTAGCTCAGGCATTACAAACGATACACTACTACAAAACAGGCTATAGTAGACGCCCCATCACAGACGGTTCCCTTTGGAACCGTCTGTGTTGGGCATTGCCGGACCTGCGGGTGGCGCGGGAATAATATCACAGACGGTATTTTTTAGAACCGTCTGTGATAGTCATCTATCACAGAGCGGTTTGTGAATAGAACCGCTCGTGAATTATCACGAGCGGTTACTTCACAAACCGCCTCGTGATAATCTCAATCACGCAGCGGTTCTATTTAATAACCGTGCGTGTAATATCACGACGGTTGTAAATAAGGACCGCTCAGGATTGGGATTATCACGCGGTTTGTGAATAGAACCGTCAGGATAATTCATGCAGTTCTATTCACAAACCGTCTGTGATAGATGACTATCACGATGGTTTTATTAAGAACCGCTCGTGATATGCCCATAACAGATAAATTGAGCGCGACACATCCCTCTCGCCAGACTACTGCGTGTGTCCACTACTGCATCGCCAGGCTCTCTGCCACTTCTCCGCTGCGCCTTGTTTGGATAATAATCAATCGGCCCCCTGCGGCTGGGCTCCAAGATCTGCTAGCTAGCTTCTCCTCCCCAGTGCGGTGCCACTTCCTCCCTAGCTCCTCCAACTGCGGCTCCTCCCTAATTAAGCAGATGAAGTAATCTGATTATCCTTTTTCCACTCTATTGATTAGTGAATTTCCCTGATTTTGCTACTCCGTACATAGACCCTAATGTTTTGTTTTCTTTGTTGTATTCCTTAATCGGAAGCATAGGGTTTAGGTTTCAATTAATACTACTTGATGGGAAAAGGAAAAACGTACGTACATCTAGCTCTCAATTTGATGGACCCTAATTCTAGAAAATGAAAGCAAAACATGTAGCCTTTAATTAATCTGGTGTAATTCCTTTGTGCAACGATGAGACAAAACGAGTAAGTACGTGCAAAGAAGTGAAAGTCTTAATCAGAACTAATTTCATGAGTAGTTTTCTAGAACAGATTAAAAAGAAGAATTTATGACACACCAAGATAAGTCATATGTGCAATGATCTATTTTATATTTCCTCCATTTATATCCATGAAGAAACATCATCACGGTGGTTTATTGTTTCAATTATATGAAAGCGGATACGCATGCAATCGCATGACCAACTTGCTAGTTATTAGGATCCTCCTCTTGTCTTTTGTCTCGTATCTAATCAACAATCATGCAGATAATCAATAATTATCCGTTATGCCACTTAGAGAGGAGAAGGTTGGGCCCTTACCCTAAGCGCCTCCAACACCGCCGCCTCCTCCCCATTGCGCCACCTTAGAGAGGAGAAGGAAAGGAGAGGAATCGATTTTCTTCGTGAGCTCCGAGGGTAACGATCTATAACCCTTTATGTTTGCTATAAATTAATCGCTAATCAATTTTGACACTAATTTGTTACATGCGTAGTGTAGATGGATCGAATCGATGTGCGGTGTGAACCGTGTGAGTCAAGAGTACATTAATGGCGTGGTTGCTTTTAGAAGAGCCACGGCGGTGATATGTTGAAGAAGGAGATAAATTTTATGTACTGTCCATGCATTGATTGTGGTAATTTGAAGATGTTTAACAACGCGGCGCAAATAGAAGCGCACTTGATTCGAAGGGGTTTCACAAAAGGGTATACATGTTGGACCAGCCACGATGAAGAGCAGATTATTACACATGAAGTTAGTAATGGCGGATCGCCGAGGAAGTCAACGATATGCCGGATGTGGACTGTACTGCTTTTGATGAGGATATGTCACACGATGACAATCTGGATCAGATGCTACGCGATGCATAAGAGAACTACGGTGAGAGAGAGTTTTGTAAATTCGAGGGCTTAAGGGAGGACTCGGTGAGACCTTTGTTCCCTGGTTGCAAGCCGGAATATACAAGGTTGTCATCCGTGCTTGAACTGCTGAAATTGAAGGCAAGCAATGGTTGGTCCGATAAGAGTTTCACGGCGTTGTTAGGTCTCCTAGCGGACATCCTTCCGGAGGGAAACGTGTTGCCCAGCACCACCTATCAAGCAAAGAAGGTTATTTGTCCATTGGGAATGGAAGTAGAAAGAATACATGCATGTCCGAATGATTGTATCCTCTACCATAAAGAGTATGTAGACATGCATGTATGTCCCGTGTGCAAAGCATCCCGATACAAGCGTCAGAATACTGCTAAGGTGAAGCAAGGACCTCCTGCTAAGATATTGTGGTATCTGCCTGTGATCCCACGTTTGAAGCGTTTATTTGCAAACGCAAAGGACGCAAGATTGCTGCGTTGGCACTCAGAGGAGCGTAAGAGAGATGGAAAGCTAAGACACTCTGCTGATTCTGCCCAGTGGAGAAACTTCGATCGGAGCTTCCAAGAGTTCGGTGCGGAACCGAGGAACATAAGGTTAGGCTTGAGTACGGATGGAATGAATCCTTTCGGTAACATGAGCAGCCGACATAGCACCTAACCCGTGAATCTATGTATGTACAACCTTCCTCCTTGGCTGTGTATGAAGCGGAAGTACATTTTGATGTCACTACTTATCCAAGGGCCAAAGCAACACGGGAATGATATTGATGTGTACCTAGCACCATTCTTTGAAGATCTTGTGACACTGTGGAACGAAGGGTGCATGTATGGGATGCGATAAACGAGAGAACTTCACTTTACGCGCCATGTTGTTCTCGCACCATCAATGATTTTCCTGCCCTTGGTAACTGTCAAGCCAAGATACAAAAGGAGCCAAAGCTCGTTCAAGACCGCTTAGATGCTACAGAGAGTGTATGGTTGAACAACTCGCAAAAATCGTGTATATAAGGCCACCGTAGGTTCCTTCCCAGGAGTCACCCATACCGCAAGATGAAAAAACAATTCAACGGAAATAAGGAGAACGATTCAGCTCCAAGGGCTTTTAGAGAGAAAGAGGTCTATGATATGGTTAAGGATATCGATGTTGTGCTTGGGAAGGGACGTAAATTAAGAACCCGTGAGAAGAACATCTGGAAGAAGCGGTCAATTTTTTGGGACTTGCCTTATTGGGAGCACTTAGAAGTTCGCCATCGCATCGACGCCATGCACGAGAGAAGAATGTATGTGATAGCTTGATTGGTCTCTTTGTCAACATTAGTGGCAAAACAAAGGATGGTGTTAACGCACGGCGTGACTTGGTTGATATGAACATAAGGATCGAGTTAGTACCGGTAGAGACCGACACAGATTTAACGTACCTTCCCTAGCTTGCTACACTCTATCCAAGGCCGAGAGAAATGAATCGCGCTGCGAGCTTGTATGGAGTGAAAGTCCCATCCGTTACTCCGCTAACATTAAGAACCTTGTTTCTATGCAAGATTTGAAATTAATTGGTATGAAGTCTCATGATTGTCATGTGTCGATGACATAAATGCTTCTGTTGTAATTAGAAGTATCTTGCGAACAAGGTCCGAGTGGCAATCTTGAGGTCGTGTTATTTTTTCAACTCAATTGCTCGAATATCATTGATCCCCAAGGACTAGATGCTCTGCAGCCGAGGTGGTGACCACTCTATGTCATCTTGAGATGTATTTCCCTCCGTCATTTTTCGATATCATGGTCCATCTTATTGTTCACCTTGTGAGAGAGATAAAGATATGTGGCCCTGTGTTCTACGCCATATGTACCCGCTTGAGAGGTACATGATAATTCTCAAGTCCTACGACGGAATCGATCTCGACCGAGGGCAAGATCATCGAAGGTTATGCAACCGAAGAGGTCATTGAGTTCTGCGTCGACTACATGGCTCGAGTGGAACCGATAGGTGTGCCTCTATCTCGCCATGAGGGAGATCGATGGTATCGGGACCATCGGAAGGAAATCAATAACTCCCGATCCGATACATACGCCAAGCCCATTTCATGGTCTTGCAACACATGACCCAAGTGTCCTCAGATATCGATGAGCACAAAGACATGGTGCACCAATGTAATCCGCACGGTCGGAGGTTTGGATCACGAGAGAGCACAACCGTCGATTCAACGAATGGTTAAATGTGCGAATCATCGGGAGGTCATCAAGTGATGATACCGCTATGGTTGGCACGAGGGCCACAATTTACAATTGTCACATGGCAAGGATACGACATCAATGGGTACACATTTTATACGGCAACTCCAGATAGGAAGAGCATGACCCGTATCAGCGGTGTCCGTGATAGATGCATTCAAGATCGATGGGATGAGGAGCTCCTACTATGGGCAAATAGACGAGATATGGGAGCTCGACCACGTGCTTTTCAAGATCCCCTATTTGGTGCCGTTGGGTCCATCTCTCACAGTGAAGGTCGATAAGCACGGTGTCACTACCGTGGACCTCGAACGTGTCGGATATAAAGACGAACCATTCATACTGGCTAACCAAGTTGTTCAAGTCTTCTATGTAACCGACCCGGCAAATAAGAAGCGCCACGTAGTTCTTCATGGAAAAAGGAGGATTGTCGGAGTTGAGAATGTAGTGGACGAGGAAGAATACAATCAATTTGACGAGTTGCCTCCTTTCGGAAACGGCATTAGGCTCGAGGAAGAACCTAGTGAGGAAGCTAGCTATATGCGCGTCGATCATCATGAAGGCCTATATCTTAATTAAGAATTTACTCCAATGTAATTAATTAATTTATTCCATAACATCATGTGTTATGGACTTATAATCTCTCATATATTTTGATGTCAACGTGAAATTGTCATGTGTCGATGTGTTATGGACTTGTCATATTTGATATTGATGTCAATGTAGACGTACATTGTAATGCGGAGTATCAAAATTGTCATGATACTTGATTTGGAGTTGAGTTGAATTAGATATGAAATTTTGAAGTCAAATGTGTTATGAACTTGTTATGGACTTGTCATATTTGATATTAATGTCAATGTGTGGACGACATTGTAATGTGGAGTATCAAAATTGGTTTCACTTGATTTGGAGTTGAGTTGAATTAGATATGAAATTTTGAAGTCAAATGTGTTATGAACTTGTCATCATACTTGTCACCAAAGTTAGAATTCATATGGACTTGTCATAATTGTCATCATACTTGTCTCAAAGAAAGTTCACTATGTTTTCTCGTGATATTTATGTCTCACGGAGTTCAATATGTTTTGTCGATATCATAAATTGTCCTTAGGATTTAGCTATCACGAGCGGTTTTATTATACAACCGTCGTGGTAATATCACGAGCGGTTCGTAATGAGAACCGAAATGATAATAATATCACGACGGTTCGTAATGAGAACCATTCGTGATAATAATATCACGCGGTTCCATTATGGAACCGTCTGATATATTATCGCGCAGCAGTTCTCATACGAACCGTCTGTGATATACTTTATATAAGGCGGAAACGCTAGGGTTTTCCTCTCACTTCTCACTTCCTCTCGCGCCCCTCGCTCTCGCCACTGCTCGTTCGCCTCCTCTAGGGTTTAGGGCTCGCCTTCACCGCCGACCACGACCTCGGCGCCGCCGCCCCGACATTGGTGCCCCGACCTCTGCGCGCCGCCCGACCTCGGTGCCCCGACCTCGGCGCCTTGACCTCGGTGCCGCCGCCCCGACCTCGGCGCCTGCTCACCTCCCAGTCAGAAGCCCGACGTCGCCACCTTCGACCTCGGTCGCCGCCTCGACATTGGCGCCCGACCTCGGACGCGCCGTCCTCCTCCCCGTGTCGGCCTCCTCCTCTGAGACTGCCTTCTCCTCAGACCGGCCTTCTCCTCCTGCCCCTCCTCCCCATGTCGACCTCCTCCCCTGACCGGCCTCCTCCTTGCACCGTGAGTTCTTGTGCGTGCATCCTCTCGTGAGTATTGCTCCTCTGTGGCGATTCGGTTGATCTTTGCATATATATATATATATATATATATATATATATATATATATATATATATATATATATATATTTATTTATTTATTTGCAAGTGCTAGTTGCAAATTGATCGATGGGCTTTGTTGACATGCTCGTGATGAACTCATCTTATAATCGAGATTGAATGTGATAGTTAGTTCATACTTGAGCTCTATTGTATTACTTGCTCTTGTCAATATGTTGTATCGTTAATTGGTTACTTTCGGTTGAGCTCATAGTTCTATTGCAAATTGATCGCTTGTATTGACTAGTTTGTGATTCTTCTAGTAGTCTGTATGAGCTCATTCAACTTTTCATTTGCCATCTTGATCTCTGTAGTCAACCTCTGCTTGATCGAAGTTTAATATGTTTTAGATTAATGATTGAGATCATTTGACAGCTTAAGCAAAGTATTGTTTAGAGCTCATAGTTTGAATTTATATTATCATATTCATTTAATGAAGAGTATAGACAATAGGATTGAGATGGCAAAGACTTGTTCTTTAGCTACTCTCCTTCCGAGAGCACATAATATCATCAATTAATATGTTGGAATAGTGTCTCAGTGCACCGTGAGTTCTCGTGCGGCATCCTCTCTGTGAGTATTGCTCTCTCTGTGGCGATTCGGTTGATCTTTGCATATATATATATATATATATATATATATATATATATATATATATATATATATATATATATATATATATATATATATATATATATTTGCAATGCTAGTTGATACCTTGATCTCAGTATTAGTTTCGATTTCGAGTCTAGTAATCAAGATATTGCAAATTGATCGGTGGGCTTTGTTGACATGCTCGTGATGAACTCTGTCTTATAACCGAGATTGAATGTGATAGTTAGTTCATACTTGAGCTCTATTGTATTACTTGCTCTTGTCAATATGTTGTATTGTTAATTGGTTACTTTCGGTTGAGCTCATAGTTCTATTGCAAATTGATCGGTTGTATTGACTAGTTTGTGATTCTTCTAGTAGTCTGATGAGCTCATTCAACTTTTCATTTGCCATCTTGATCTCTCAGAGTCAACCTCTGTTTGATCGAAGTTTAATCTGTTTTTGTTAACAGTTGAGATCATTTGTGCTTAAGCAAAGTATTGTTTAGAGCTCATAGTTTGAATTTATATTATCATATTCATTTAATGAAGAGTATAGACAATAGGATTGAGATGGTGGTGGATTAAGGAGTGTTAAATTCTTTAGGAATTATGCTTTAATGCTAATTAATTTTGTTGGGATTAATTCTGAAATTTTTCTAAAACTCGCATTTTTTACAACAATCCAAAAAGAAAGTTTTACTTGATTCTATTTTGTTTCTATGTTGGGATTAAACCTTTGCTTAGCATTTCCTTAAATCGATCATTTTACTTGATTCTAGTTCTATGTCTTCATTAAAGGCTAGTCTTCGTACATGAAGCATTAAACCTTTGCTTAGCATTTTCTTCGCCGATCGACACACTTGAGTCTACCTTCGCTTCATGCCAATCCTCCACTAAGATGAAGCGGATGGTACACTCAAAGGTGTCGTGCTCGATGAAGTAGGCTCGAGCAAAGATAGGCTTGGGCAAAAGAATTGTATCACTAGTTTCTATCTATACAAAGATCACAAGAGAAGCTGGTGGATTAAGGAGTGTTAGGAGTGTTAGAATAGAAGCTCGTGGATTAAGGAGTGTTAGGAATGTTAGTAGTCTGTATGAGCTCATTCAACTTTTCATTTGCCATCTTGATCTCTATAGTCAACCTCTGTACTTCTTCCTGAGATTAATTGTTTCATATTTATGCTGGAATGTTAGTAGTCAGTATGAGCTCATTCAACTTTTCATTTGCCATCTTGATCTCTATAGTCAACCTTTGTACTTCTTCCCGAGAGCAAGTAAGCGAGATGGCAGAGGCACGATCTTCGCCGCCGCCACCGACGCCAGCAGATGGAAGAGGGCGCCGACGAGGCCGCCAACACCGACCTCGCAGATGGAAGAGGCGCCGACGAGGCCGCCAACACCAACCCCGCAGATGGAAGAGGCGCCGACGAGGCCGCCACCGTCGATTTATAATGACAGGCGAGATGGCATAGGACAATCGAAAATGCCTACGCCTACCGGTCATCACGGAGGTCGGTGACTTTGGGGTCCCTCTAAGTCCCAAGAGATCGTGGCGAGATTCCGGACCATCTGCGGGATACTTGAAGGAACGGTCCTCATCACCACACCAAGGTGGAAGGACTCGACGAAGAAGCGAAGGCGCCACTGTGGGATGTAACTTTCAGAGAAGTTCACTATTCCGTATATTATGTGGCACGCAGCGGCGACGGACGGCGATGCTCACGATGGGTAAATCGTGGAGGACCTTCAAGAGCATTCTTGTCACGGCACGTGAACACGGTCGACGCCTCTCAAGCAAAGATAGATTCTTGACGCGGAAGCATGGGACACCTTTGTGGCTATGAAAACGTCGGCGAATTTAGGAGCAAAGTGCGGCGACAAAGCTCTCCAGACACGAAACACTCACCAAGACAGACTTCGGCACCACCGGGTACGCGTAAATACGAGGAATGGGCGCGGAGAAGGAGAACCCGTTTCGATGTCACGCACCTGCGTTCCTAAGTGGTTAAAAGCGAGGGCACAAGTCTCGATCTTCGGCAAGATCTCCTTCACAAGCCCGGCAGACTCAAGAAGTGTCCCAACGTGTGGTAAATATATCGAACTACTAAGTTGTTAATAAGTCCATAACTTCATAGTTCCTATAATAACGTGATGACCTCTTGCGGCGTGACTTGATCGCCTAAGCTTCCCAAGGCTCCTTCCATGCAAACAGGAGAAGGATATACTATCTACTACCTTGGGAAACAAGGAGCACCGGAGTCGCACGCGAGGCCTTGAGGTTAACGTGCCTTGGAGTCATGGATTCGCGGACGACTACTACACGATAGGACTAGGAAGAGATCCAAGGTCGAGCACGACAAACCGGTTGGTACAGATGATTACTAACCAATTTCAAGTAGAGATGGCAAGATTATGAGTCAAATGGATATACTCATGAGCCGATGGTCGCAAGCCGCCCGCTAATTTGGGGAGCGGTCCTCCTCGACGTCGGAGTAGCGTCGCGTCGCAAGATAATTGTGAACATGACGACGTCCGACACCGATAGACGACATCAAGGTAACGTACATCTATGGAATGCACCAAAGATAGACCCTAACGACGCCTTAGCTAATTGCGATCGTTTTGTAGGAGCCGACGCTCAGAAGCTCCAAGTGAGGATGGATGGGTCCTTTGTATTGAGGTCACAGCAGGGATGGTGTATCCATACGAGGAAGGGCAAGGCAAAGACGGTGCCCGGTGTTGCACAGTTACGCCAAGGTCCGTGGATATGGTACATGTCAATTTCCGAGCCATCCCGCTGGACATTTGCCCGAACGAAGAGATCACAACACTAGGGATGCCGCCTCTCTTTTATCCGATGACCAAGAAGAACATCGCCTCGACCCAAAGAAGGTCTGCGATCCGACACGACCATTCCTCTCCAACGGACCTCGATGACTCCACCTCATGTTTCGCCTCAAAGGCCACCTCTTCGATTCCCGTGGAGAAGACGCCAAGGAACAAAGAAAAGCGGCCGACGTCGGTTCCCGAGTCGTCTCACAAAAGACGCCGCCAATCGCTAAAGCCAAATCGAAATCAACGAACGTTAAAGCGCCTCCCAAGTCCGGAAGTCCGAGAAGTCCGGAAATCCGCGATACCCGGAAGTCCGCGACACCCGGAAATACATCATCGAAAACCGCAGTTGTGCCGGCCGCAGATAATGCTTTGGATATGCTTGTCGCTTTGCATGCCCGGTACTTGGACAAGACCCAAAAGAAGGGGTGCGACATCGAATCACCGCCGATACGAGGACAAGCATTTCTTCAACGGACGAGGTACTTCGTCGTGGGCTTCGATGATTTATTTGAACTATTCAACCTCGTTGGCCTCGACATCTCGCTTCTACGATGTTGGACAATCGTAAGTTCGCATAATCAAGTTCTACATTCATCTATAATACCGATAAATATCACAACTCATTGCTTATGTATAGATACATGCCGCAAAATGTCCGGAATGGAAAGAACCGATGGGTTTCTCGACCCACACGTGGTATCGTTGCAAACCATCCAAGAAGACTCGCCCTTCGTCGAGAAATACATAACGAGGTCATTGCTTCTACAGAGGAACATGAAGTACATAGTGGTGCCCTACAACCGAGGGTAAGTGTCACTACTTGCTATACAAATTTCATTTGTACTTTATCTGCAAAGACTAACTTAGGTTTAATGACTATAGCGACATACATGAGTAGGTACCATTGGATCCTTTTAGTTATTATACCCAAGAGGAACCATGTGATATACCTTGATTCCCTAAACCGCAACAAGCACGACTTCAAAGACTCTAAGAGGAATACTCGAGAGGTATGCTCATTTCCTCCATACATAACTCTATTGTAGTCTTCATTCGTTTGAAATGGCCGAGGATAACTTTTTCGAATCATGTAGATCATTCATCAATTATGTTGCCAACAAAGGAATATACGATGGAAAGAGCGCCCAACTAACACACAGGATGGATTTGAAATGGCCGAGGATAACTTTTTCGAATCATGTAGGTCATTCATCAATTATGTTGCCAACAAAGGAATATACGATGGAAAGAGCGCCCAACTAACACACAGGATGGATTTTTCAGTACGCGCTACAACACAATAATCCTATATCATACTTCATAATAACGCGTCTCGAACCGACTATACCTATATATGTAATTCTATTTTTGCAAAGGCCAAAGAAAAAGATGATGAGTTATGTGCAATCTACGTCGCTATCATATGCGACTAATCCTTAGAGCTAGGAAGAAGGATCCCGAGGTTTGTCAATCTCAAATAATTATTTCCTAATTATAAATTTAAATATATATATCTTACCACTTTACTCTTGCTAGCGCTGTGCCTTGAATTTACAATGTGATGGACTCGTTATGAAGAGATCGAGGACATTCGAGGAAGCTCTGCGCCTTTATCAACTCGAAATCATTAACGACAACGGAGAGTTTCAATTGCCGCCAACCCGAGCATCACCCCACTAAAACCTCTCAACGCAAAACAATTGTAATCTAGTTGTAACTATAGCGACAATACTTGAACAAATGCGATCTTTTGTAATTTATTTTGAGTAATGATCACTTTGAGTTGTCATGGTCGCTTGAATCTATTTTTGTGAATGCTTGAATCTTTTATGTGAATGCTTGTTTTCAGAGGGCATGGCTAGCAATTCCCGAGGCTAGCCAGAAAACAAAGAAATTGTGGGGGGGTATGAGCTATCACGAGACGATTTTTGTTAAAACCGCTCAGGAAGGCAAGTATCACGACGCTTTCATCGCAAACCATCAGTGATAGGAGAATATCACGACGGTTCTACACAAAAGCCGCTCAGTGATATTCACAAATCTGAGCGGTTTTTATTTAGAACCGCTCGTGATATTCTCCTATCATGCACGGTTTTATTGAGAACCGCTCGTGATATTCTCGAATCACGAGCGGTTTTCAATTGAAACCGCTCGGATATTGACTTCACAGACGGTTTTTAATAAAACCGCTCAGTGATATTTCGTATCACGAGCGGTACAAAACCGCTCGTGATAATATCTGTTATCACAGACCAACAAACATAGACGGTTCGGAAGCCATTTGTGATGACGGTTTCGAACCGTCTGTGATGTCGGTTCCTGTAGTAGTGATACCTCTATCTTGACTTTTTGCGACCTAGGGTCTCGATATCCTAGGACCGTTCCCCAAAGCTCCAGGAGGTTTCGAGTTCCTTTTTGTGGCTATTGATACGTTCACAAAATGGATTGAAGCCGAACCTGTGACTGGGATAACAACGGAAGTGGCAAAACGGTTCATGATGAGATGCGTAATTACTCGATTTGGAGTACCGAGTCGAATAATTACAGATAATGGTAAGCAATTTTCGAGCGCAAAATTTGAAATTTTATGCATTTAATTGGGTACCAAGTTGTGTTATGCTTCTGTGGCCCATCCCCAAAGTAATGGGGCAGTTGAACGTGCTAACGGCCAAATAATGAGAGGAATTAAGACCCGAGTCTTCGACCAGCTCATCAAACGCTTCGGGGCTTGGGTACAAGAGTTACCCTCAGATATGGCGGTTAGACGACTACCAACAAAGCTGGTGAAACACCATTCTTTCTGGTCTTCGAAGCTGAAGCCATGCTTCCTCCGGAACTAAAGATACGGTCAACACGAGTCGAAACTTTCAAAGACTCCAATCAGGAACAACTTCGAGCGGATGATATTAATCTACTCGAAGAAAGGAGAAACCTGGCCTTAATCCGTTCAGCAGTCTACCAACAAGCCCTGCGCAGATACTACGATCGTAAAGTCCAACCTCACAGTCTTGCTGTAGGTGACTTGGTATTGAGGCTCTGCCAATCCAAGTCTAATCGGAACAAACTTTCTCCTAAGTGGGAAGGTCCTTACACAAATGGTCGAAGTTACTCGGCCAAGGTCAAGACGATTGGCAATGGAAGACGCCGTGTTCTCTCAATTCTTGGAACATCGACCGATTCACGCAAGTTTTATGTGTAACTAACCATTCGCATAATAAAGACTCGTGTTCTTTCTACCTCTATTGTCTTAATTTTGAGTAGTGCTTTCATAATCTTTCGACTACATTCCAAACACCCAGTTGCCTTTACACTGGTCGAAAGGAGGGTAACATCACCTAGTCGAAGTCTCTCCTCTCTGCACGTGGTACTGCCCACTAGAAGAGCTTCCTAGTATCGACTCGTTACTCACTTTTGCCGCCAACACAAAGAGCTCGGGTTGTATTTTAGTCGAAATATTTTTAAAAGCCAACTTTTTTCACCTTAGATTATTTCTTCAGTTCTTTTGAAAAGTATTCTAAGCATAGTGCACTTTTTTAGATTTATTCAACTGACTTTGGTGTATTCGATTCGTCTCAACTAAGTCGGAGGAAGAAACACATCTAGTCGAAGTATCTCCTCTCTGCACGTGGTCTTGCCCACTAGAAGGAACTTCCTAGCATTGTTCAGTTTCCTACTCTTGCTACTAGGATAGACGTATCGAGTCCCCCAAAGAAGGACGAACGAATTTTTTGAAGTCCTCTGGATGTTTGTTTAACTCAAGTTGCTGTTCTCGATTAAAATAATCTAGTCGGAGATGGTAACATCACCTAGTCGAAGACTTTCCTCTCAAGACGTGGTCCCGCCCACTAGAAGGAACTTCCTAGTGTCGATTCGTTCCCACTTTTTCGACCAAAGGCATGACAAATGTGACCAAAAACTACAAGTTAACCAAACCTCTCTATTTTCGTAAACCCTTTTATCGTTATTTACTTAGTTTGTCTAAACAAACTAAGCAAATAATCGGGTCTAGGATAAAGTTATTAATTTGACTTCAATTCTTAGTCTTTTTTTTTTCGTTAATTATCTTTTGAGTTACTAACTACTCGACAAGATAATTTGCGAGAAACAAGATGGATTATATAATACATCAATGAAGCTTGTTTTTCACGGTGTTTGTTACAAACTACTCGAAGAGGAGAGCCCAACACATCTCCTCCGAAACCTTCCGCTAACTGATTGCATTTCTTCCATCAGACGACTTGCTTCTGCCTCAGGGCAGTCGAAGTCGGTTTCGATTGGTTGCACATTAAGGCTGGGGTTATGAGCTTTAAGTTTTGCCAATGCATAACTTATCGCGATTCGACCGCCTCTGTTATCGACTCAGCTTGGTTGACCTTCAGAGTGGTAACCAGTTCTTGCAAAGTCCCGACTTGTTCCCCAATAGTACTTATGTGAGCAGCTATCGTATCATCTTGAGGAGCTTTTCCCTCAGTACGTAGCTCACCAAGTACATTGTTCAGGAGCGTGATATTGCCTTGAAGATTAATCTTCATCGCTCCATCTCTGTTGGGTATGAGTCGAAGCCTCATGAGTTGTTTGTTTTCACCACTTGCTCAAAAAGAATAAGACCTGGTCAAGCAAAAGTAAACTCCTAGAGGAAGAGAAAACAAAAATAATCACAGTAAAAAATTTCTTACCCACTAGTTGAGAATCCAACTTCTTGATTTCTTCATCATGGGAAGCAATGGTCTCAAAGATGCCTCTTCTCCCATGATCCGATGTCCTCTGATTTTTCTTAGCAATGCGACAGCCTCGTTATAGATCAAGGTTTTATCCCTGACTTTAGTTTCGAGCCTTCCTAGTTCAAGGTCCATTTCTAGAAAAGAAATGTGAGTAAGAAAAGGGGAAGAACTCAGAAGGACCGCAGTAAAGACTTGTTTACGATTAATCGGGATCTTAACCTCGTAATTTCTTGATCTTTATCTTTGGAGATACGAGAAATCTCGTGAATAACCACAGTTTTATCTTTGACTTCATTCTAGAGCTTTCTCATATCATCTTCTTTTTCTAAAAGAAGCAACAATCGAGTAAAGATCAACAAAGATAAGCGATCTTAAGTTCAAGACTTCATCGTTTATCCTTTCCTGCACTTTTTCAGTTGCAGAGTTGGCTTCTTTAAACTTCCTCAAGAGGAATTCTACTTTTTCTCATAGCTTTCTTGACTCCTCTTTTTCATAATCAAGTGAGTCGGCTAAGGTCTTTTCATCACTGTTTAACCTACAAAGGAGAAAAGTAGACATGAACATTATTAAATTGGTCATAAGTTATTCTACAACCATTGATCCAGTCGTAAGTTCTTCTACGACCATGGATCTAGCAGTAAGTTCTCCTACGACAAAGCATCTGGTCGTAAGCCTTTTACGACTAGTACCTAGTCGTGAGTTTTTCCACGACAAACCCCGTAAGCACTACATAAGTAGTCAAGTCAAAACGACTACTTAATAATAGCGACTTACCACCTCTCGCTGTTTGCAGAGTTCCTCTTTTTCCGTCAGAGTTTAGAAGTTGTCGGTGATATTCACCAACAACGGCAATTTGTTCTAGAGCTTTCTGCAAAAAGAAAGACAGTAAGAAACAAGGGAAGACCACATCTATAAGTATCCTTAAATACTTACATTCATGGTTGATCGAGCAAATATCGAGTAAACCAGCTCTGGATTCTTCAGCTTGTCCACTCTCTCGACTTGATCCCACCAAGCCTTCTCAAGGCGCTCATGGTCAAAAGTTTCCCCTCTATTGGGAATATCTTTGGGATGAGGGACTCGATGGCGAGATCTAAAAGCAGAAGACCCCACTATGGAAGAGGGCCAAAGAAATCGAATGAAGTTGAAGTATTCTCATCTTCCGATTCTCGAATTTGCGCTTCTTTGGATACCGTGAAGGAGGTGCAGAACGCATTTTCTTTCCCACACGATGGTCAGGTATATCACCACCTCGGCCAGAGGCTCCTCAGAGTTGTCTCTTTGTCTCCATGACCATTTCAGTAGTCGTAGCTGCAACCTCAGTGGTTGTGGCTGCTACCTCAGTGGTTGTAGCCGCTACCTCAGTGGCCATAGCTACGACTTCAGTGGTTGTGGTAACCACTTAAGGAGCCACGACTTCTTCCACAACTCGGGCTGTAGACGATCCTTCGACCACTCTCGCCGACACCTCTCCAATCACCGAGAGGCGCAATGGGCTTTCGATAGAAGCCTCCTGGGTCAAGGAGTCGGGCTAAAACCAACAAAAGGAAAGCAAGTCAAATTGTGAAAAGCAAAAGGTAAACGATGTTCTTACACTTTAGCTCGTTTCACATACCTCCGTGATCCTAGACACGATCATGAACTTAGGAGTTATCTTCCCGACGGAAGATTTCTTCGACTTCTTTTCACGACCACGCCCGGTCGTAGCTCAGAGCTGGAGAATAGGTTCTCGCCACCACCACGTCCGTCGTGGATCTTGAACAGGGACCATCTCTCTGGTCTCCTGACTTTCCGGAGGGCCGAGATCAGTCTCGACCACTCCAAGAGCAGCGCTACCATTAATGGTAGGTTCGGCTGGATCAGCGTTGTCCTTCATAAAAGAGATAAACTCCTTCCAGTTCTCCTTTTCTAGTTGCTTGACAAAACTAGGAGTGGCAGAAATTGTGAAAGTTTTCTTGTCATAATAAGAAGGTACCTTGGCCTTGCGAGCTTTACGCCTAAGAGGTTCTTCGACCTCCTCAGTCTCCTCACCAAGATTGTTCCGGCCTAAACCTGCGCTTCGCCACTGTGTCCTTGGTCTTGCGGGCTTTTGCCTAAGAGGTTCCTCACCTCCTCGGCTTTGGTTGTTTCAACCTCGGCTTGTTAAACTGCATGCGTGCTGCAGACTTTGCCGAGGACACGGTGAAATGAAGGAACTCGAGCTTGGTATCGCTTTGTCGGCGACTCTTGAGAGTTGACGCTTTTTAGTCGGAGGAGATGAGCCCTTGTCCACTGTCACTCCTGCGCCAATGGTTACTCGATTCGACCTTTTCGTCAGTCTCCGACGATTTTCCATACCTACTTTTCAGAAGAAAAAGCAGAAAAAGAAGAATCACTAACCATCAGAAGATTTTCTCGACCAAGATCTCAGTCGTAGTTTTACTACGACATCTCCTTGATTGTAAGATTTTCTACGATCACTACCTAGTCGTAAGTTCTTTCTACGACTATGAAGTCCTAAGGATAAAATCAACTTTTGATTACCTTCAGACGCACCATCTTTTCCTCTACGGATAAAACCGCGAGGATTTGAGGGACCGCCATTCCGAGTGGTGGAGGCTTCTCACAAACGAGTTTGACCCGAGCGTCAATCTCTGCCTGTGAAAGATCTGTGAGAAACAGATAAAGATATTCGTTAAACAATTTTGAAGAAGACCAAACTGAAAGATAAGTCGAAAAACTACTTACTCTCCTCGTAGTCCCTGGTCGGGTCTTTCGGCCCCGTGTACCTCCACATAGGAGGTACTCGTTTCTTCAAAGGGCTAATTCGACGTGTGAAGAAATCCTTCACCACATGCCATCCGGTTAATCCCCCTTCTTTCAAGTCCTTGATGGCTTGAATATAGGGGGCAATTCGGTCGATATCCTGGGGAATCGAATCACACGAAGGTTTCTTTTCGGCAGCCTTCCCCTCGAAAGTATGGCTGTCTTCTGAGGTGACTTTCCAGTAAAACCACTTCTTCCTCCATCCCGGCCACGAAGATCTGGTGAACATCTGAATGTACTCCTTCGACTTCCGTCATGGAGCTTCAGATCCGAACTTCGGCTATCCCAAATTTTGTCGAGCCATTCCAGAGAAATATTGAAAGAGCTCAAGGTCCGCTGGAATTCCTGTGTATGCCTCACATAGATACACAAATACGCTAAGCATTGTGATGGAATTAGGACCGAGATTCACCAATTCCACCCCAAAATGCTCAAGTATAAGTGTGAGAAAGGGGTGAAGCTTGAGCGTTCGAAGGCCACACTCACAATATGCCCGAAGATGGGGATTTGCTCACCTCCCCGACGGCCAATGCTGCCCATATGCCGCGAACCACTCCACGAGGATCTTCTTTGGAATCTTCCCAGCGTTAACCAGGGCTTGAATCTTCACTGCATCCATCTCTGACTCGGCCCATTCAGAAACTCTCCTAGTCATTTCTCTCAGAAGGGGGAGATTTTCGATTGAGTTGGTGGTGGAGAAGACAAGAACTTGATAAACAGCGCGAGCGATTTATGGAAAAGTATAAATCTAAGTCTTACCCCCGGTAAGTATTTATAACCGTGTACCCTGGGCTGAAGGCGTAGCATTCCAAAGGTTGCCACCGCTTCGCGAACCGCTCCAACGGACAGACTAACGTGAGTCGTTTGAAATTCCCTAACTTGTCCGCTCAAGAAAATCAGTTCGCTTACACCTCGTTTAAATTACTTCCTTGGTCGATCTTTTGACCAAAGGAAATGTTAATCGGAAAGGTTTTTCTTCCGATCACTATACTACGACCACCTCGTGATCGTAGGAGTGTTCTACGACTATTTGATAGTCGTAAGCAATCTTCTTGACCAAGCACATTTCAGGTCAAAGTAGTACACAAATGTCGAAGAGTTTTCCCTTCGACTATCTTTCTACGACCCTCTCGTGGCCGTAAGACCATCTATAACTGCTTTACCAAGTAAGTTGCTTTCACTTGAAGCTGGGGGGGCTAGATGACGAGGATCTAATAATCCTCATTTTATCTTTTATCTATAATCATTATTATAGGGAAATATCATGTAAATCTCTAGGTATACCCCTTAGATTTGCAAGGGAGAAGCCTACCAGGTGGTCGTAAGTTCTCCTACGACCACCCCCATAGTCATAAGTATTGCCCCGACTACTTTATGGTCGTAAGTTTTTCTCGACCACTACCTAGTCGTAAGGTATTCTACGACTAGGTCATAGTCGAAGCTCTTCTACGACCGTGTCAACCACGATCACCTTATGATCAATTAAACCTCTGCACGAGTGGGTCCAATTGATTAAGGAATTCAAGCGATCATCATCTGTTATTACTCAAGTAATAGCACGTAATGCTCCATTATCTCGATATATAGTCACAAGCGGCGTGGAGGAGTTAATGCGCCGTGATTACCGCCAACATCGCGCTACGAGGATGTGATGAGGCGCCACTTCACCTGGAGAAACGGCCACTCCTTCACGGACTATATAAAGGCGGCAATCAGAGAAGGAAGTGGACGATCAGACCCGGACCATCAGGAAGACAAGCACTATCATCTGTAATAGTCTTAGTTTTTCTCCTGATTGTTCAGAATACACTCAATACCATACACACACAGGAGTTGTAGGGTTGTTATTCTCTCCGGAGAAGGCCTGAACCTGTATAAAAATTCCCGTGTCAATCTCTCTGCGTGATTTCATTCTAGGAGACCCTCCGAATCAAACAATCTTTACGTAAGATCGGTTCTAAAACACCGACAACTCTTTTCCACGTTAGCACAAAACCTATATGGCATCCTTATAGACAGCTGAAGTGACACTATTGAAGATGCCCTAAGACATAGAAACAAGTTTTCTCTAATGTAATTGCGTAAAGGAGTGTTAAATAGAAAGTAGCGATAGATACTCGTATCATATCGGTCCAATTTATGGGTGGCGTGGTTACTCCCGAGTTTTTGGCTCATTTAACCCCTTTTTGAAATGAAATAGCAAAACTAGCCCCCGTGCGAACGAAATAGAAAAAAATAACACCCTACCACACAAAACCACCTCGGGAGACAACCTGTCGCATGTCGCCTACCGCGCACGTTGTCTTGTTGTCGCGGGACCTGAAACGACCTAAAGTGCTTCGAGAGCACTGCAGGCGACACCTGTCGCTTGTCTATCTATCTGCGGTATCATTTTTATCATTTCGCCGGGAAAATAGCTATATTTGCTATTTCATCACCAAAATAGGCCAAATGAGAAGAAAAAAAAAATCCACTCGTCAGTCGTCACTCCCTCGTCGTCCTTGTCATCTTACCAACGTACGTATGGTCCTTGCTTCTTGAGTTTTTGGCCTAAATGGCACTATTGCGGCCTATATTTACAAATCTAGCACTTCTCGTGTGGTATTGCCAAATTTGACAGCACAGACGTGCCTTGTCGTGCCATGTGTGCTCCACCGTGTGCCCCTAGCCTGGACAGCCGCTGTCCATGCGCTGCGTGCCCAGACACGTTGAAAACCGCGCGCCCTAGACCAGATTCACCTACGGCCGACGCATGGTAATTCCGGGAGCCCCTAGCCCAGACGAGGGCCTGTCCATGCGCCACTAGCCCGGACGAGGCTTCGCTGTTCGTTGGAGGCCCGGACGCCACATCCGATCCTCCCTTTCGCTTCTCCACTGAGTGCAACAGCCAAGGAAGCACAAGCCTCTATTTTGGCTACCCATGCTGCCATCACCGCGCCACCGTCTTGGTGAGCTCCTCCCCTCGTTGTGTGCGTTACCATGTGTTCCGGGACACGAGGAACCATTCCCCTCAACTAATTTGCCTCTTCATCCTCAGGTGCCCACCGGCAACCTCGTCTTCCTCGTTTGCAGCCAAAATCGCACCTTCTGCCGCCACACCTTCTTCGATAAGCCTCGGCCCAATTATTTCCTCTCCTACCACCAACTACCCTCCCTTGAGCTTCGTGAAGACCGTTGCGTCTCCTCGGGTCATCGTCGCCAGCCTCCTCCAACCACCTCCGTCACCCCCTCGGCACCGGTGATTCACTAGAGTCCCCAAGATGCTCATGCGCTTGCTACTTAGCCTAGGGCTTCGTCGGAATGTAATAGCCATCGGAGCCCGAATGTCGCCGTTGCTAGCAGTCATTGTGCCGCCGCTGTGAACCACCCCGACCCTCGCCGCCAAAACCAATAGGTTCGTATGCCTACGGAGAACCCATTTTGGGCCTCCGCGGTTGCTCCCGGGGCCTAGCTTCATTGTTAGCAAGCGCGCCCGACAAAGATTGTGGAGCTCCTTTTGCTCGACTGCTTAGGACCAACATCAGAGCTATGTGGAGAGTGTAGCAGAGGATAGCGTCTGGGCATCCAGCGAAGGATGGAGTGGCCACGTGGCATGTGGAGGCGCGTCCGAGCGCTGGTCGATCGACAGAGCATCATCTGGGCTAGGGGCGCACAGACAGGACCTAGGGACGCCTGGAATTGCCACGCATCGATCGCAGGTGAATCTGGTCTAGGGCGTGCAGTTTTAAACGCGTCTGAGCAAGCAACGCACGAACATCGGCTGTCCGGGCTAGGTGGTACAGTGGAGCACACGTGGTGCAAGGAGGCATGTCCTTGCTGCCAATTTTGGCAACATCGCACGAGGAGTGCTAGATTTGTAAATGCTGGCTGCAACAGTGCCATTTAGGTCAAAAACTCTTGCTTCTTCCTTTTGGAGCTATACTACTCTATGTTTGGTTGCGTCGCGTTGCGTTGTAGCTACTACTGCTATGACGAGACAACAGGGAGAGATATTTTTACTAGTGAGTAAGGTCCTGTTTGGGCTGTCGTCTGAAGGCTTGTTTGTGTGAGGTCCTGTTTGGGCTATCGTCTGAAGGCTTGTTTGTGTGTTGATTTAGCGTAAATATTGTTGTTTTTTATTTTTATTATTAACAATGTTGATTAGATAACTTAATTGTACTAAGTTATGAACAATTGAACAACATTTTACAACATCCAAAATCACTTGTAGAAGGGTGAATTGTGCATTTTCTTTCGGTGAGATAATTGAGACAATTTGACTTAGTTACTCATAGACTTCATTTTGACTCTTTCTATGCAAAGAGACCACATTGTTTATATCACGGACAAAGAACAATATCAGTAAATGGTACATGATTTCTTTTACATTTGAAATCAGTAAGCGCGTCCGAACATCAGTAAACACTAGACCTGTTCAAATGCCGAGCCGGGCTACGGGACGGACCTGAAAAGCCTAGCCTCGAATGGGTAGGCCTAAGTTCGGCCCAGCCCGGCCCGAAAAATTATTTCTCCTATTAAAAGTATCATTTTAATTATTTTTTAGAATGAAAAGAAATATTAAATTCATTTTGAGAATAAAAATAGTTTTTAATTATTTTATTACATTGTCGGGCTTTTCGGGCCGGACCACCCATGAATTGGTCTAGCAAACACTAGATAAATAACCTATTACATCAGAAATTGCCAGCTTAGAAGACACCACCACCTTTAGAAAAAAAATGCAGTGGAGGAGGGCTTGGGGAGGCTCCATCGCCCCCCCTCCCCCCGGAATCTGGCGGCTCGGAGGGACGGCCTCCCAGAGAATTTCCTTCCACCACCTTTCCACTAGTCGATCATGTGTTTTCAAGTAATTACATGTCTTTTGCTTTGAACTCGAAGGCACACTCGTGCTACACATGTTTCAAGTAGAAACATAGCTATCTTTTTTCCCTAGGCAAGAATGCCTCCTTTGCAAACCTGAAACAAAGCACTTCTGAGATGACAGTCTAAAATTAGTTCCTCTAATTTCATAATTCCATTTGCTCGACAACAAGGACAAAAAAACCAATTTCAGAAATAATGATGAAATACTATCATGCCTACACTGATTGATCCATAATAAATCTATTGTTGCAAAGAACAATGATGATACGGAGGCAAGATCACAATTTGATTTTAGCAACAACAGATAGTGGCAACCACTTCAATTTGAGGCATCCAAATCCACATTTATGGAGGAGATGGAGGCGTCGACCAGGACGACGGGAGGCAGAGTGTGGCGTCCTATGTTATTACCCCGGAGAGTAATCACACTTAAGCATATGAATTATTATTCGTCTGTCTGGTAGGACACTGCACCAACGAATAGTAAGCCTCACCAGAGTTAACGCAGCAGAACAATAAGATAGTGTCTGGATGCTTGTGTCGTAGTGTACCGTGGTAGTAGCGAGGATGACTAAAACAATTAGCTGAACCATCATGCCATGTGACCACATGTAACGTGCTTCTGTTTGCGGACTCTAATATATTTATGGTTCCGTGCCTCGCACTTTACCTTCGGTCGGATGATTTCATCAGCACGAGTACATTTGTAATCTCCAAGCCTCGTACAAAAAATTGGACTTCGTGATGATGTGAAAATGAATGATCCAAACGTAACATAAAATTCCTATGCTGCACCATATTGTATATCGACATCTCCAAATGGAGTTGCAATGCAGCTTTTTTTTTTCATACATTCCAATTCACATGAAATCATGAAAACTTAATTGGATCCAGCACCTTGGGGACTAACATTAACTGGAATTATAGCGCCAGCAACGTGGGGACTAACAATAACTTGAGTTGTAGTGCCAGCATGGTGGGGATTAACATTAACTGGAGTTGTAGCACCAGAACCTTGGGGACTAACATTAACTGCAGTTGTAGCACTAGCCCTATGATTGCTTGGAGTGTTAGATACACAAGGATTGCTTGGTTCAGGATGACTCCTAAAAGCAGGCTGTGAATTTGGATTAAGATCAGATTCCTTACACCAAGCAAAAGGGTACACAACACCCTTGCCGATGGAGGCACGCGAGCGAATCAATCGGGAGTCGGGTCCAGAGAATCGGCACGCCATAAAAACGAGCACTGCGGGCAAGGGGGGCAGATGTGTGGAGGAGGGAGGCTGGGCGGTGGCCTAAACCCTTAAGGAGTGTCTCTTAAGACTGTCTCTTACCTAGAGTAGTCATGTGGTACTAAACTTCCCACATTCCAAGTCACATGAAATCATGAAACCCTATTTTCCGAAATCTAAAATCCAAATTTTCACGACCTAAATCCTAAATTTTTGAGACAATTTTAGAACACATATAAAATTATCAAAAAATTACACAATCAAGTCCACTGCATGAGGGGCCTTCAAAACAAAATTCATAATTTTTGGAGCTCATTTTCTACAATTACAAATTTGTACAAACAGTACACTTATATAAAATTGCGAGAAAAAAATCAGAATGAATAAAATTATGAAAAATTTACACAAGCAAGTACATTGTGTCGAGAGGCTCCACATATAAATTTCTTAATTTTTTGAACTCATTTACTATATTTTAAAATTGGTACAAACAACGTCAAAATCGTGACGAAACCCTAATTTCCGAACGCTGAAACCCTAGTTTTTTTGGGAGGAGAGAGAAGAGGAGGGGCCACCGCACAGTGGCTGTGTGGCAGCGGGACAGGTGACGGGCGGGGAGGGTCTGCCGTACGGTGGTCGTGCGGCAGGAGGTCATTTTTGCAAAAAAAAAAAATTCCGAGTGCGACTATTCTTATAAGTGCGGAGCCAAAAGGTGTCAATATGGGAAAAAATTTTTCCTGGAAGTTAGCTTCGCGCCTCTTTTATGTGAATTTCCCTACATTAGCAGGTAGGAGTACTGACTACTGACTGAAATAAAAGGCAGCTGGAAAGCCCCGGCCTAGCTAAGCTGCCAATAAACAGCCTTCTTCTACTACTACTTGGCAGCAGCCCAGCACTGAATCTTTTTTCTTCTTCTTTTGACTTGTTATAATGGACTAGCAGCGATCGAAAAGGCGCAAGTTTAGCTTGTAGACTAGGGGTCCGTTAGAACGCAGGAATTTCACGTGAATCAATTGCCTAAATCCAAATGCTAGTAGGAACCGTAAGAAGGAAGGGGCAAAATTAAGAGAGAATGATGCACGAGATGTGTAAGCGCCCACGTCAGCGCAGCCACTTAATTGCCTAAGTCAAAAGATGGAGCATGCCTGTGAACGGGATCAGCGCGTCCACGTTCGTCGTTCATCCATCCATTCAGAGGCAGAGGCAGAGGCACGAGATGAGATGAGATGGCCAGTATCCACTCGATCGCGACGTGTGGGAAACTGCCGTAGAGAAGAAATCCAAGGCCGTGATGTGATGTGAACCTTCAACGGGAGGCAGCAGCTACGCCAGCGCTTTTACAATACAAACTACTTAATCAACTGTACAAATCTTAATTGGAATCTATCGTCCTTCTCCATCACTGATACTCAAATGTCCACGTATTATATTGGATGTGTCATTGTTACTTGCTGCAAATTATCAAGCAGCAGCTGTGAGGACTATTCTTATATGTGAATTTAAAATTCGAAATTCCAATCTAATTTCCAAACAAGTAGGGTACCATGATTGGTTTTAGACTTTGTCCTGTCCCAATTCGATCGCAATGCACCTAGAATGATATATGTATATAATTGTGTGCGTGTGTGTGAGAGAGAGAGGGAGAGCAACATATATGATTAAGTTGTGTGTGAGAGAGCAACTTATATGATTAAGTTTATTCCCCTTCGAACTTCTTGAAGACTGAAAAATCCCAAATTTCACAGCAAACTGTTATATATATCGAGTCGTGCTGATTTCCATATGTTCGTTCAGGAAAGCAAGCTTAAGCTTGTTAGTGCTGATCTAAAAATAGGGCATTTTACCCCCCAAAGGAATATTCAAAGTAGTTACTAGTACTCTTTAGGGGGGGAAAGACCGTCATCTCATGATCTGAACACTGAGATGATAAACTATTTGGTCTAGAACTATCTGATAGCGAAATTGTCTGATGTATGTCATGCAAGGGATTTTTTTTTCTAAGCTGATCCAAAGAAGCTTGAAGTGTGCATATTTTTTTTTCAAGAATACTTTTTATTCTAAACAGTACAATCTGACGACGTCTTTGGCACTGATAGTTTTTGTACTTGTACAAGACCGTCGGATAGTATACACGGCCGACCAAAAAGCTACTTTATATTGAATCGTCAAAATAAAAAAAAAATCAGATACACGGGTGAAATAGATAGATATTAGGGAGTTGTTTGGTTCTAAGCTAATATATGCCAAAATTTGGTAATTTGGTACTATTTGGTTTTGTTACCAATGTGTTACCAAACTTTGATAAAATTCTTTTTTTATTGGATCTCTACTTTATTTTGTTACCAAAGTTTGCAAAAACTTAACCCAAGAATTTCTTAACCAAGCTTCGATCGCCCTGCATTGGTAGGGTTTGCATGGGTAACAAACCAAAGAACCCTAGGTTTCCACGGCGAATACTTTCGTCACTGGTTACTCAAAAAGAGGCGATACTTTTATTGTGTAGAGATTGTATTAGAGTACAGATTACAGAGTTTAAATCCCCAATTGGACTAGGATTTGCAATAGCTAGGCTAGGATGCTCAATCCCGAAGAGAAGCAGGGGGCAAAAGCGAGAATTAGGCCGGAAAGGCGACGAATCTTTCCTTGGCTCTCTCGGTCTGGGCGGCACCAACCAAAAGTCCAAAGTCCAAACCAAACCGTCTAGCCAACCCAGGCGCACTAGTATTGTTTATTAATGGGATTTGGGGTCTTGTGCCAAGAGGGAGACGGAATCCATTCGCCAAGATTCCTCAGCTCCGGTGACCAAGATCCCGATTCCACCGCCGCCGCCGCCACTCGTGTCCCCGCAGCCGCGGCAGCCCACCCGGTGGAGGACCCAAACCCAAACGGATAAGATCGAGCAAAGCAAAGATCTCTTCTTCCTGATGCGTCCCCTACGCGTCGACACGAGCAGGGGCTTCTTCGATTTGGCTCTGCTGCAAGCTACTCCTACGCGAGCCTAGCCTCCTGACTCCTAGGGAGGGAAGCCGGGCAAGATTTCGTCCATCTGCTCCCTGAGTTGAAGCAAGCCAAAGGGAGCACGACAAGGGATGGGGATACCGAGCGACGAGGTGGTGCAAATCCGGCACGCCGATGTCGCCGGCGAGCCCACCGTCGTCACGATTAGCTGCCCCGACAAGACGGGCCTGGGCTGCGACCTCTGCCGGGTCGTCCTCCTTTTCGGCCTCAACATCGTCAAGGGAGGTCAGTCTCACAACTAGTCGCGCTTTTGCGTCGTCGACAAGTCCAAAAAAAAATTCCATTTTTTAAGCTCAATTTCGGCATCGCTGCTTGTGCAAAGGCAAAACCATGATATGCACTCTTCCATGCTATTCCGGTGTAAAAGGAAGCTTTTTTAGCTGTATTTTCATGAAAGTTCCCTGAAACTTTCTTTCTTGCTTCGTAGACATGAGCACGGATGGGAGGTGGTGCTACATTGTGTTGTGGGTGGGGGCGAGGAGGGGGCGAACCATGAGATGGGACCTTCTCAAGAAGAGATTGGTTGAGCTCTGCCCAGTCACGGTGCCATTCGGCTTCGATAGCTCCTACCTCGCGGCTGCTGGCCTCCAGGAGGATGCCGCGCCTGCCGCGCCTCAGGTCTTCTTGCTCAAGTTCTGCTGCTGCGACCGGATGGGCCTCTTGCATGGTACTCCACTAATATCTTCAGTTTTACCTCTTTCTCTTGTCTTCGAATTAGATTTGTTAAGAAATCACCTAATTAATTCAGTATCCCAGCAGCAACTAAGTTTACCCTACTTGATCCTCGGTGATGCACTTTTACAAAAAAGCAATAGTCTGTAATTCCATATTACTGAAGAAAATGTTCCCCTCTTTGTAAGCCATCTTACCAGACAACCAACCCTCCGGATTACAGTGACGGAACAAAACGTACTTCTCAAAATTCTTGTGACAAATTGCCAGCCTCTCATTATAGTGTAATTTCAGAATTTATTTCTTGACTAGACGGCTCACAAGCATTTACTATAATTCACAGGAATTTCTTTCCTTCAATTTCAGTTTTGCACTAACGTTGCTTGGTACCTTTGTATCTAGCGACCTTGGTATTTTTGTCCAAATTTTAACAAACCAAAGACAGCTATTCCTGAAAGAGGGAGGGTTTTAATGGATATATTTTTTGGAAAAGGTCTAATTCAGACCTGCTTGCTGGGCATTCTGTGTTTTGCAGACGTGACACGCGTGTTGTGCGAGTTGGAACTCACGATTCGGAGGGTGAAGGTCTCCACCACACCTGACGGGAGGGTGCTGGACCTTTTCTTCATCACAGATGCTAGGTCCATTTCTTATCTCCTGACACATCCTTGTCGGTGCCTCATGCTGTCACCCAATATTCTTTTGTTTCCTTCAATCCCCCGAGAAAATATCATGCCACTTTTTTTTTATGGATTTTGAGAAAATGTCCTACCACACTCTGTTTTTACCCTTTCATAATTGCTTGTCTCTTTTGGTTTTGCTGCTCTACTAAACTTCAATGGTGCTGATTAAACGCTTCTTTTCTGAGGGATATGGTATTCTGTTAGGTTATCAAGTGTTAGATGTATATTATTGGCTGTGTATTTCCCCATTGTATAAGGGGTTGTCTGCATATATACGATACTTGTACTTGTATATATATTGGCCAATTGGCCTCATGATAATATAAGCTCTATTCATAACATGGTATTAGAGCAATACCTAGGGTTTCGATAAGTTGCCCGCCGCCGCCGCCGTTTGGCTTTGCTGGATTCTCGGCGTCTTTATCCGTCGCCTAGATCCTCTTCGATCGATCCTCTTCGTTCTGCCACTCGTTGCCGACTGAGCTCGTCTGCTTCGCCCGTTGCCCGCTCATCGCCCGGTGATACGGATCAACGTGTGTTGATGCGTAATGTGGCCCAATCTTTCACGGTATTTGTATTTCAATCTTGATCAAAGCAAAACCCCAGCTTTCCTCCTTCTTGGTTTGGCAAAAAGGAAGAACAAGTATATCTCCAAAACAAGTAAAGATATTTGGTTGATGTTGAATCAATCCGAAGAGATAAACAAAATCAAATCCGAAGAACAACACCAAACCGTGAGCAATTGAGGATGCTATGAATTAGTGAGAGGATCCACAAGGAATCACAGATCTTGGAAGAAAAACCACCCTCCAATATTTACGTAATCACAAAACCCTAGATGGGAATTTTCAAAACGCATGTATTCATTTTGCACCACACAAATATGTGACTCTTTTGTATTTTCTTCAACTCTAACTTGCTTACAATAGGGGTCTACATCTAAATCTATAGTCATGATGAACAGTGCACGCGGGTGAACAGTATCCGACTCGGTGAACACTGAGTTGGAATAGCACTCATGAACAGTAACCCAAAATCAATTCTATTGCAAACTCCTACTTTAATTCGAAATCTAAGCTACTCTAATTGCTGAAAATAGATTAAACTATCCTATTACAAGTAATTTCAAAGTTAACTTCTTTCAAAGAAAGATCCGAATTGGAATTGCTCCAATCTAAATTCATTTCGGATTCTTAGGCTGAAAATGCATTGAATTCGGAATTAAGTTTGAATTTGGATCCTTTGTCTTTTCTTGGTCAGATTCCTTTGCAAACTTTTTAACATGCAAAGCCCTCGGTCCTTGTGCCTTTCCATGCCCGCTCAAGCTCCCCCTTGGGCCTACCTCCCTCTTCTTGCTCTTGGCTGAATCTTGTTTTTGTTTCTTTTTCCATTAATACATAATAGGCTCAACTTGGGGTTTAGTACACACTTGCAACTTAGAGATATTGACTACCGTAGTAGATACACCTAGAGCCTCATCACCCGGTCACCGCCGCTGCCAGTTTGTCTTCGTCGTTGCCGTCCGGATTCATCTCGGGGAAGAACAGATCGGGGACGGGCTTTGGGGAATCGGCTTCTTTAACGTGAGTCGCCGAGTTCGCCTCGTTCCGGAACGCCGGAAGAGGCGCCTCGTCGCCCGCGATGGGTATTAAGTATTCGCCGCCGAACGCAGTGGAAGCCGCCGCCATTCTCTGAACGCGACGCCGGTTACCGCGTCCGACGCCGACATCGTTTTTGCGCTGAAGCGCCACGCCGCTTTTCCGCCGCTTCGCACGGCCGAAGCGACCTCTGGGTTTTTCCGCCGCCTCGCTGCCGCTGAAGCGCCTCCGCATGACTTCGTCGACCGCCAGACTTTCGCTTACGCCGCGCCGGATTCTACTGCGGGCCGCCGCCATCACGCCGGAAGTCGCCGCCACCTCATCGCGCCGAACCCTAGCGCTGCGTGCATGTTCTTTGGCTCGTTAGCGGTCGAAGGTTTTACCAAGGCCTTTTAGCCGCTTTGGCGAAGGAAAAAAAAGAAAAAAAGAAAACATATATCAAGACGTCGTTTAACCTCACGCCAGTGGCCCAATACCGTTAGACGTTGCCTTGGTCGCGCGTCTTCAAGGCTTTTCCAAATACCACCAACGGGTATTTAGTTCGCTCATTGCCGGTGATTTTCGATGATCTCAATTATTGGGACTGGCTTCAGCATATGCGTCTCCACATGCGTGGTCAGCACCTTTGGGAGTTTCTTACTAGCTAGTTGCCTTGTCCACCTTGCCCTACTCCGCCTGCTGAGCCTGTACTCCCGAAGGATGCTTCCGAAGACGCTCTCATACAAAGGCATCTGAGTCTTTTGAGGATATCATGGAGACTTTTCAGACTCAGTATGCTGCCTACAAGACATGGATTGATGAGGATGCTCGTGCCTCTGCTATTCTGGTTGCTAGTATGGAGGTGCAATTCACTGGGGATGTGGTTGGTTTGGCTTCAGCACAGTTGATGTGGACACATCTACGCAACCATTACGAGCCGTCTGGTGATTCGTTGTATCTTTCTGTTGTGCATCAGGAGCAGTCACTGCAGCAGGGAGATGCAACTGTGGATGAGTTCTATGCTCAATTGTCTGTGGTATGGCGTCAAATTGACTCTTTGGCACCGGATGTTTGTCACATGTGTCAGTGCTGTCAGCGTCAGCAGTCTCACCTGGAGCTTCGTCGTATCTACGACTTCTTCACCCGTCTCCGGGCAGAGTATGAGCAGAATTGTGCTCAGTTGTTGGCACGCCACCCTCGTGTGACCTTGTTAGAGACCCTTGTCGTTGTTCGTGCTGAGGAGATTCGCCTTCGTGTTATGGGACTGCTGCCGCTACCGTCGTTTCTTTCGATTCTGGTAGCTCCTCCAGTTTCTACACCCGCTATGTTTCTAGCTCCTCCTTCATTAGTGGTGCCTTCATCAGTGACAGCTGCTGTTGGTAGGGTATGCTGCACCTATTGCAACAAGGATGGACATCAGGCATAGTTCTGCTACAAGAAGAAGAAGGATTTACGTCGTGGTGGCGATCCTCCAAAAGGCACTGGTGGTTCCTCTTCTCAGAGGAGCTCTGGTGCTTCTGATTCACAAGAATTTCTCACACCCAAGGTGCGTCATGGTCAGCTTTTTGCACCATCTGGTTCTGTTGGTTCTGCTGCACAGTCTTCTAGTGAGAGACTACCTTTTACTTCTTCCTCCGGTATATCACCTTGGATTCTTGACTCTGGTGCTTCCTTTCATATGACATCTGATTCCACCAGTCTCACTTCTATTCGCCCTTTAGCTGCTCCTATCACTGTCTAGATAGCATATGGTACCTCTCTTTCTGTCGCAGGACGAGGCACTCTTTCGAATTCATCTTTTCATATTCCTGTTGTTTCTCATGTTCCCAAACTAATCGTGTAGCTCATATCTGCCGGTCAGCTCACTAATCATGATTGTCGTGTTATTCTCGATTCTGATTCTTGTTGTGTTTAGGATCGACGCACGGGGACTCTAGTTGGTACTGGCCCTCGCCGCTGGGACTCACAGCGTCTCTGGGAGCTTGACTGACTTCGTCTTCCTTCCGTTGCCCCTGTCAGTCTTGTCGCCTCCACCGTCGCCGCTGCTTCTGCTGCATCCTCCACTGCATCTTTTGCTCAGTGGCATCAACGTTTGGGACATCTTTATGGATCGCGTCTATCTTCTTTACTTCGTCGTGGTCTTTTAGGGTCTGTTTCTGATGATGTTTCTCTAAATTGTCAGGGTTGTAAGTTTGGTAAATAGCTTCAACTTCCTTATCATTCCAATGAGTCAGTGTCACAACGTTCTTTTGATCTTGTTCATTCTGATGTATAGGGTCCGGCTCCTTTCGTTTCGAAAGGAGGTCATCGATATTATATAATTTTTATTGATGATTTTTCTCGCCACACATGGATATACTTTATGTCGTCTCGTAGTGAGGTTTTATCCATCTACAAGACTTTTGCCACCATGATCCGTACTCAATTTGATTCTCCTATTCGTGTCTTTCGTGCTTACTCTGCTGGGGAATACTTGTTAGAGTTCTTCATGGTTTTTTTTTGAGCAGGCACTCTCTCACGCTTTTCTTGCCACGGTGCTCATGCCCGTAATCGGTGTGGTCGAATCTAAGCATCGTCATCTTCTTGAGGCGATTTCGCGTTTTATGCTTGCTTTCCGTCCCACCACACTTCGGGTTGAGGTTTTTTTATCGCCACTTTTCTCGATTAATATTCACCTTCTTACGCTTCTTGGTGGGATCCCAGTTGAGCGTCTCTGTGGCAAGACTCCTGACTATTCTAGTCTTCGCCTCTTTGGGTGTGTATACTGCCCCTCGTGAGCGCACCAAGTTGACCGCTCAATCTGTGGAGTGTGTTTTTCTGGGCTATAGCGCTGAGCATAAGGGATATCGTTGTTGGGATCCTGTTGGCCGACAGATGCGGGTTTCTCGGGACGCCACTTTTGATGAGTCTTGTCTTTTCTACCCTCGTCCTTCTCCTTCCACCACTCCAACATCTCTTGTTGAGCCGCTTCCTTTCCTGACTTTTCCTGCCACCCCCATAGTCACCACACCGCCATCACAGCCTTTGGCCTCTTTGGTTCCTCCTTGGTATAAGGGGTTACCTGCATATATACAACACCTGTACTTGTATATATATTGGGCCATTGGCCTCATGATAATACAAGCTCTATTCATAACAAGATGTATATTATTACCTGTGTATTTTTCCTGTTGTAAAATGGGTTACCTGTATATATACCATACCTGTACTTGTATATATATATTGGCTGATTGGCCTCATGATGAATATAAGCGATATTCATAACATGGTATTAGAGCGAATCTAGGGTTTTGTTTTTCGCCTCGTCATCGCGGGTTCATCTTCCAGCCGTCGCTTGGCTTTGCCATCCCGCCACTGGTTCCTCTTCGCTTCGTCGCCTCTGCTTCATCTTCAACGCCTCTGCTTCGTCTTCCTGAAAGCAATGACCCGGATCCGCCGTCGTCAAGGCTCGATTCGTCTGCATACCGACTCGTCCGCCTCGCAGATCTTGGTTCCTCTTCGCAGCGACACATCTGCTTCGTCTTCAATCGAAGGTGGCATCGGCAGACGCTTCGCTTGTTTCTCCGAGCAAAGAAGAACCGGATCCGTCCGTCGTCGCGCCCGGATGAAGTTGCCGCTGACTCTCGTCCTTGCCGGCATTCTCACCGAAGCTCCACCCAGTAAGACGCCGCTTAAGCCGCCCGAGCCACTCTTCATCTGGGCTCGAACTGAGTTGCCCCGCCTGGTTACCGCCACATCCGTTGTTGCCGGAGCTTCCCGCGCCTCTGACCAAGCTCGGTCGCTGGCCCTCGAGTTGTTCGGGTCGAAGAAGGAAACCACCGACGGTTTCCATATAAAGTTTAGTTTCCAAAAAAAATGTCATCCTTTTCGGACACTGTTTCTGTGCCTCATTGCCCGATGATCTTCTAAGGTCTCATTTATCGGGACTGGTTTCAGCACATGCACCTCCACATGCGTGGTCAACGTCTTTGAGATTTTCTCACCGGCGAGCTGCCTTGTCCGCCTCACCCTATTCCACTTGTTGAGTCTGTGCTCCCGAAGGATGCTTCCGAAGACACTCGTAAAGAGATATCTGATGCTTTTGAGGATGTCATGGAGACTTTTCAGACTCAGTATGCTTCCTACAAGATATGGATTGATGATGATGCCCGTGCCTCTGCTATTCTAGTTGCTAGCATGGAAGTGCATCTCGCTGGGGATGTGGTTAGTTTGGCTTCAGCACAGTTGATGTGGGCGCATCTGCGCAACCGCTACGAGCCGTCTGGTGATTCCTTGTATCTTGCTGTTGTGCGTCAGGAATAGTTGTTGCAGCAGGGAGATGCCACTGTGGACGAGTTCTATGTCCAGTTGTCTGCGGTATGGCGTCAGATTGACTCTTTGGGATCGGATGTTTGCCACGATTGTCAATCTTTGTCGATGTCGCTAGCCTCGCCGAGCTTCGTCGCATCTACAACTTCTTGACACGTCTCCGGGCTGAGTATGTGCAGACCTGGGCTCAGTTGTTGGCGTGCCACCCTCTTGTGACTCTGTTGGAGGCTTTTGCATCTGTTCGTGCTGAAGAGATTCGCCTTAGTGCAGCGGATCTGCTGCCGTCACCATCGTTTTCTTCGATTTTGACAGCTCCTCCAGCTTCTCCACCTATTACGTCTCCAGCTACTCCTTCTCCAGTGGTGTCTTCACCAGTGACAGCTGCTGTTGGTAGGGGACTCCACTGCACCTATTGTAATAAGGATCTGCTACACGAAGAAGGATTTACGTTGTGGTGGCCGTCCTCCAAAGGGCACTGACGGTTCCTTCTCTTAGAAAAGCTCTGATGCTTTTGACTCTCAGGAGTTTCTCACACTACTGCGTCGTATGGCTGCTTTTGCACCATCTGGTTTTGCTGGTTCTGCTGCACAGTCTTCTAGTGAGAGACCATCTTCTACTCCTTCCTCAGGTATATCACCTTGGATTATTGACTCTGGTGTTTCCTTTCATCTGACATCTGATTCCACCAGTCTCACTTCCATTGGTCCTTTAGCTGCTTCTATCGCTGTTCAGACAACAGATGGTACCTCTCTCTCTGTCGCGGGACGAGACACTCTTTCGAATTCCTCTTTTCATGTTCCTGCTGTTTCTTATGTTCCCAAACTAACCATGCATCTCATATCTGTCGGCCAGCTCTCCGATCATGGTTGTCGTGCTATTCTCGATTCTGATTCTGATTCTGTTCAGGATCAACTCACGGCGTCTCTAGGAGCTTGACTAGCTTCATCTTCCTTCCGCTGCCCCTATCAGTCTTGTCGCCTCCACCACCGCCTCTGTTGCCTCCTCCACTGCGTCTTTTGCTCAGTTGCATCATCGTTTGAGACATCTTCGCGGGTCGTGTCTATCTTCTTTAGTTCATCGTGGTCTTTTAGGGTCTGTGTCTGGTGATGCTTCTCTAAATTGTCAAGGTTGTAAGCTTGGTAAACATCTTCATCTCCCCTATCCTTCTAGTGTGTCAGTGCCACTGCGTCCTTTTGATCTTGTTCATTATGATGTATGGGGTCCGGCTCCTTTCGTTTCGAAAGGAGGTCATCGATATTATATAATTTTTATTGATGACTTTTCTCGACACATGGATGTACTTTATATCATCTCATAGTGAGGTTTTATCCATCTACAAGAATTTTGCCACCATGATCCGTACTCAGTTTGACTCCCCTATTCGTGTCTTTCGTGCTGATTTTGCTGGGGAATACTTGTCAGAAGTCCTTTGTGGTTTTCTCGCTGAGCAGGGCACTCTCTCAGTTTTCTTGCCCTGGTGCTCATGTTCAGAATGGTGTGGCTGAACGAAAGCATCGTCAACTTCTTGAGACAGCCTGTGCTCTTATGCTTGCTTCTGTTGTTCCACCACACTTCTGGGTTGAGGCTGTTTCTACTGCCACTTTCCTTAGTAATATTCAGCCTTTTTCTGCTCTTCAGGGTGGGATCTCCGTTGAGAGTCTCTGTGGTAAGACTCCTGATTATTCTAGTCTTCGCCTCTTTGGGTGTGTGCGCTATGTTCTTCTTGCACCTTGTGAGCGAACCAAATTGACTGCTCAGTCCGTGGAGTACGTTTTTCTGGGCTATAGCGTTGAGCATAAGGGATATCGTTGTTGGGATCCTGTTGGCCGATGGATGTGGGTTTCTCGGGACATCATTTTTTATGAGTCTCGTCCTTTCTACCCTCGTCCTTCTCCTTCCACCACTTCGGCATCTCTTGTCGAGCCACTTTCTTTCTTGATTTTTTCTGCCACCCCCATAGTCATCACACCTCCACTACAGCCTTTGGCACCGCCAGCGTCTCCTTCACCGCCGGCGCCTCCTTTGCCACCGACACCCTCTCCAAGGGGCTCCTCCTGGCCTTGTTCCTTCTTATCCTCTCTACTACACTCGTCGTCCGCGAGTTGAGGATTCTTCTGATGTGTCATCTTCTTCGGCCTCTCCTCCTCGATATGCTCTTCGTTATCGCCAGTCTATTCGGCCTCCTGCGTGCTTTTGTTTAGCAGCTCTTGCCGAACCGACCTCTTATCATGATGTTGCTGCTCATCAGGAGTGACACCATGCGATGGCAGAGGAGATTGCTGCCCTTGAGCGTACTGGCACGTGAGATCTTGTTTCTCTTGTCGCGCGTGTTACTCCTATCACGTGCAAGTGGGTCTACAAGGTTAATGCCAGCTCTGATGGTTCTCTTGAGCGCTACAAGGCTCGCCTCGTGGCATGTGGGTTTCAGTAGGAGTATAGTCGTGATTATGATGAGACTTTTGCTCCTGTGGCTCACATGACCACTGTTCGCACTCTTCTTGCTATGGCATCTATTTGGGCATTGTTCATCTCTCAGCTTGATGTCAACAATGCTTTTCTCAATAGTGAGCTACGTGAGGAGGTTTATATGGAGCCACCGCCGGGGTATTCTATTACTGAGAGTATGGTTTGTCGCCTTCGCCGATCTTTTTATGGCCTCGAGCAAGCTCCTCGTGTCTGGTTTGATTGTTTCTCTTCTGTTGTCACCGCGGCTGGTTTTTCTGCCAGTGCTCATGATCCTTCTCTTTTTATTCACACTTCGCCTCGCGGTTAGACGCTTCTTCTTTTATGTGTAGATGATATGATCATTACTGGAGATGATTCTCAGTACATCACTTTTGTCAAGAAGCGTCTTAGTTTCTCATGTTTGATCTGGGTCCTCTTCGCTACATTCTTGGGGTTGAGGTTATTTCTACGCCTGAGGGCTTTTATATGTCTTAAGAAAAGTGTATCCAGGATCTTCTTGATCGTGCTTCTCTTACTGATCAGCACACCGCTGAGACTGCCATGGAGCTTAATGTTCCTCTTTGGCCCACTGATGGTGAGTCTCTTACTGATCCTACTCGCTAGCGTCTCCTTGTTGGGAGTCTTGTTTCTTTAGGTGTCACTCGTCCTGACATTTTGTACCCTGTGCATATCTTGAGTTAGTTTGTTTCTGCTCCCAATTAGCTCCACTATAATCATATTCTTTGTGTTCTACAATATCTTCGTAGAACCATCACTCGTCGTCTATTTTTTTCTTGCTCCAGCTCTTTACAGCTCCAGCCATATTCTGATGCCACCTGGGCTAATGATCACTCTGATTGCCGGTCTTTCTCTGCCTATTGTGTTTTTCTTAGTGGTTCTCTCATTGCTTGGAAGACTAAGAAGCAGACAGTAGTTTCTCATTTGAGTGTTGAGGCTGAGTTGCGAGCTATGGCTTTGTTGATTGCGGAGGTTACTTGGCTACAGTGGTTACTTGAGGATTTTGGTGTTTCTGTTTCAACACCTACTCCTCTTTTGTCTGATAGTACAGGTGCTATTAGCATTGCTAAAGGTCCAGTGAAGCATGAGCTTACAAAACATATTTGTGTTGATGCTTCCTACATGCGGACACATATGCAGGATCAAGTTGTTGCTCTTCAGTATGTGCGATCAGAGATTCAGTTGACAGACTTCTTTACAAAGGCACAGATCAGAGCCCAGTACAGCTTCTCTCTCTCTAAACTTCATGCTGTTGATCCACCATATGTTTGAGGGGGGCTGTTAGATGTATATTATTACCTATGTATTTTCCCTGTTATATAAAGGGTTACCTGTATATATGCCATACCTGTACTTGTACATATATTGGCCAAGCCCATTGGCCTTACGATGAATACAAGCGATATTCGTAGCATCAAGAATTATGCTTGCGATAGTATGATGAAAATCTACAATCCTGTATTAGTGTATTACTCAGGAAACAACTTGGATGAACGGAACGAAGTTGTCTAGTCATTTTTTTTTAATTTCATAGTTTATACTGGTATCATCAGTTGTGTGGTTTATGTTCAGTAAGGTCCATCATTTGAAATGTAAGCACCATGGCCCATTTTTTGAAGGTAAATGAACAAATTCCTCATCCATGTGATGTGATAACTTGGGACATCTGCAATGATTTCAGGGAACTTCTACACACAAAGAGCAGAAGGGAAGAAACTTTCGACAAACTTCAGAGTGTCTTAGGCGACTCCTTGATGAGTTGTGAAATAGATTCTGCCACTGAAGACATGTCTTGTTGCCTCCAGGCTTCCGCTTCATTGCCGCCATCTGTCACGGAACAGATGTTTAACATAGATCTTATAGAGGGGCAGTCCTGTGGCTCGAGGTCTAATAGTAGCTTGTCAGTCACAATGGATAACTCTCTCAGCCCAGTACACACGCTTATTCAGATCCAGTGTGGTGACCACAAGGGCCTCCTGTATGACATCATGAGGACACTGAAGGACTGCGATATCCAGGTAATAGCAAGAGAGCTTAAATCTCACCCACCGTATTTCTTCTATCCTCTTCGGAATTGTGAAGAAGGGAAATTTCTTTCCTGTCAGATCTCCTACGGCCGATTCTATGCCAGCCAAAATGGTAGCTGTGAGGTAGATTTGTTTGCGGTGCAATCAGATGGGAAGAAGATCCTTGATCAGCACAAGCAAAGAGCGCTGTGTTCGCGCCTAAGGAAGGAACTCTTCCGTCCACTACGTGTGGCATTGGTGAACCGGGGTCCTGACACAGAACTGCTGGTAGCAAACCCGGTTGAGGTCTCCGGCAAGGGTAGACCGCTGGTTTTCTACGATATCACCCTCGCTCTCAAGAATCTTGATAAACGGATCTTCTTGGTATGCAGCTGTTCATCCATGGGCATCTTTACCAATTACTACATGCCTGTATCTTAGCTTTAGCATTTGAGTCTGTCGTCTCTGATTAGCTAGCATAGATTAACTGATCGCTGATTCAATGTGATGCTTGTAGGCTGAGATTGGGAGGCATGTCGTGGATGATAGGGAGTGGGAGGTTTACAGAGTGCACTTTGGTGAGGATCATGAGCTCTCTTCATCGCTGCGGAGCAATATTGTCGATGGAGTCACCAACATGCTGATGGGGTGGGATTGAGTGATTTCCCTCTCAACATCTCATGATCCTGCGAGAAACCAACTTAATTTTTATGTAACCCCTGACCCGTCCTTGTACTTTGCTGCTGCTGTATATTCTGTCCCACTAAATTCATACTGATCACGCACTTCTTGTTCATGACTCATGAGGTTGGTTTGTCTAGGAGCCGCTGGCCAGCCTGAAACCATGTATTTGTGCCTAATTCGTAGATGAGTACAACCAACACACAATAGAACGCAATTGGCTTTAATTGCTTCTAATTTCTGTCTTGTTGTAATTATTCCGGTTTGGACCAGTACTCAACAGTCAAGACTACACTAGCGTGCAAAGTCCAGCGATGTGCTAGTTGTCCAGAGAGCAGGGGTAATTTGGGGTGTTTGAAATGTCTATCGTTTCGCTACAGCTTCTGCTTATTGCAATCCAGCAAGTTAGCTCTATGCTCAATTGACTAGCTGCTGCTGCTCCTCCTCCTCTTCTTCTTCTTCCGGCCAAGGTACAGTAAAGTAAACAAAGCCAAGAAGGAACTCCATGCATATTCGGCTCCCAAGCGTCGTACCAAGGTGGTCGGCTCCGTGGTGAAGACCAAGGTGGTGCAGGAGACCGTCTCCGACGACTCCACCGCCGTTGTCTCCGACGACTCCACCGAGCCGGAGGCGCCCCTCACCGTCGACGCCTCCGGCTCCATTCTCGTGCAAGTGGAGGTCGCCTGCTCGGACGGAGACGCTACCGGCACTGCTACTACTGTAAAGCCCCGGAAAGGGCGCCGAGCAGGGCAAGACACGAAGCCGCCGCAGGAAGAAGCACCGTGGGTTGTGTCACGGAGCCAATAAGAGACGCAAGACCCCAACGAGGAGCCCAAGAAGAGGCAAGAGGTCGTAATCACCAACGGGCTGCAGGAGAATCAGCCGGAGACGCCGAGCAAAAGGGAGTGCAGGCCGGAGCAGCAGGGGAGAAAGGGGCGGCGTCGGCGCTGGGGACGCCGGGATGGGCGGCCGGCGTGGGCGGGTACAAGCGGTACATGTGGCGTGCTGAAGCAGGTGCACCCGGACATGGGCGCGCCATGGATTGGAGGAGCTCGACATGATGATGACCGACATGTTCGAGCGCCTGGCCGACGAGGCGGCGCGGCTCTCCAAGTTAACCGGCCGCGCCACGCTCACCTCGTCCTCCCCGGCGAGCTCGGCAAGCACGCCGTCTCCGAGGGCACCAAGGCCATCTCCAAGTTCATGTCCGCGGCCTAGCTAGTACCAGTACCTGACTGCAGGTACTTGGTCGAGTAGCGCACATGTACCTAGCAAGCAGACGATGCTAGGTGGTGTACGCGTGCACGCGCGCAGTGGAGTAAGGTACTAGGTTGCGAGTACCAGTAGTTCGTACGTTAATTTGTAGTGCTAACTAGCTTTAATTTAGGAGTACCTTACGTGTCTCTGTTAGTTCGATGTCAGTAGCTAGCGTAGCAGTTGGTCGTCGGGTGTTGGCGTCAGCACTGCTGTGGACTAGTACAATGCCTCATGGACTAGTACAGTCGTCAGTACACTAGCACTCGAGCTAGTACTGCTGCTGCATGGTTTCTTGGTCTCGGCTCAGTTAGTAGTCTGGGACGGACTGACTGACTGACTTGTGTTAGAAAAATAGAGATAAACGGAGACACGAATTTTTACATGAAAAATTTTTGCGGGAAAAAAATTACAGGCGTCAACCGACGATGATCACTATATGAGGAGCGATTACAAAACGTAGGGGATTACAATGAGACGTCCCTCTCCCGTGCGGCTTACAAAAGATATATAAAGGGGTAAAAGGACTTAGAGTCCAAGTAGGAAACTAATCCTCTAATATGGAAACTAATCCGGATCCTTCCATATTAGAAATTCGGATCAGAATACAATAATCTCCACCTTGAGACGAATTTCCTCTTGTAGCAAAATAAAGAATCATCAATCATGAAATGATTCCCCAATAAGATAAAAATCACCGTCGCCAACTAGTCTCAGAGGACTAAATCAGATACCAACTAAGCTTGAGCAAAGCTCAAACTTAGTAATGTGAAGCAGCTTTGTCATCATATCAGCAGGATTATCATAAGTACTTATCTTGCACACCTTGACATCACCTTAAGCAATAACACCTCGAATAAAGTGATATCTCACATCAATGTGCTTTGTTCTCTTATGGAACATATGATCATTTGTAAGGCATATAGCATTTTGACTATCATAAAATATAGTAGTGCAAGAATTATCTCCACAAAGCTCAGTGTACAAACCTCTCAACCAAATAGCTTCTTTACAAGCTTCAGAAATAGCCATATATTCGCTTCAAGAGTTGATAAGGCAACGATGGCTTGCAAACTTACCTTCCAACTAACAAAGACAACCACCAATGGTGAAAACATAACTCGTTAGAGACCTCCTTTTGTCCAAATCACCAAAGATAATCGAGTCAACATAACCAACAAGTTCATCTCTAGAATTCCCAAAGCGCAAACAAGCATTAGAAGTGCCACGCAAATATCGAAAATCCTTTGAATCGCTTTCCAATGCTCTTTTCAGATTAGCCATGTATCTATCGACAACACTCAATGCATGAGATAAATCGGGGCGAGAACAAACCATGGCATACATAAGAGAACCAATCTGACCGAATATGGAACTCTAGACATGTACTCAATATCATAATTTGACTCGGGACATAAGGTCAAGATAATCAAATGCGGTTAATGGAGTACTCACTGGTTTTGCATCATGCATATTAAAACGACGAAGAACCTTCTCAATATAACCTTTTTGACTAAGGTATAACTTGCCAGATTGCCTCTCTCTAATAATCTCCATGCCAAGAATTTTCTTTGCTGCACCTAAGTCCTTCATCTCAAATTCATTACTCAATTGTGCTTTCAGTTTTGCTAGTTCTAACTTATCTTTTGCAAACAATCAACATATCATCAACATAGAGAAGTAAATAAATAGTGAACCATTAACAGATCTTTAAATAAACACACTATCATAATCGACCGCTTAAAGTCATGAGAGAGCATAAAAGAGTCAAATCTCTTGTACCATTGCCTAGGAGATTGCTTCAAACCATAAAGAGATTTCTTTAATCTACAAACAAGGTGTTCTTTTCCAGGAGTAACAAAACCCCTAGGTTGGTCCATATAAATGTCTTCTTCCAACTCTCCATGTAAGAATGCAGTTTTAACATCTAATTGCTCAAGTTCATAATCACGCATAGTAACAATACTGAGTAAAGTGCGAATAGAACTATGCTTCACAACTGGAGAAAAGACATCATTAAAATCAATACCTAGAATCTGGCTATAACCTTTAGCAACCAATCTTGCTTTATACCTTGCTGGTTCAGTAGAAGAAATACCTTCCTTTCTTTTGAAAATCCACTTGCAATGAACAAGCTTCTTCTCCTTTGGCAATTTCACTAATTCCCAAGTGCCATTCTTTTCAAGTGACTCCATTTCATCATGCATGGCAGTTATCCACTTATTACAATCGATGGAGTTAATAGCCTCAGAGTATGATGAAGGTTCTGGATTACCTTCAATTTCTTCGCCACACTCAAAGCATAAGCAACAATATTAGCTTCTTCAATCAACCTCTTGGGTGGATTAACCTCCTCCTAGGCCTATCAACTGCAATAGACCGTTGTGGTGGCGCTCAACAATAGGAGTATCATCAACAATAGGTGCATCATGAACAACAATATTTTCCTTATCGATGTGTCATTTGAACCAACAAAATGGTCTACTCGAACACTTGAATTTCTCACTCTCAACAGAACATTAGTGGGCGGTTTATCATGAAGCATAGCGATTCATTAAAGATAACGTTTACGCTAATCACAACCTTCCTTGTTTCGTGATTCCACAACTTATATCCTTTAACACCAGATTTATAACCAAGAAAGATGCACTTAATAGCTCTAGGCTCTAATTTTTCATTATCAACATGAGCATAAGCAAGATCTGACCAAAAACTCTCAATTCGAATAATTTTGTCGGGGAACGCACCATACCTCAATTGGAGTCTTCTTTTCAATTGCAAGAGAGGTGACCGATTAATAAGGTAACAAGCAAAGGAAGCGGCTTCATCAAAAACGTCTATGCAAACTGCATTTGACAACATGCAACGGCCCTAGAAATGATGGTCTGTTCATACGCTCGCCTACAACGTTTTGTTGAGGAGTACCAGAACGGTGTAGTGCCTAACAATGCCTTCAAATTTTGCAATATGATTCAAATTCATCGAATGTAATTCCATCCCATTATCGGTCTGAAGTTTCTTTACCTTCTTTTCGGTTTGCCTTTCAACCATAGTCTTCCACTCTTTAAATGTGAAAATGCTTCGATTTATGCTTTAAGAAATAAGGCCACACTCTTCTAGAGTAATTATCAATAATGGTTAACATATAACGAGCACCTCCTAGTGATGTCTTACGAGATGGCCCCATAAATCGTAATGCACATAATCCAAAATACCTTCAAGATGGTATGAAGCGAGGTATTGAACTCACCCTCTTGTGTTTGCCAAACACACAATGCTCACAAAATTTTAGCTTACCGATGCTATGTCCATCAAGGAGTCCTCTCTTGCTCAATTTCGCTAAACCAATTTCACTCATATGCCCAAGGCGCATATGCCAAAGATTAGTAGCATCTAATCGGGTAATGAACTTGAAATTACAGCAACATTACCTAATATTGTAGTACCTCGCAGATGGTACAGTTAGCGATTTAATCTCAACTTTCATCACAACAAGAGAGCCTTTTGATACCTTCAAAACTCCACCTTCACCGAATACTTGTACCCTTTACCATCAAGAGTACTCAAAGAGATGAGGTTTCTTTTCAAACTGAATGTGCCTCACATCCATCAAAGTTCGACAATGCCATCAAACATCTTGATCTGAATTGAACCAATTCCTACAACCTTACAAGATGAGTCATCACCCATCAAGACAGTACCACCTTCAACAGTTCATAGGTGGCAAACCAGTCCCTATTAGGACACATATGAAAGGTACAGGCAGAATCAAGAATCCATTCATCATTGATCTTAGCACATCCAGCAAAAGCAACAAGAACTCCTCCATCAGAATTATCATCAGCAGCAAGGGAGGCATTACCTTCATCATCGGCTTACCTTTTGGCTTATAATTGCAGTTCTCTTTTCTTTATTTTGCGACTTCCAAAGATTCAGAGATGTCGTGCCCACTTTTCTTGCAATATTTGCACGACTTGTACTTGCCTCTCGATTTCGGCGCCTCTGTAGCCGCTCGAACTTTTGCCTTGAGATCCATTGTTTGAGTTTTTCTCCTTTTGCTCGCCACTTAACAAACAAGCCTTCTCCTTTTGGACTTGAATTTTCAGAAGGTACCATATATTTCATCTTCTCCTTAGCATGCAAAGCTTCATAAACTTCATGAAGAGTGAGAGTATCTCTACTATATAATATGGTATCTCTGAAATTTGAAAAAGAACTAGGCAGTGAACACAAAAGAATAAGACCCAAATCCTCATCATCATATTTTACCTCCATCGACTCAAGGTCGGAAACGATCTCCTTAAACAACGAAAGATGATCAAGCATGGATCCTCCTTCTTGCAATTTGTGAGAGTACAACTTCTGCTTGAGATGCATCATGCTGGTGAGATCCTTTGTCATGCAAAGTTGTTCCAGCTTCAGCCATAATGCAGCAGCTGTCTTCTCCTTCAAAACCTCATGCAAAATATTATTTGATAGATGAAGGTGAATCTGAGATAAAGCCTTACGGTCTTTACGCTTCTCATCTGCAGTCCATGTGATAGGTTGTTTCTCAAACCCTTCCAACGCATCATCCAAATCCATACGTGCCAACACAAATTTCATCTTAACTTGCCACAGCGAAAATCTTGTGTCTCGATCCAGGAGTGGAAGATCATACTTCAAAGTCGCCATGAGGAATAAATCCTGAAAATTGCTAGTACTGATATGTGTAAACCTAGCAAAAAATCATGACCCTTTTGGTACACGTTCTGTGCACACGAGTTAAAGATCTTTGATCTCCTGGTATGCTTCGGGATAGACGAAGCAAAAAATTCATCAGTAGAGCACTTCACGTGAATAACAGAACCTTGCTTTGAGATTTAATAAAGAAAGGAATTGACTTCACGTGACCTTGATTGATGAATTAATAAAGAAACAGTTGGTCTTGGACCTGTGCAGCTTAGGCTTGCAGACGATTTGGATTTGTCTTCTGGAGATTAGATGCTTGCGGCTTGGGGGGCTTCACGTGCTGCTTTTGAACGCTCGGCGCTGGTTCGGACGCAACGCGCAGACGTGAGGGAGTTGGTTGGCGACGCACGCTCGACGTTGGACTCGAGGTGATGCACGAAATCGGCGTTGCTCGGACCTTTCCGCGTGCGACCACGGCGACGGCTTGCGCAACTTGACGAAGATGCGCTCACGAGACGGCGGCGCGGCAGAACGGATCTGCTCTTCGTATCTCTTCTCCAAACCCTAAAATTCCTGTGCTCTGATACCACTTGTTAGAAAAATAGGGACAAACGGAGACACGAATTTTTACGTGGAAAACCCTTATGAAAAACTACCGGCGCCAACCGCGATGATCACTATATGAGGAGCGATTACAAAACGCAGGGATTACAATGAGGCGCCCCTCTCCGTGCGGCTTACAAGAGATATATAAAGGGGTAAAAGGACTTAGAGTCCAAGTAGGAAACTAATCCTCTAATATGGAAACTAATCCGGATCCTTCCATATTAGAAATTCGGATCAGAATACAACAATTTGCAGGCCAGTCAATCAGTCTTAACCATTCCCTGCAGCTATAGGAATTACTAACATTAATTGCCGGTGGAAAGGACCTCCTCCCGCAGCTACACGTCGCCCCGAAAAGTCTGAGCCCTCATCGCCCCGAAAAGTCTGGGCCATCGGATCTTTGCCGGACGCCCAGATCGTCTAGAGTGGAGGGGCCATCCAAATGCGCTCGAAACATCATCGGACGGTCCACGAGCTCTAACGCCGCTCGTCTCTTCCCAACCAGCTCCTCGCTCGCTCCATCCCGCACCGCCGCTTCTCCCCTCGCTACTTTCCCTTCGCCTCCTGTCCCCTCCCTCTTCCTCCTCCGCCGCACTTCTCCGCTAGCATCGCCCTTCTCTGCCAGCGCCGTTGGTCCCAGGGGCGGTCGTACTAATAGGGCAAGGCTGGGCGGCCGCCCCAGGTAGACGGTGCCGACAGAACCCCCCCTCCTCTCCTGGGTGGCGGTGGTAGTGAGCCACTGAAGACAGCAGCTCAATTTAGCGACGGAGGAGGCCATAGGCTGTTTTCGTTGAATCATAGCCCATCCAGCCTAACTAAGTATCACTGCCTCCACTCCAGCCTTCCAGATCGGGCGATCGGAAGATCCAATCCCCACTCTCTCTCAACCCTAGCCCTAGGCAGCGGCGGAGCGCAGGCGGGGTGAGGCGGCAAGTGCAAGCGTAGGCACTGGTGGTAAACTGAGCCTTGCAGCTGGGATGGGCGAGTGGGCGACCGACGGAGCGCGAGCGAGGCGAGGCCATGAGCGACGAGCGCCGAGCACGAGCACAAGGCGGGCGGTAGGCGGGCGGGTGGTGCGGCATGGGCGGTTCCGTAGTTGGGTGCGTGATGGCGCAGGGGCCTGTGCCGGGCGGGGCGACTGGGCGAGCTCTGCTCCCGCCACCCAAGCCCAAGCGACACTGCCGGTTGCTCCTCTCTAGCGCAGTAGTGCTAGCGTGGCCGACACCTGGCTGGACTCTGCTCCTGGGCCGGCACCCAGCAGGGGGCGACGTCCAAGGTCCGGCGGTTCATGAGGCCCAAGCTTGTGCTGCTCGTCTCCCACGTGCTCTCCCTATTTGGTAACTAATCGTTCACGGTGTGCTTTAGTTTTTCCTTATGAGATTTGTTCTTGTGCTTTAGTTTCCCCTTGTGTGATTTGTTCTTGTTACTTTGAGGAAATATTGTACCATCGCAAGATCAGTAGATGGATTTAGAGTTTGCAGCAATGTCTGAGCGAGTTAAGGTACTAGGAATTGTGTTTATTTTTCTAGAGAGCAAACATAGAGGTAGGCTAGTGAAATTTCTACTTGATGGAGTAACATACTAACATGAGTGCTTAAGGCATCTAGGATGTTTGTATATTCCAAAATGATCAATTTTATTAGTTCAATGAGCACCTGTTCTCTAGAAAAAGAGGTTAGTTGAACTTATTATTAATTCATTAAGTGACACACTGCATGGAGCCATCGAGCGAGGGCCTAGCGACCAAGCTCTAGTGGCATGCGGGGAGGCGGTGGCAGCCGGTACGCCCACTGGGGAAGCGGCACCCAACAATGCGGTGACGAGCCGCCATACCTAAGATTTAGTCCTGGGTCCGCCACTGGTTGGTCCTTCCCTCTTCCTCCCTTCCCCACCGCTGCCGCTCCCTCCCTCTTCCTCCTTCCCCACCCCTTCGGTCTCCCTCCCCAGCTGCCGACTCCGCGCCTCCCCTGCCTTTCGTCCCTCGCCGCCCCTCCGCCCCTCGTCTTGCGCCCGCTTAGGCCGCCGCCTCCGGTGCCACCGGCCGCCTGCCCTTCGGCGTCCTCGTTGCCTCCTCTCCACCCTTGTGCAGTCGCTGGTCGTCCTCGCCCTCCCCCTTGCAGTGGCACCGTCCCCAACGTCCAGCGACATTATAGGTGCTACAAACCATTTCCAGTTTAGACCACTATGCGAACAATCTGACATCTGTTTCACGCATATGTACAAACCATCTACTGGTGGCTATTTGACTGATTTTTGTAGGAAGCATATGTTACAGCTTTTGTTCTTGAAGAGACAGCTAATACTAAAATTAGTTAGCGGCTTGGAATTTGATAAAACACCAGAATACCTTGAGCTGTTGCCTCTTCTATTCTTCGTCTGGATGTTATAGTTAATCGGCTCAGAGTTCACTATATGTGAGATCAATGTTCAAGCACACGTTAAGAGCTAGACTAAAAATATATAGGTACTATGTTGCCATGAAGTTCCTGTCTTCTGCGCATAGCTGTGGCTATTTTCTACATCTAGATTTAACCAAAAGCACTACATTATTTGTTCTTCATAGTTGTGTGCGAATGCGAAGTTGTTGACATACTATTCAACAAAAAAAAACACAGAAGAAGATGTGTTCCAAGAGACTACTTCTTTAAGATAGGGTAACCGTTTGTATGCTCAGCGTAGTGGTGCTATTCTTTTATTTTTAAGAACAGTTTTGTTAGTGCTTAGTAATTTCCTGTCAAGAAATGATCTTAATTAGATGTCATAATTTGTTGCCTTTTTTCCTTACACTAAAACCAGCTGGAAACATGTGCTTAGTAGGCATTTCCTCACATTTTCTTCACCCTTTTGTTTTGAAATGTTCAATTGCAGAAAGAGACTTTTGAGTTACGTATATGGATGCTGGAAGGTTATGCTGAGGCTGAAGTACACTTCCAGCTCTCATATTCTCCAAGAAATGTTTTGATTTGTGGCCATGAATTCGTAAGTCCGACTACTTTTGTCTAAGGAATTGTCCATTCTCCCTAATAGAATCACTTTGTCATCTATTCTTCTAAAGCTATAACCCTATTTGGTATATAAAACTCTTGGATGATAAGATGTACCGCTTCATATGAGAGTGTATGCTTCTATTCATCTCAAATAAGAAAAATTGCCCATGCGTTTTCTTCGATGTGATCGTCCATGAAAGTAGACATTGTAACATCCTGATTTTCCAAACCCTTTTAAATTTGTAAAATAAAATAAAACTATTTTGTTTTGATGAGAATTCATAGTTGGTTCGTTTGGAGAGTTTAAGTTTCGTGTTGTCACCTCTTCTGTATGTTGGCCAGTTCTCCCCTCAGTCTCTCTTTTGTGTTATGTTCGGTTTAGACCTTCTCTGTGGCCTGGACCTCCCCAGTGGTGCTTGAAGTTAGACCTCCCCTGGGGGCTCAGACCTTTTCTCAATTGGACATGTCTTTATGTCCAGACCTTTCTCTTTGAGTTATATCTCTTTGGGTCTCTTTGTTGGTTTGAATCTCTTTGGTTCAAACCTCCTCCTTAGGTTTAGACCTCCTCTTGGTTCGGACGAGCCTATATGTCCAGGTCTTCCTTGAATTTAATTCCTTTAGACCTCCCCATCCATTAGACCACCTGGCCCGCCTAGCTTAGGAACTCCTGACCTCCGAAGATCTCCTCCCGAACCTTTAGGACCTCCTATATTGAGATCCTCACCGCTAGGACCTCCCATTGTGGAGATCCTAGCGATTAGGACCTCCCCTTGTCGACTTAGTTCTTTAGACCTCCTCTCAAGACCTCCTTGAGCCCGTGGAACCTCCCTTCGTGAGAGCCTTACTGATAGGACCTCCCTGTGGGTGAGATCCTACCAGTCAGGACCTCCTTTTTACAAGGATCCCCTCAGCCAGGACCTCCCTTGATGGGATCTTGGTTGTCAGAACCTCTTGTCGCGTGGACCTCCTCCATGTGTATCTGGACCTCCCCATGTCCAGACCTCCTCTGTAAATCTGGACCGTTAAGACCTCCCCCTTGAGATCTTAACAGCCCATACCTCCCTCCTTGAACATCTGGACCGTCAAGACCTCCCCATTGGAGATTGTCGGTGCTTTAGAACCGAACTTACGTAAAGATTGTTTGATTCGGGGGGTCTCCTAGAATAGAATCATGCGAGAGAGATTGACACGGAATTTTTATCTGAGTTCGGGCCTTCTCAGGAGAGAATAACAACCCTACTCTGTGTGTGTATGGTATTGAGTGTATCTTGAACAATCAGGGGAAAAACTAAGACTATTACAGATAGTGCTTGTATTCCTGATGGCTCCATCCTCTCTCCCTTTCTCTAGTTGCCGCTTTTTATAGTACGTGAAGGAGCGGCAGTTACTCCAGGTAAAGCAGCGCCTCATCACCTCTCAGAACAGGCGCATGTTGGTAGTAATTACGGTGTATTAATTCCTCCACGTCGCTCAACAAACTATATACCGAGAGATAATGGGGTATTACGTGCCATTATTCTGTAGAATAACAGCGTATGATGACCGTTTGAATCCCTTAATCAATAAGACCCACTTGTCTGTAGGTTCATTTGATTATAAGGTGGTCGTGGTGACCTAGTCGAGAGGAATCTACGACTATGAGGTAGTCGTAGCAAGACTTACGACTATGGGATAGTCGTAGCATAACTTACGACTATGGGGGTGGTCGTAGAAGAACTTCGACCATCCATTTGGTTCTTCCTTCATAACAATAAGGGTACACTCGGGGTTCACATGGCGTCATATTTACCTATAATAAAAATTATAGATAAAAGGTAAAATGAGGATTATTATATCCTCGTCATCTAGCCCCCGACTTCAAGTGAAAGCAACTTACTTGGTAAAGGGTTCTAGATGGTCTTACGATCATGAGAGGATCGTAGAAAATAATCGAAGGAAAAACTCTTCGATTGTATACTACTTTGACCGAAATGTGCTTGGTCAAGAAAATTGCTTACGACTATCAAGTGGTCGTAAAAGCATTTCACGATCACAAGGTGGTCGTAGTATAGTGATCGGAAGAAGGAACTTTCCGATTATCATTTCCTTTGGTTGAAAAGATCTAACCAAGGAAGTAATTTCGCTTGAGATGTAGCATAAACCTGAATTTCTCGAGCGGACACTTTGGGAATCTCAAACGGCGCTCGAATGCTTTGTCTGTTGAAGCGGTTCCGAGGCGGTGGCGACCCTTGGAATGTCACGCCTCGGCTCAAGGTACGCGATTATATATACTCACCGGAGGGTAAAACCTAAGATCTTACTTTTCCCCAAATTGCTCCTTTGTTCTTCAAGATCTTGCCTTCTCCGCCGAAGTCGTTCTTGCCTTCTCATTGCCACTCCAATTGTGCCCTCTTTTTCGACCCAAAATTTCCTGTTTCCGAGAGAGATGGCCAGGAAAGTTTCTGAGTGGGAAGAGTCGGAGATGGATGCGGCGAAGATTCAAGCCCTAGTTGTCGCCGAGAAGATTCCAGAGAAGACTCTTGTGAAATGGCTTCCGGCAATTGGGCAGCATTGGCCGTCAGGGGAGAATGGGCAAATTCCCGTCTTCCAGGCTTATTGTGAGTGTGGCCTTCGATCGCTGCTCACCCCTTTCTCACCAAGCAGTTGTGCTCGAGCATTTTGGGGTGGAGTTAGTGAACCTTGGTCCTAACTCCATCACCATCTGCCGCGTTTTGCCAGATATTTGTACGGCGTGCACAGGAATTCGATGGACCTTGAGCTTTTCCAATATTTCTATGGAATGTCTCGGCAAGCGGGATTGTTGGAAGTTGTGGTCTAAAACTCCACGACGGAAGTCGAGGAGTATATTCAGAGTTTCACCGGTCTTCGTGGAGGGATGGAGGAAGAGGTGGTTTACCGAAAGTCACCTCGGAAGACTGACCTCTCTTTCGTGGGGAAAGGTGCTGAAAAAGAAATCTTCATGGGATTCGACTCGAAGATATCAGTAGGATTGCCCCTTATGTTATGGGAGAAAAAGTATGCTGAGACCGTTGCTTCCCATAATGAAGAGGTCAAGAAGTTGGATTCTCAACTAGTGGGTAAGAAATTTTTTACCCGTGATTATTTTTGTTTTCTTTTTCCTCTAGGAGTTTATTTTTGTTTGACCAATCTTATTTCTTGTAACAAGTGGTCGAAAACAAAAACTCATGAGGCTTCGAATTGCACCCAACGGAGATGGAAGCAATGAAGATTACACTTCAAGGAAACATCACGCTCCTGAACAATGTGCTTGGTGAACTACATAGTGAGGGAAAGACTCCTCAAGACGATACAATAGCTGCTCACACAAGTACCATTGGGGATCAAGTCGGGATTTTGCAAGATCTGGTGACCACTCTGAAGGCCAACCAAGCTGAATCGATAAAGGAGGCGGTCGAAACTGCAGTAAGTTATGCATTAGCAAAACTTAAAGCTCATGACCCCAACCTTAATGTGCAACCACTGAAGTGACTTCAAGCTCTGAAGCGGAAGGAAGACGTCTGATGGAGGAGATGCAATCAGTTGGCCGGAAAGTTTCAGAGGAGATGCAGTTGGGCTCTCCCTCTTCAGAGTAGTCTGTAATGAACTTGTGAAAAACAGTCTTTTGTTGATGTAATCCATCTTGTTCCCTGCAAATCATCTTGTCGAGTAGTTAGTAACTCAAAAGATAATTAACGAATTTAAAGACTAAGAAATGAAGTCAAATGTGATGACTTTATCCTAGCCCCCGACTATTTGCTTAGTTTGTGAAAACTAAGTAAATAGTTTTGTCTCCTGCAAATCATCTTGTCGAGTAGTTAGTAACTCAAAAGATAATTAACGAAATAAAGACTAAGAATTGAAATCAAATTATCCTAGCCCCGACTATTTCTTTGAGTTTGTTTAGACAAACTAAGTAAATAGTCTATAGAAAGGGTTTCTGAAAACAGAGAGGTTTGTTTAACTTGTAGTTTTTGGGTCTCAATTGTCATGCACTGGTCGAAAGGGTGGTAACGAGTTGACACTAGGAAGTTGTAGGATCAAGGATAACCGACTAGAGGGGGGTGAATAGGAGGTTTTTAAACTTTTTAACAATTTAACAATTTAAGCCAATTAATATCTTAGTCTAAACAAGTTATACTTCTAGCTAAGCTATTTAATCACAATAAACAAGCTAGAAATATAAATGCGGAAATGTAAAGACTAGAAATAACCACAAAGACACAAAGATGTTTTTCCGTGGTATCAAGACTTGCCGGTCTTCACTAGTCCACGTTGAGGAAGCTTGACACCTCAAGCCGGCTCCACAATTAAGCCTTCCTCGATCACTATGGTTGTTCTTCCTCCACTCAGGAGATGGCGAACACCAACCACTCACAAGCTTGCACCGGCCTCTTCACAATCTTCTTGAAGAGATCACCGTGCTCTCCGCCAAGCCGCCTAGGAGTGCGGCAACACTCCAAGAGTAATAGATCACCGGTCTTCACTTGACCGCACTTAAGTGCAAATGGATCAACTAGGAGTATGAATGCACTTGAGTGAATCTCAACAAACTCACAAAGAATGCACAAGAGGTTTTGAGTGTTGAGTGGGTGCACTAAGCTCTCAAGGCTCTATGAATGTTCAAAGAACTCCAGCCACCTTGTCTAGAGCGGGTTGGGGGTATTTATAGCCCACACCAACAAAAGAGACCGTTGAGACGAATCCCCAACTTTCGGGGAAAATCGAACGATCGCGAGCAAAGGTGCGGTCGCATCGCTTCTCGAGTCAACGCGATGCCAACGGCTCTGCAGATACTAAAAAAGATTTACTAGCCGTTGAACTCCCAAATCGGAACGATCACGAGTAAGGTCGCAGACGTCCGATTTCCCGGTTATGCCGATTAAACGATCGACGACCGATCGTAGGGTTTCATGAATCGCTCAAGATTTGCAAGGGTTACGGAAATATTGAACCGGCATACAAAAATCGGAATGACCGCGAGCGGTACAACTGTTCCCAAAATCGAACGTCCGATTTCGTAAGAGTTTCGAGCGATTTTACACTTGTTCTGTTTTTATTGAACGGCTCATAAAAATCGAACGATTAAGAAAACGGCGACAGATCGTTAGGGCACGCAGACTGATACGACCGATTTCTATGAGAGGGTTTAAGTCATATTTGCAGAGCTATGGTTTTATTGAACCGCCGCACAAATTTGAACGACCGCAATCCGGTACAACCGATTTCACAAGCGAGACGACCGATTTGTGGACAAGTTCAAAACCACTCAAATCAATTTAAATTTCAAATTCAAATGCATGCATGTTCCTAAATTGATCCATATGCCACAAGAACATCTTTGTCAAACTACTAGCTTTGATCCTCTTAATAGTACGGCATTTATCCTATAATCCGGTCTTCCAACTAAACTCCTAAGACCGGTAAAATGGAAGAAGAGGAACCTAGACTATTTGTACTGTCTTTGAGTCTTGTGGATCTTCATATTCTCCTTTGGCATGCATCCTTGTGTTAACAAATTCACCAATGGGACTTAACCTTGTAAATACTCAATAAACTTGTTAATCCCATAAACACATATTGTCATTAATTACCAAAACAATTTTTAGGGGCCTAGATGCTTTTCAATCTCCCCTTTTGGTAATTGATGACAACACTAAACAATTGTGAAAAGATTGGTTTGAATATAACAAGATTGTATATTCTGTTTGCGACTTCACAAAAAAACATAATTCTTATAATGAGTACAAATGAATGAGAATTATTTTCTTGTTAAGTCCATTTTAAAGATAGCTCCCCCTAAATATGTGCATATAAAGATAAAGAGTTTAGCGAGCACATGAAGTGATAATATGAAATTTTGGCGAGCTTCTTTAACAACTATGAGCTTGAGGAGATGCAATAGATAAATATGACGAAATCTGAAATTGCATTTAAGATAATAACAGGACATCATCCACAAGTTCAACAAGCTGAGAAACATAATAAAAACTATTACAAGCACACAAGTTCAACAGAACTAATAATACATATACGCCCAAATATAACTATAGTAGAAAAAGCTTGCGCTTGCTCCCCCTAAAACTATGTCTTCTATATCTTTTCACTTCTTCTTCTCTCCCTTTGGCATCAAGATACCAAAAGTAACTCGAGATAACGGGATCTCGAGGAGGAGGGACGTCATCTGGCGGGAATAGGAGAGGAATCTCGAGAAGCCGGGACCGGAGGAGCGGCATCTCGAGAAGTAGTGACTGCTTCAGAGGAGGAGTGAAGATGGATCTGAGAGCTCGGGCGGAGGAGGATCTGGCGGTGGAGCTGGAGGAGGATCTGGCTGAGGGAGGAGAATGCTGAGCCGAGTCTCAAGCGAAGTATGATGGCGGCGAGTGTAAGCAAATCGATAAGGAGCCAGAAGAACTTCTCAATGTCATCGATACTCTCCACCATAGCAGCCATCTGTTGTGAACCTCATTGTGAAAGTCATCTCTCACTAACTCCATGTCGACCAACTTATTAGTGACCTCGATCTGAAATTCTATTTGAGCATGCTTCATTTCTTGCGATTGGTGAGAATAAGTTCTTTGGTTTTCAAGAATCGAGCAATGGAACCTTCAAGAATATTTGGATCGCGATGAAACGCGGCTTGACAATAGGATCATTCTCGGAATGGTCGAGGAGGAACAACGTCTCGTGGTCTATAAGATTTGTGAACTGAACCAAGACCACCACGAAAAGTAATCTTCGAGAAATCAAGGCCATGATATAGGGTGCATAGTATATCCTCTTTACCCTATCATTCTTAGATGACACTATGCCTTGGAGAATGACATCCATTACATCAAACTTGACACCTCTCATAATGTGGTCTATTATGTTCCAGCGTGTCCCCGATAGCATCAAAATTGCCACTCTTAGGATAAAAGGTGTGATTGATAATTCATTAATCATACTCACTTCGGCTTTAGTCCTGATGGTTCCAAGCTTGCATTTGACATTTGAGTCATAGTATTCGCACCAAATTTGGAGCAAGCAAAGCAGGAATGTCAAAGATCTTCTCCCAAGAGCTGGACCTTACATTTAAGATTTGCTCAAATTCTTCCTTAGTGCTTTGCAAATCTCTAGCCACAGAAATCCATCTCAAAGATTGTAGATCAGCTGATACATGTACTGTGGCGTAAAACTGGCGAATCAGTTCATCATCATAATTTTGCCTGAAGCTCACAAGGTCATGAAGACTTACAGCACGGAACAACTGATATACTCCACTATATTTATCCAAGTCATTCGGTATGACCACTTAATCCACTTATGATCGACAAATTTTACATTTCCTTCCATAGCATTGCTCATAAACTTGCTCTTGAAAAGTAGTGTGGAATCTTGGATTGATAGAGTCAGCCTTGCGAAGATACTGATTGACATGCCTTTTGATAGCATAGTCATCCGCTGACAGGAGTCGCAGATCCACAGGAGATGGTGGAGGAGTTCCCAAGTTATCAAAAGTGCCCTCAGTGCGTCTTTGGAGAATCATGCTCGACCGAGTGTCCTCATCTGAACGATAATCATCACTTGCTTCAGCCTCGAGTCCGAGTCGGTGCTTTGCCTTTCCTTGAACAACCTTCGATTTAATCGACCGAGTCGGTACAGCAGAGCTGCTTTGCGGCGCCGAGGTGGTGACTTCGGAAGGAGCGGCAGAAGATTGCGGCGAAGATTGTCCGCGAGGAGGTCCATGTGATTTCCTTGTCGAGCACCTCATCCTAGTCATCTTAAGATTCGGAGGAGAAGAACCCTGGGGAGGCAGGCAACACGAGGAATCAAAGGATTGAAAAGCTTCGATAGGATTTGAGGAGGAGTTTTGAGGCGCACGGGCGCGGGAGAGAGAGGCGAGGACGAAGAACGGACGCACTGCTTGGGGGTTAAAGGGGTAAGAAAAAAGTAACCGCAGGAGTTATTTTCCTCTCCCAAACCGACGCGGTCGTTCCGGCCACAAGCCGTCGGTCGTTCCGAACCCCGGACGCACCGATGTTACAACTCCGGTCGTACCGCACAGAGGTCGCACCGCGAGTATAACGCCGGTTGTTCCGATTATCCTGGGAATTCCAGCATTTTCTAGAATCGAGATTATTTTGCAAATGATCCCTAGTTTTGCACTCAATAACATAACTTTAAGGATCACTGTGCAAAGAATAGACTATTGTCTATATAGGAACATAATTAATAATTAATTTTTTTTATGATCATAGCTATTTTTAATAAAGATTTTGAAAATTATTTTCATAAAATACTCAAATAACATCAAATGAAGCATAATGACATGAGGCAAGAGTTCAAACAACATTAGAATGGTCTATGATATTTAACTCATTCCTCAATTTGCAGAAGCGACCTTCATCTAATGGCTTGGTGAAAATATCCGCTAATTGGTCCTCAGTTCTTATGTGGCTAATTTCAATATCTCCCTTGCTCACATGATCTCTCAAGAAATGGTGGCGGATATCTATATGCTTGGTTCTTGAGTGTTGAACAGGATTATTAGCAATTTTTACCGCACTATCATTATCACACAAGAGAGGCATTTTATCAAATGTAATTCCATAGTCCATCAATGTTTGCCTCATCCATAGCAATCGAAAGCACAACAACTTCCCCATGAGACATATTAAACCGGCGGTGGATAATGCTACTGAATTTTGTTTCTTGGATGACCATGATACTAAAGATCTCCTAAGAATTGACAAGCCCGAGGTGCTTTTTCTATCCACTTTACAACCCGCATAATCGAATCGGCATATCCAATTAAATCAAATTTAGCACCTTTCGGGAACCAAAGGCCAATGCTTGAGGAATGCTTTAAATATCTTAGTATTCTTTTAACGGCCATCAAATGACACTCTTTTGGAGTTGCTTGAAAATGCACACATGCAAACACTAAACATGATATCGGGCCTAGATGCGGTAAGATAAAGCAAACTACCAATCATAGATCTATAAAGCTTTAAATCTACCGATTTACCTCCCTCATTTAGATCAAGATGACCATTTGTAGCCATGGGAGTCTTGATGGGCTTTATGCCTTCCATTCCAAACCTTTTAAGTAAATCCTTTACGCTTGGCTTGACTTATGAAAGTCCCATCTTTGAGTTGCTTGATTTGAAGTCCAAGGAAGTAGCTCAATTCTCCAATCATGGACATTTCAAATTCCTAGACATCATATCACCAAATTCTTTGCAAAAGTCTTGATTAGTAGACCCAAATATGATATCATCAACGTAAATTTGACATACAAAGAATTCACCATCAAGAACTTTAGTGAATAATGTTGAATCAATTTTCCGATTTTGAATCCTTTTGAGATTAAAAAATCTCTAAATGCGTTCATACCATGCTCTAGGAGCTTGTTTAAGACCATAGAGCGCCTTGGAGAGTTTATAGACATGATTAGGATTGTTAGGGTCTTCAAAACCGGGAGGTTGTTCAACAAAGACAAGTTCGGATATTTCACCATTTAAGAAAGCACTTTTAACATCCATTTGAAATAATTTAATATCAAAGCATGATGCAAAAGCAAGTAATATCCGAATTGACTCAAGTCTAGCTACGGGAGCGAAAGTTTCACCAAAATCCAAACCTTCAACTTGTGAATATCCTTGAGCGACCAATCTTGCTTTGTTTCGAACAACCAAACCATTTTCATCTTGTTTGTTTCTAAAGATCCATTTTGTACCAATAATATTTTGTTCCTTGGGTCGATCCACCAAAGTCCAAACTTGGTTTGGGTGAAGTTATTGAGTTCTTCATGCATAGCATTCACCCAATCCGGATCTTCAAGTGCTTCTTCTACATGCTTTGGCTCAATAGAAGAGACAAAAGAGTAATGTTCACAAAAAGAAGCAATACGAGATCGAGTTTGAACACCTTTACTTACATCACCCAATATTTGATCTATTGGATGATCTTTAGCAATAGCATTGTGAATTCTTGGTGGTAGGTTGGATGGTTGATCATCTTCCACATTTTCCTCTTCATCAATTTGTATTTGATTAGTGGAAGAGGTTGGAGCCTCAACTTGAGTAGAAGATGATGGATCATCTTCGGGCTTGATGTCACCTATTTGCATATGCTCCATAGCTTTTCTCAAAGCTTCATTACCCACATCATCCAAGTTCTCTTGCTCTTCTTGAGAGCCGTTAGTTTCATCAAATTGCACATCGTGCCTTTCTTCAACTAAACCGGAGTTTTTGTTAAAGACACGATAAGCCTTGCTATTTGAGGAGTAACCAAGCAAGAAACCAACATCACAACGACTATCGAATTTTGAAAGACGAACACCCTTCTTTAAAATATAACACTTACAACCAAAGACTGGAAATAAGAGATGTTCGGTTTTCTTCCTACAATAAGCTCATAGGAAGTCTTTTTCAAAAGGCGATGCAAATAAAGACGATTTATGGCATGACAAGCGGTGTTAATAGCTTCCGCCCAAAAACTATCGGAAGTATTAAATTCATCAAGCATTGTCCTAGCCATTTCAATTAATGTACGATTTTTTCTTTCTACAACTCCATTTTGCTCCGGAGTGTAGGTTGTGGAAAGTTCGTGCTTTATACCAAGTTCATCACAAAAGTCTTCCACTTTAGTATTTTTGAACTCGGTACCATTATCACTACGGATTTTCTTTATTTTGAAATCAAATTCATTTTGAGCCCTTTTTGCAAATCTTTTGAAAATCCCGGAAGTTTCACTTTTATCATCTAGGAAGAATACCCATGTATATCTAGAGTAATCATCCACAATGACTAAACAATAGCTATTACCCCCGATACTCTTATAGGTTGTTGGCCCAAACAAATCCATATGTAAGAGTTCCAATGGTCTAGAAGTTGACATGATACTTTTGGAGGGATGAGAATTAGCGACTTGCTTACCGGCTTGACAAGCACTACAGAGTCTATTTTTCTCAAACTTCACATCTTTCAAGCCAACAACTAAATCATGTTTGAAAAGCTTTTAAGTTGAATCATTCCAACATGAGCTAGCCTTCTATGCCAAAGCCAACCCAATGAGGTTTTTGCCATTAAACAAGTCTTTAAACAAGAATCACTTGAACTAAAATCAACCAAATAGAGATTTCCAAATCTAAAGCCTTTGAAAGCTAAAGAGCTATCCTTTGCATTAGATATGGTTACACCTTCACTTGAGAAAGAACAAATTAGTCCAAGATCACAGATTTGAGCAACGGATAGCAAGTTAAAGTTTAATGATTCTACTAGAGAAACATTAGAAATGGAGAGGTCATTTGAGATAGCGATTTTACCCAATCCTAATACCTTTCCTTTGCTATTATCGCCAAAAGTGATCTTGTCTACTCCTTTTCCATTCTCGAATGTGGTGAACATTTTTCTATCACCGGTCATGTGTTGAGTGCATCCACTATCAAGCACCCAATGTTTTCCACGGTCTTATAGTTCACCTACAAAACAAGAGTTAAGTTCTTTTAGGTACCCAAATTTGTTTGGGTCCTTGGAGGTTAGTAACCAAGGATTTAGGCACCCAAATAGCATTCTTTTTAGCGCCCATAATTGAAGTGCCAACAAAATGAGCAATTACTTTACCATTCTTAGATTTTCTAAGCATATAGCATGAATCATATATACCAAGAGATGGAACCTTACCCTTAGGACAATTTTGTTGCATATGTCCTATTTCCAAGACTTATAGCAATACCTACCATTTTGCCTCACAAAACTTGTAGGCTTATTTATCGACTTCTTACCTTTCTTAGGCACATACCCAAGACCTTCCTTGTTGAATGAACATCTTTGCTCGCTTAAGAGCTTGTCAAGAGTGGCCTTACCCTTAAAACATCTTTCCAAGCTCTTGCTTAGCTTGGTCACTTGTATTTTTAGTTCATGATTTTCAACAATGAGCAAAGGATCACAAGCATTTGCTAAGTTAACATTTGAATCAACACTAGAGCAACATGGCATAGCAAGTAGGTCATCACATGAAGTGGATGCACTAGTCTTAGCAATTTCTATACTAGGCATTTTATTAATAATATCGCATGTAATCCCTATACTAGAACAAGACTTATGTGAATTTTCTTGGATAAGCAAGTTGTGAGTTTCCTTAAGCTCCATATAAGAATCTTTTAGAGTAAAGTATTCTTTATTTAAGACTTTATATTTTGATTTTTCTTTTCCAAGATATTCATTTAAATCATCAAGCATATCCATTAATTCATCATAAGTTGGTTCGTCACTAATAAAGGGTCTTACCTTATCTCCTTTTGCCATGAGGCAAGTAGGAGTAGAGAATAGCGAAGGAGCTTCTTTGATAGCGATGCCGACTAGTCCCTTCTTCTTGGGGAACTCTTCCTCATCGGAATCGGAGTCGCTTGACTCATCATTTGAATCCCACTCTCCAATGTGGGCTTCATGCTTGCCACCTTTGTGAAGCTTCTTGAAAAGCTTCTTCTTGCCATTGTACTCCTTCTTCTTGAATGACTTGTCCTTGTCGTCCTTCTTTTGGGGGCAACGGAAGCAATGTGCCCTTCTTCTTCGCAATTATAGCATCGAATGTTGCTATAACAGTTCTTGTCACTTGAGGATTGCCCTTCTTGTACTTGTCAAAGTTGTAGCTTCGATTTGGACGTCTCTTCATGAACCTCTTCATTTTTCTCACAAGGAGTGCATACTCCTCGTCGGATTCATCTTCTTCCTTCTCATCATCACTTGATTCCGCTTCGGCTTTGAAAGCGGTGATCTTCTTCTTTGATGAAGATGTCTCCAATAGCTCTTCCTTATCCTTTTTGAACAACTCATTTGTGATGAGGTTGCCCAAAAGCCCGTTGGTGTCATCCTTGGCAACTCGGGTGAGTTGAGAAATAGCGCCACCAACGCCTCATATTTATCAGGAGAGCCCTAAGCATCTTGCGCACAATATCAACATCAAGAAGGTTAGTCCCAAGGCCTTTGAGCTCATTCACAATGTTGTTGAGTCTTGAATACATCTCATTGATGTTTTCATTAGGCAACATCATGAATGTCTCATATTTAATCCGAAGCCTATGCAATTTGGCTTCTTTGACCGTGGATGTTCCCTCATGGATTTCCGAGAGAGTGGTCCAAATAGTATGAGCGTTCTCCAAGTTACTCACTCTATTGAACTCATCCGCGCTCAAAGCTCCAAATAGAGCATTCATAGCTTGGGCATCTAAATGACCATTACGCTCCTCTTGCTCCGTGGGGAGTAGTGGATTAAGAGGCATAACGTAACCCTCATTTACGATTTTCCAAATTTTGGACTCATGGCCTTTAAATAGATTGACATTTTAATTTTCCAATAAGCATAATTTGAGCCATCAAAGAAAGGAGCCTTTCCTATAGCGATTCCCTCACTAGCCATCCTTTTCTCTCTTAGGCGGTTAAGTCTAGATTAATGAGAGACCAAGCTCGATACCACTTGTAGGATCAAGGATAACCGACTAGAGGGGGTGAATAGGAGGTTTTAAACTTTTAACAATTTAACAATTTAAGCCAATTAATATCTTAGTCTAAACAAGTTATACTTCTAGCTAAGCTATTTAATCACAATAAACAAGCTAGAAATATAAATGCGAAATGTAAAGACTAGAAATAACCACAAAGACACAAAGATGTTTTTCCGTGGTATCAAGACTTGCCGGTCTTCACTAGTCCACGTTGAGGAAGCTTGACACCTCAAGCCGGCTCCACAATTAAGCCTTCCTCGATCACTATGGTTGTTCTTCCTCCACTCAGGAGATGGCGAACACCAACCACTCACAAGCTTGCAGGGCCTCTTCACAATCTTCTTGAAGAGATCACCGTGCTCTCCGCTAAGCCGCCTAGGAGTGCGGCAACACTCCAAGAGTAATAGATCACCGGTCTTCACTTGACCGCACTTAAGTGCAAATGGATCAACTAGGAGTATGAATGCACTTGAGTGAATCTCAACAAACTCACAAAGAATGCACAAGAGGTTTTGAGTGTTGAGTGGGTGCACTAAGCTCTCAAGGCTCTATGAATGTTCAAAGAACTCCAGCCACCTTGTCTAGAGCAGTTGGGGGGGTATTTATAGCCCACACCAACAAAAGAGACCGTTGGAGACGAATCCCCAACTTTCAGGGAAAATCGGAACGACCGCAGGCAAAGGTGCGGTCGTACCGCCCTCGGGTCAACGCGATGCCAACGGCTACAGCAGATACTAAAAAAAGATTTACTAGCCGTTGAACTCCCAGTCGGAACGACCGCAGGCAAGGTCGCGGTACGTCCGATTTCCCCGGTTGTACCGATTAAACGAACGGTACGACCGATCGTAGGGTTTCGCGAACTGCTCAAGATTTGCAAGGGTTCTGGAAATATTGAACCGGCATACAAAAATCGGAATGACCGCAGGCGGTACAACTGCTCCCAAAATCGAACGTCCGATTTCGAGAAGAGTTTTGGCGATTTTACACTTGTTTGCTTTTTATTGAACCGGCTCATAAAAATCGAACGCATCGCAAAAGCAGACGGATCGTTGAAGGCGCAGACGAGACGACCGATTTCTATGAGAGGGTTTAAGTCATATTTGCAGAGTTATCTGGTTTTATTGAACCGCCGCACAATTTCGAACGACCGCAATCCGGTACAACCGATTTCACAAGCGAGACGACCGATTTGTGGACAAGTTCAAAAACCACTCAAATCAATTTAAATTTCAAATTCAAATGCATGCATGTTCCTAAATTGATCCATATGCCACAAGAACATGCTGTCAAACTACTAGCTTTGATCCCTCTTAATAGTACGGCATTTATCCTATAATCCGGTCTTCCAACTAAACTCCTAAGACCGGTAAAATGGAAGAAGAGGAACCTAGACTATTTGTACCTGTCTTTGAGTCTTGTGGATCTTCATATTCTCCTTTGGCATGCATCCTTGTGTTAACAAATTCACCAATGGGACTTAACCTTGTAAATACTCAATAAACTTGTTAATCCCATAATCACATATTGTCATTAATTACCAAAACAATTTTTAGGGGCCTAGATGCTTTTCAGAAGTTCCTTCTAGTGGGCAGGACCACGTGCAGAGAGGAGAGGCTTCGACTAGGTAATGTTAACATCTCCGACTAGTTTAATCAAATCGAGAACGGCAACTTGAGTTAAGCAAACGTCTAGAGGACTTTAAAATATTTACTCGTCCTTCTCAAATTGGACTCGATAAGTCTCATCCCGGTAGCAAGAGTAGGAAACCGAACAAAGCTAGAAGCTCCTTCCAGCAAGGTGACCACGTCAGAGAGGAGAGGCTTCGACTAGATGTGTCTCTTCCTCCCACCAGTTGAGATGAAACGAGTACACCCAAGACGGTTAAGCAAATCGAGAAAGTCGCTCTTCTTAGAGTATTTTTCAAATTAATCAAGAAATAAACTAAGGTGAAAAGAGTTGGCCTTCAAAAATATTTCGACTAAATAAAACCCGAGTTCTTTGTGTTGGCCATAAAAGCGAGTAACGAGTCGACACTAGGAAACTCCTTCTAGTGGACAGACCACATGCAGAGAGGAGAGGCTTCGACTAGGTGATGTTATCGCCTTGACCAAAGTGTAAAGAAAAGCGGGTGTTTAAAACATAGTCGAAAAATAATGAAAGCACTACTCAAAAGTAAGACAATAGAGATAGAAAAACACGATTCTTTATTGTCCGAATGGTGGTTACACATAGAACTTGCGTGAATCGGTCGATGTTCCAAGAATTCGAGAGAACTCGGCCGTCTTCCATTGCCAATCGTCTCAGGCCACTCGACGAGTAACCCGACCATCGTAAGGACCTTCCCACTTGGGAGAAAGTTTGTTCCGATTAGACTTGGATTGGCAAAGCCTCAATACCAAGTCACCACAAAGAAGGTCTGCGAGGTTGAACCTCACGATCGTAGTATCTTCGCAGGCTTGTTGGTAGATTGCCGAACTAATTAGGGCCTGGTTTCTCCTTTCTTCAAGTAGATTAATATCATCTGCTCGAATTTGTTCCTAGTTGGAGTCCATGAATGTTTCGACTCGTGTTGACCGTATCTTTAGTTAGGAGGAAGCATAGCTTCAAAGACCAAGACTAAAAAGAAAGGTGTTTCTCCCAGAGTCTGATCGGTAGTTGTGCGAATCGCCCATATCTACAAGGGTAATTCTTGTACCCAAGCCCCGAGCGCTTGATGAGTGGTCGAACACTCGAGTTTTAATTCCTCTCATTATTTGGCCGTTTGCACGCTCGACGCCCCATTACTCGGGATGGGCCATGAAGCATAACATAACTTGGTACCCAACTCGTCATAAAATTCCTGAAATTTTGCGCTCGAAAATTGCTTACCATTATCTCGTAATTATTCGACTTGGTACTCCAAATCGAGTAATTACGCATCTCATCATAAACCGTTTTGTTGCTTCGTTGTTATCGATCCACAGTTGGCTTCAATCCATTTGGTGAACGATCAATAGCCACAAAAGGAACTCGAAACCTCCGGAGCTTTAGGAAGCGGTCCCGAGGATATCAAGACCCCAGTTGCAAAAGGCCAAGATAGAGGTATTGTTTGTAATGCCCGAAATGGTTGGTGTATTTGCTCGCTATGAAACCGCTTTCGACACACTTTTTAACCAACTCTTTAGCATCGTATAGGGCTGTTGGCCAGTAAAAACCTTGTCGAAAAGCCTTGCCGACCAACGTTCTGTAGGAAGCATGATTTCCACAAATGCCACCATGTATGTCGTGAAGGAGTGTTAATCCTTCGCTCTGGAATGCATCGCATGAGCACCCCTTGAGTACCTCGTTTATAGAGAACTCCTTCGACCAAAGTATACATTTTGGCTTTTCGGGATAAGCGATCTGCCTCGAGATCGTCTTCGGGTACAGAACCCTTCTGAAGATAATCATAGATGGGCGCCATCCATGTATCCTCGTATTCTAGAGAGACTGTCTCAATAGGAGGTGTCTCTGGCTCTTCGACCAGAGAAGGCTTCTGGAGTTGTTCCAAGAAGACTCCTTTTGGTACTTCAGATCTGGAAGAAGCTATTCGAGCAAGTCGGTCTCTGCGAGAAATTATCCTTCGAGGATGAATTGTGCCTCAAACCTAAAAATGCTTTTCTAGCTTACGATTCGATAAGTACCGAGACATTGTTGGGTTAGAGCACCGGTACTTTTTACCGACTTGATTCACGACTAGTTGAGAGTCTCCTCTCACGAGTAGTCGGCGAATCGAGCGCTTCATTGCTTTCAGATACCAGCTAGCAAACCTTCAGATTCTACCACATTATTAGTGGCACGAAAGTTTAATTGTATGGCATACTTTAAGGTCTCTCCGTTAGGAGATACCAGACCACCCGACCCGAGCCACTTAAAGTAAGCGACCCGTCAAAGTACATAAATCCATCGGTCGTGGGAATCAGATCGGGATCTGAGCAGTTCAGATTTGTTCATTCGGCGACAAAGTCCGCCAAGATCTGGGATTTAACGGCCGTTCGGGACACGAAATGGATGTCGAACTCCCAAGTTCGTGACCATTTTGCCATGCGCCCCATTGTTTCCCTAATACGGAGGATCGCTCCCAAGGAAACTCGGGCAAGACCTGACTAGTTTGTGCGCTGAAAATAATGCCGTAGTTTCCTCGAAGACATGAGGAGGGCATCTGAAGCTTTTGGACCCGAGGGTAACGCTCCTTAGGTCCGTGTAAAACTTCACTTATGTAGTAAAGCGGTCGTTGTACATTTTCACGTTCTACAACCAAGATCGCTTGTTGATCGCTGTGGCGTGGCGCCTAGGTAAACCAAGAGCGTTTCTTCGGCCTCGGAGAGATCGTAATAGGAGCACTCGTAAGGTACCTCTTGACATCCTCAAAGCGGCGCTTTGCCTCATTCGACCACTCAAAACTTTCGTGTCTCCTTAGAAGTTTAAAGAAAGGTAGTCCCTTTTCTCCCGATCGTGCGATGAAACGACTTAGAGCCGCCATGCACCCAAAGTGAGTTTTCGGACTTCTTTCCGCGTAGTTGAGGGCGATTTGTAAAATGGCTTTTATCTTTTAGGATTCGCTTCAATTCCTCGTATAGATACTAGGAATCCAAGCAATTTCCCTGAAGAGATTCCAAACACACACTTCTCAGGATTAAGTTTTAAGCGATGTTTTCTGAGATTGTCGAATGTTTCTTGTAGGTCGGTAATATGATTAAGTTTCTTGATGCTTTTGACAACTAAGTCATCAACATAGGCTTCTAGATTTCGGCCTAATTGAGATGAAAAAGTTGCCTGCATCAAGCGTTGAAAAGAAGCGCCGGTATTTTTTAGACCAAATGGCATTTTGACATAGCAAAATATACCAAATGGTGTAATAAATGCGGTCTTTTCTTCATCGTCTAGACACATATTAATCTGGTGATATCTAGAATATGCATCTAAAAAACTTAACATTTCACAACCTGCGCAGTAGAGTCAACCAACTGATTGATACGAGGTAAAGGAAAATCGTCTTTTGGACAAGCTTTATTAAGATCAGTAAAGTCTCGCACATACGCCATTTGCCGCTTGACTTTCTAACCATTACGAGGTTAGCCAACCATTACGGATGGTTGACCTCTCTTATAAAGCCCGCTTTAAGTAGCTTATCCAATTTCGATTTAATAGCATCTCGTCGATCGGGGCAAATCTCCGCAATTTTTGTTTTCTGGTACTTTGTCGGCCGTAAGGCTAGCCTCGTGCTCGATCATCTCCCCGGGACTCGGGCATGTCGGATGCTTGCCACGCGAATACATCTGCGTTAGCTCGGAGGAAGGTGATGAGGCGTCTTCCTATTTGGGGTCGGAAGTATCCCGATGAGCGATCTTGAGGGCTCCCTGCCCGGAGGAACCTCTTTGACTTTGTCGTTCGGCTTTGGTGCGAGTTTTTAGGCCGACTTGCTAGTCGAAGGTCGACTTTCTTCTCGAGTTGGTATTTGTCCTACCATCTCAAGGGATCGACGATCGCGGTATCGCCATCTTCTTGTCACAATGGATTGTAATTCTCCTTTGGGACTGGCATCTTAATACATTGATATCCATAATGAGTAGCCATTAGGAATTTTGCCAAAGTTGGTCGTCCGAGTATGGCGTTATATGCCATATCGAAATCAACCACATCAAAGGAGATTTTCTCTGTCCTGAAATTACTTGGTGAACCAAATGTTAAAGGAAGAGAAACTTGACCAATTGGTTTGGCGAAGATCCGGTACAATCCCATGGAAAGAGTATCGCATCGGTCTTACTTTGGTCCCGGTACTTGGATGTCATCCAGGCACTCGTAAATAAAATATTTAACGAGCTTCCACCATCAACCAAAACTCGATTGACCCGACAATTGTTGATGGTGGGTTCGACCACGATTAGTATCGACTGTCGAGTCGAAGGATCGGCGATCACTCTTCTCGAAAGAAATGGTGACTTCCGACCACTTCGTAATTTATTGACGAGAGGAGGATCTATGGAGTTTACCTCGCGTTCAAAGCAACCTTGAGTTGTCGCTTTGATTCATATGCCGATGATCCCCGTAGATGTGTTCAATGGTGTGTTTACGGATCCTCGAACAGCATCTCCTCTTCGTCATCGAAGATTTATGACCACTTGTTTGACCTACCGCCGAGGGTGGGAAGTGGTCCTTGCCATTGTAGTAGTCTTCAAGCTTTCGTTGGAAGACCGGCGATTCTTGAAGGTCATGCCCTTCCTTTTATGGAAAGAACACCACCTAGGCTTATCATTTTTCCGATCAGGGCGCTTACCTTTGCCTCTGTCGGAGTGTGGCTTGGATGTGCGTGGCTCTTTATCATTCACAGCCAATACCTCCTTGGAACCGCTGGGTTTTTGACCCTTCATCTTATTCTTGTACTTTTTTGCTTTCTTATCCTTCTTCTTACCAACTTCGCTTGGCTCTTGAGATGGATTGTCTTCACGATCGATTGTGTTGTTCCACTCGACCGCCTCAGAGGCAGTAGCATATCGATCGGCCATTTCGAAGAGTTCGGCGACAGAAGTAGGAGGATTTAAAGCAATATCCTCTGTTATCCTTCTACTACGGACTCCCTGCTTGAAAGCCCTGATGACAGATGAATCAGAAACTTCCGGAATTGAGTTACGAACCTGACTGAAGCGCTTGATGAACTGGCGCAATGTCTCATTGTCGTTCTGTCTCATCCGGTGCAAGTCGTCCTCCTTTCCAAGGCGATTGTATGTGCCTTGGAAATTTGCCAGTAGAAGATCGCAGAGATGTTGCCAAGAATAGATCGACTCGAGTGGTTGGTTTAGTAACCACGATCGAGCGGATCCTTCGAGCACAGTTGGAAGGTAATTTGCCATCACATGCTCTCCTCCTCCTGCTGCTCGAACAGCTGTTGTGTAAATTTGAAGGAATTCGATGGGATTTTGGGAACCATCAAACTTCTCCATGTTCACTGGTCGAAAACGAGGTGGCCAGCGAACAGCTCGGAGATCAGGCGAGAATGCCCGACATCCAGTAATGACTTCTTGACGCCTCCTTTGCAGAAAAGAAGGGTTGATATCATCAGGTGGTCGTACTCGACGATACCCAGTAACAGGTTGACCCGACCTGTAATAGGTCTCGGTCCTACGAGGGGAATACTCCTCGTAGTTTATCTGCTGTTGCAGATTTCCATGTCGGAGTGGTGAACGATCACCTTTCCGAGGAGCTTGTTGATCATCAGTCATTTGGAAGACATTTCTTCGAGTAAGAGATCGACACGACTTCTTCATTATACCGATTTCTACGCGGTGATATGTTGGATTGATCGGTAGCCAAGAAGTCGTATGGGTACGACTACTTGAATGATGTCGACGAGGAGCTTCCAGCTTTTTCATTGTACTCCGAAGCCTTTGTGCGATCTCTTCAGCGAAGAGGTCGTAGCCTGGCGTTCGGGCTAGCTCTTGAGTTGGATTCTCGAGCAAATCATTGATGTGCTGGAGCTCTCGAGCTTCCTCTGATTGATATTGAATACGCCCAGGCAAATTCTTCTGAGCTTCAATCTTCTTCCTTCGAATTGCCTCAAGATTTTCCATGTTAGACTCTTGAGATTGCCTCAATGAAGCGTGAGAATGTCGAGGATTTCCCTGGCGTTCATGAAGGCGTTGGTCGTGTCCGCTTGATGGTGGTGTCTGGCCATTGCCACGAGGGTATGATGTGTGACCTTCGGAAGGGTCTCCATCTCGGTCTCTAGAAGAGTGATCTTGATCTCGAGGAAGGACGAAGACCTCCGTTGATGATTCTCACTTGCGCCGAGGCCTCTCCGCTTGAGGAGTTGTCGAGACACCATCTGGCGACTTGGAGTAATCCTCCAAGTAGGGAAGTCCGGTTATAACTGTCTCCGTCGGCAGTGTGACTCATGGAGAGATGGTCGAATTTGCAGGAAAAGCATGCTTGATCCCGCTCTCTCTGGCGTTATCCAGAGAGAGAGAATCACCAGATGCCGGTGAAGTCCCAGAATTGTGGCTTCTAGAGCTTGCCTCACCAAGTCGGACCGCCTTAGGGGAACTTGGACACTTCGAGGAAAAACTCTCGTCGTGTCGTGAGTCCACCTTGGTGTGGTCCTGGTCAGATTGACCCTTGCCCCTTGAGATGGTAGATTCCTCTCTTGGACGTACTGTTGTGGGGGATAAGGATCCCTCCTCAACTCCACCGCGACATTGTCTCTCGGATCGTGGGAAGATCCCGGAGCAAGCAATGCCATAGGATGAGTCATCACTCGGTTCAGAATCGAATCCGGCATCCATGTCGACGTTTGCGTGTCCGCCAAGTCGAACCAGTTCTCCTCGCTCCATTCTCCGCCATGAGTGCATGAGATTTGGAAAACAGAGAGAATGTTTGACAAGAAACTACCGGAAGATCCCCACGGTCGGCGCCAACTGTTGGTGTTTTAGAACCGAACTTACGTAAAAATTGTTTGATTCGGGGGGTCTCCTAGAATAGAATCATGCAGAGAGATTGACACGGGAATTTTTATACGTGTTGGGCCTTCTCAGGAGAGAATAACAACCCTACTCTGTGTGTGTATGGTATTGAGTGTATCTTGAACAATCGGGGAAAAACTAAGACTATTACAGATAGTGCTTGTATTCCTGATGGCTCCATCCTCTCTCCCTTTCTCTAGTTGCCGCTTTTTATAGTACGTGAAGGAGCGGCAGTTACTCCAGGTAAAGCGGCGCCTCATCACCTCCTAGAATTGAGCGCATGTTGGTAGTAATTACCGGTGTATTAATTCCTCCACGTCGCTCATGACTATATACCGTAGATAATGGGTATTACGTGCCATTATTCGTAGAATAACAAACAGTATGATGATCGTTTGAATCCCTTAATCAATAAGACCCACTTGTCTCAGAGGTTCATTTGATTATAAGGTGGTCGTGGTGACTTAGTCGTAGAGGAATCTACGACTATGAGGTAGTCGTAGCAAGACTTACGACTATGGGATAGTCGTAGCATAACTTACGACTATGGGGGTGGTCGTAGAAGAACTTACGACCATCCATTTGGTTCTTCCTTCATAACATTAAGGGGTACACTCAGGGTTCACATGACATCATATTTACCTATAATAAAAATTATAGATAAAAGGTAAAATGAGGATTATTATATCCTCGTCAGAGATCTTAACCGTCCAGACCTCCCTTCGTTGGCAGATCTAATCGTTAGGACCTCCCCTTGGAGATCCTAACCGTTCAGACCTCCTGTCTGGATTTGACCCTACGGCTCTAGACCTCCCTAGCGGGGGAGGTTCTCCTCTTACCACACGGACCTCCCCGTTAGCACTCAATCTTGGCCGTTGGACCTCCTCTTTGGAGATCCAACTGTCAGGACCTCCCCCTTTGACCCAACTGTTTCTAGATTTGACTGGTCCCACCTGCTAGGCTTACCTATTTTTATGTTTCCCCGCCACACTGGTACCATGAGCATTTAATGCATGTCTTTTCGCATTAAATGCAGCCATGAAAGTGGCTGCTTCCATTGTATGGGGTCATTCTGGGGCACTATTGGTGTCTTTTCTAGTCTCCTCTCGTAACAGTACACTATGTCCTTTATTATTTTTCTTTGACACTCCCGTACCTTTTGCCTATTTCTCATGCTCACCAAATCATGTACGCATTGAGTGGTCTTTTCACTTTCTTTGACTATAACTAGCCCCGGGAGCCCTTCCTTGCCACCCTTTTCCCACATTCATCACTCTGGCTCACACTCAGTGGCTTCCTGGAGAGCCTTGCTGTCAAGAGCATCGCCAGGAGCACCTCTCTCCATCGCATTTTCACCATTGGAGGCCCCGCAGGAGCTTGGGCGTTGACCTCAACCGCCCATACCGCCTTCGACCTCCCCTCCACTCGTCACCTCTCCCTTATTGCTGGTAAGCCTCCCTGCGTCTGATCTATTTTTGCTCTTGTCGCCACAATAAGAGGTTATGTCCCTTTCAGGACCTCTTCCTTTAGTTTCTCGGTGGAACTCTATGGCTACCTCTGAAGATCACCTCTCTGGACTTTGCGCAAGCGTTATCATCTTGGTCTTTTGCTAAAGCCGCCCCTCTGGTCTTCCATGAGGACCTTCCTCATTGGACCTCTCCCCAGTAAGTTGGGGCCTCTCCCAAAGAACCTATTTTGAGTATGAGATGTTTCTGTTGGTTGAGTTTTGGAGTTTCTTTTGAAGTTCCTTTGGCTCTTTATTTGGAATTTGGTTTGAGTTGTCTCCTTTTCTCCCGTATAGATCGTGAGGACACCGAGGAGCTTGATTGCCTTCAAGAAGAAGACTCTCAAGACAGTGAGCAAGGCAAGTCATGCTCTTGAACATATTGCACCCAATATTTCAATTTATTTATGTTCTGTTTCAAAGGATAATGCATGCCTATTTCTATCAAGATATTTTAATACCTATCTTTACACACATAGTTAGGCCTATTTCCTTCATATGGCCAACTTTGACATTGAACCAAATCTGTTGTCACCTTAGACAAAATCTGGTTGATACATTAGTGTGAACCAGGAGCAATTGAAAAACTGAATGCTTAGTCTTGCCTAGACCAAAAGTACTTGATTTGGGAAAATCTTTACCTTCATGACCAACTACTGTTAAAAGGTTTGACCATGACATTGGGTTGTCATGGGAGTATGGAAATATTGCTGGGGAAGCAAAGAAAATGAAAACTGATTTAGACTTGGGCGAAATGGTTTGCTTGGTTGGTGCAAGGTTTATGCATGGACTCTATCTGGATAAGGTGGAGGTCCAAGGGTTTGTGATTGTCGCCAAGTCGCTTGAGGACCGGTCTTTGAGCCGCCAATGCTAGGCCTATAATGGGCTATGCCAAAACCGTGCAACCACATGTCTCAAAGATGGGGTGTGGGACTGGCCAATTAATTTGCGAGAACTTTCACCATGGTTGATCCATTTGGAGGTGTGGGAGGTCTTCTATGGCCTATGGTCTTTCATGACCTATGTTTCCCATGGTGCAAGAGGGGGCCCAGATCCTGTGATTTGTATCCAAAGGAGGCGAAACCTTAGCAAGGAGAGGTGTGGTGGAACAATGCATTGTAAAGGCTTTGTCATGAACTCTAGACCTCTTACCTTTGGTAGTGAGAGGTGGCATCGGCGGATGCTTGGGATAAACTAGAGGAATCATGTCATGTGGGTAAAGTGCACATCCTCGGCGAGTGTAAATCTATTGAATAGCCATGTCGCGGTCATGGACATCTTTGGCAATGACCACTCGAGTTAGATGTTGAATTTGGGTTTCTCAAAGTGTTTAATAAATTGTTTTGGGATTGCTATCCCATGGGTTTTGGGCGAGGAGCCTTGTGACGAGAGGTATCCTTCACCAACTTGTTGATGAATGCTATCCAACCGAAAATCTAGTTTTGAAAATGAATTTTATCTATTAAAAACACGCCTTGGAACTTAGTAGTGTAATTGAAAGAAACTTGGCTTTATGCAAATCAACCATATTATGCCTTCTGTTATACATCCATGTATGCATGTCATTTTGTTACTCCACGGGTGTGACTTGCGAGCACAGTGGTAGTGCTCACTCTTGCTCAATGCAAACTTTATCAGGAGAAGACAATAGCAGTGAAGAAGAGGACCAGGATGAGTAGGTTGTGCCCTCCAGCCATTTTGCCTGTGGTATAGTGGATGGACGTCTATTTCCGCTCTTTTGTAAGCTTGCTTTTGGCCCAAGGCCACCTTTTGTAAACAACTCTTTTGTTATGTTGTAAATAAAGTTTATGTCGTGGATGTTACCATTCTTGTATGCTGTGAAGAGCTAGCTTGAGATCCTTGGGACTAGCTCAGTTCACGCTGGGAATCACAGAGTGATCCCTCAAGTCTCACGGCCTCCTCAGGTCAGGTCCTTCGACCTCCCCTGAGTTGGCCGTGGCAGTGAGGGATCTCCCCGTGACTCCCATTCCCCTCGGTGGTAATCTTGAGAGGTCCTACCAAGGCCTCAATTGGTGCTGCCGGGGGCAGGTCCTACCCGAGCCTCGGGAGGTGCCACCGGACCTCCTGGGAGGTCCTAAGGGACGTCCTAGGAGATCCTAGGAGGACCTCTCGGGTGCCCTAGGGTGGGGTCGCCACAGACATCCATTGTTTTCCTTCTACATGAGCATGTTTTTCCACGCTCATTTCGACTATTATTGGAATATATCACGCTGACAACACGAACACTTATTTTGCAGAACGTTGTTTCATGGCATCCTCCAACTTTTGCTTTGTGGATCCATATATAATCACAATAGTATTGGTAAGCTCCAAGTGTGTTATTGGTAAGTATTGTGTCTTTCAGAGATTCATTTATGGTACTTTATTTCTGTTTCATAGAAAATACATAGATAACATGAGACATAATAATTGTTTGTACTGCGGATCATCTGTTTGTAATATGCTTACTTGCTGTGTTAATGATTCCTCTTCACATTTCGTCATTGCCAGACTACGTGCTTTCCTACTACCATACATTACCTGCTTAGAAATAAGGTATTTTTTTTGAACTAATTAATTCTCACTAATTGTCTATCTAGATTTGAGCACCTCTTATTCAGATATTACTTACATTTAGGGTTTGTGCTTTCATAGATACGTGTTGAATATTGAAAAATATCGTGTCGTCGGCATTTTTTTTTTGTCTGTGAATAACCTCATATTTAGTGACGTGTTAAGATGAACCTACGTATGAATATGCCAAAGGTACACAAGAAGCAACATAGTTAGATTGTAAGTTTTATCTTGATTTTCTTGACATGAAACCACCCATTAGGTTATCAGGTGGTTCTTAGTTTCAAGTTGGGACTCATGTAGAATGTTTTATCAGACTAACTACCTAGGGGTCCTCTTGATAGGCGACATCTAACAGAGTTTGCATATTCATGTTCTGAACTCTTACGTTTTTTGTTATACTACACTTAGCGATGTGTACAAGTTAGAATAGAATATGATGAGTTTTCACACATATATGGATTGCTATTTGTTATATTCATCTTTTGTTTTGCGCATATTTGGCTTATGCGCTATGATACATCAAATCATAACATTCAAAAAGAAATACGTTCGATTATAACCTTGCCATCTGCGTATAACAGCCACAACAGCGTCATTTGACGCGGGTTGCCTTCTAGTCTGAATGATTGTGCATGTGTATCTTAGTGGGGTCGAATCGAATCGAATGTACTAGCATGCAGTTTGCATTGTTGGGTCCGGCCTGATCGACGGTGAGATGGTGTGTATAATTCCCTCTTTTGTGCAGCATATATCGACAGCATGCGGTTGGGTGGATGCAATTGGAGGCATGGTCTAGCTAGATGTCAGTGAGACTTGTCGCGTATATCTTGTGTTGTACTCCTTCCTATGTAGTGCCCGTCGCCAAATGGAAGAATACAATGTGTCCACCCGGAAATGTTTGCCAACAATTACTAGCAATATAATAAACACGGAAGCCTGAATGCGTCAAGTATGGGCTGCCAATCATCTAGCTGGATGCCACAAAATTACTAGCACATTTGCTCGATACTTACTCTGTGCTATGTCAGCTTTTTTTTTTGTGAGGTGAAAGAGAGAAGCTTGATACCCATGTTAGTATCGAGCTTCTTACTAAATCAAGAAATTAGTAGAGTCGTATCTCTCAAAACTAGTTAATCTCTCTCGCCTAGATATAAATTTTAGTAGCAAGCTATTGGAGTAATTGTCTCGTCTAGCCATTCTCTCTCATCCGAGCTAACGGGCACACGAGGATCGATCTGAGCTGGCATTAATATGATATGATCGTGTGTAGTACTGGAGTATATATATCGCGCACCTAACCACGATTAATTAGCCGGTAATTATATTGGGTGGGTGGCACGCACGCATCGTCGGCAGGACCGAACTGCTTGCTGCTCCACTGTTGGACGGACTAGTAGTAGTAGTAGTAGTACATGCTGCATGATCACCCCTTCCCTCCATTGGCCTATATATATCTGTCTTCATGGATCTCCCACGTTTTAGATTGAGAGATTATAGCCAATTGGATTTGCAGTACATTAGTGGAGTGGAGTGGACATTGCCGCATTGGGAACAAGGGAATAACAAGCTAGAGTAGACACACAAAGCTAGCTAGCTAGCTTAGCCACTCTAGAAAGAAACAAGGAGATCCCTTTCCCTTACCCTTGCGGCCCCTCCGCTCCTCGCGGCTGGCATATGTAGATGATGATGATGACGACGGTGATGCGGCAGGTGGCGCCGGCGCCGGCGTCGCGCCTTGTGCCGCAGTGGCTGGAGCCGCTCCTGACCACGCGCTTCTTCTCCACCTGCGCCGCGCACGCCGAGTCCCCGCGCAGCGAGTGCAACATGTTCTGCCTCCACTGCCGCCCGCCTCCGCCCGCCTTCTGCTACTGCTGCCGCGCGCAGCGCCACGCCGCCCACCGCGTCATCCAGGTACGTACTACTCTACTAGCTAGCTAGCTCTCTCTCCTCTCCCCCAACCCAACAGCATAGCATAGCATAGTCATAGGCCACGCATCCATGCGATGCGAATGCGATCGATCAATGCAAACGCGCGCTACATAACATATATTTTGGTTCGCACTCTTGCCGAAATGAGTTAGATACGGCGGTCGTCGTACCACGACGTGGTGCGCGTCTCGGAGGTGGAGGACGTGCTCGACATCACCGGCGTCCAGAGCTACGTCATCAACAGCGCCAGGGTCCTCTTCCTCAACGAGCGCCCTCAGCCGCGCGGAGCCGGCGCCGCGGCAGGCAAGGCCGCGGCCTCGCCGTACAACTGCGAGATCTGCGGCCGCGCCCTGCTCGACCCCTTCCGCTTCTGCTCCCTCGGCTGCAAGGTCCGTACGCCCCGCCCCTTACCGGCATTATATTGCTCTCGACCCATCTTCACGCGTGAACGTATTTTGCACGCACACACACGCGTAGCGTTGCTCGGCATGTGCATCTTGGCTGGCATATTGAAATTGCAATTTTTGTGGCTGCGCGCATGCAGCTGGTGGGCATCAAGAGGAGCAGCGCCGACCCGGCCGGCGGCAGTGAGGGCGGAAGCGATGACGGCCATGAGACCGGCGGCGGGAGCAAGAACGCTGGCAGCTCCCGCGGCGGAGGGAGACAGACACCGGCAAAGCCGGCTGTGCGGCATCCCCACCGACGGAAGGGAATCCCCCACCGCGCGCCGTTCGCTTCGTGACCATGTTTAATTTTTGTCACTTGTTAATTAGCTTAGCAACGCGACCACCGCATTGCAACTCGCAATATTGGTAATAATATTGCATTGCAACAGATGGATGGATGGATGGGTAGCACAACTCCATACAAGCAAATGGAAGGGAATTAGTAACAAGAAGCTAGCTAGGCAGAGAAAACAAATGAGAGAGAGAGAGATAGTACACTCCAAAAAAATCGATATTATTTATGTTCACAGTAATTAATTATACCGTCTACCAATACTCAATTACTCACTAAGGTAGGTAGGCCGACCACATTTTGCTTTCTTTTCATTTGTTCATGTTAGGAAGCGGTTGTTGATTGGTCCCTTTTCACATTAGCTAGAGTGTGTGTGTTCAATTCAATTCAATTCAATTTTATACTTTCCTTTAAAAAAATGATATACATAATTGGTGGTGCATTGTATAATGCTACTGACATATACACCTAGCTTGTATTCTACCTACCAGCTGTACGTGACGGCATAGCAAGATCAGTGTTTAATTAGTCCATTTCTTTCTACTAGTACGCTTTCTAAGCTGACCGTATGTGTTGTGTACTGTTCGGTGAATTGGCTGCAGCCAGGTTCAGAAAATCGGCCGAAATTCGGAAAATTTGGTTCTATCCGGATCATTACCCCGGTAAAAGGTAAAAAAATCGTTTTCATATGATTTTTGCCAAATATAAAAGAAGTTTGTTACCATGTCAAAGCATATACAAGCATGCGCGCGCCTTGGTGGTTATAATGTCTCTGGCCTTGAAGAAGGCTGGTGCATTTTATTTTCATCTTTTTTCTTTGAACTTCAAAAGGTTCAAATTTTGATTTGATTTGATTTGCCATCGATGACCCGGTAAAAATAAAATAAAACCCGGTTTTCTGAACCCTGGCTGTAGCTTCATATAGACGCGCGTAGCTAGGAATGTGAATGTGTTGCCTACCTAATTAATCTTTGAGAGCTTCCCTTTACTAACTAAGACAAGTTGGGCAGGCAATAATGGTACACGTATAGATATATATATATATCAATTGCAGTTTATTTGCTGTCGTTTAGAAGTAGGAATTTCACAGAAGAAGGCATGGAGAGGAGAATAGCGAGGCGAGTAGTGGTAGATGAATGAAAGTGCGTGCATATATGTTTGCCTCCCCTTTCCACTGACGCTGCGTGAGTTAATTAAGCACCCACTTGTCGGTGCAGTTTGTAGACTGATGCTCCAATCAACGTCAGAACTCAGAGCCATAACCATAACCTTGCCTACCCTAATATTCCTTGCCCCACGTCAGATTGAACAAGGAGTCAGTAGATCTAGGAACCCCTCCGTTCCCAAATAGACGTTGCATTAAAAGATGCTTAGACAAATATTTGAAGTTTTGACCACCAATATTCACAAAAACTATTTAGATTCTTCGTATAGGAATGATATCGCTAGATCAGCCATCAAAAATTCTTTCGTATGATCGCATTGACCAGCACCATCCGACCTCCAATCATTATGGTCTGTGTATGAAACTTAATATGGTCGTAGATTGCTAATGACAACTGTTAGCGGATGTATAGTTGGTGGCACCGCTCCTTGCTGCTCCAGCCAATGGCGGCCGGCGGCGCTCCGTGCTGCTCCGGTGAGAGAGGGCGAGAGGACGGAGAGCAGGGACGCCACGCCCACGCGTGGAGAGTAGGGGTGGCGGCATGCTCCTGCTCTTGTGCCGAAAACGAATGCAAGAGGACGACCGCGTTGTGCCCCACTCTCCATTTTTCTTTCTCGGTTTTTGTCTTCATGAGGAAAATAATGCCACCGTTAAGGAGAAGCGGCGGACCTTAACAGAGTGGCCGGTACCTAAAGTTTGGCAGCAATCGTGGTCTATAAGTGAGCCAGATCTTTTTTTTTAATGTTATGTAGTCAAGTTTGCAATATCTCGATGCACGATTCTCTCATACTTCGATCAGACCATAAGAAACTATGCATTAGGAAGAAACTGCACTAAGATACTGCCTATTAGGAGCATCCTAATACCATATTAAGTTTCATACACCGACCATCTCGCCCCAAAGCTAATGTCTAGGAAAGGTGGACCATAGCAATCTACTTCGGCAATGAGCAGCCGGGCCGGAAGACACTTAATTTCAGCTTGGAGTTGGAGAGGGGTAGACCTAGATAGGTTTGGTGGAAGGTCCACACAGTGCAGCCCAAAATTGATGTTTGCAAATTCTTTAGTGGTCGCCGGGTCAGTGTTGCGTGCTTTTGCTGATGTAGTGTGCAATGCAATGTGCCTGCGAAACTGAGGTCGAAGATATCGGCAGCTCCCCGGGCACCAGGAATCCTTGGAGTGATGTTTCCAAGAGCAAATTGACAAGTGATTAGAAATTCAAACCAAAAAATAAGGAAAGAAATTACAGAAAGGATAATCCGGAATTTACTCTTATATTCCCCTTACTTTACTCTTTCCTTTTCCACCTTACTCCTTTTTCTTTTCTTTGCGATTCCTAAATGCAGTAAAATTATCCTTTCCCAAGAACCAGAGGAGGCCCTCCCTCATGCTTCGATAAATTTGCACCACAACCTTGTATATTTTGAGAAATATTGCTATCGTTAGTGCTATTTGGCCCCTCATCAAATGCAATCACACTATCTCCCTCATTCTTAAATTCTGGTTCCACCGCTGCTTGGCCCACCTCGAAGTATGAGAGAATCGCGCATCCAGATATTGCAAATTTGACTATATAACATTAAAAAAAGATCTGGCTCACTTATAGACCACGATTGCTGCCAAACTTTAGGTACCGGCCACTCTGTTAAGGTCCGCCGCTTCTCCTTAACGGTGGCATTATTTTCCTCATGAAGACAAAAACCAAGAAAGAAAAATGGAGTGGGGCACAACGCGGTCCGCTCTGGTTCGATCGGACCCCCTTCCGCTCGTCCTCTTGCATTCGTTTTCGGCACAAGAGCAGGAGCATGCCGCCATCCCTACTCTCCACGCGTGGCGTCCCTGCTCTCCGTCCTCTCTCACCGGAGCAGCACGGAGCGCCGCCGGCCGTCATTGGCTGGAGCAGCAAGGAGCGGTGCCACCAACTATACATCCGCTAACAGTTGTCATTACCGGCCGCCATTACCTGTAACCGGGTAGAGGTTACTGCGTACCGCCAATCCAACTAACAGGTGTTTGCTTACTTTGCTGACTTGATACCAACGAAGCTAGCAGAGCCAGAGCTCATCCAATCAGTTGGCCAATCAGGCAGGGTAGCTATGGATGGAGGGAACAAGAAAACTATACATACCTGCAGTGGTAGTGCAACATATATAGCTCAGCCACTGTGTTTGTACGATGACGCAAGGTCAAACTAACGAGGGCTCAGCGGCTGCAAAGGAGTTGACAAAGTACTTGCCAAATGAAATGATATAGTTGCCGTGTCAGTGCTGACATTAATTATCTGTATTTTCAACACAGGTGCCCACAAACAAATAACAGAACAAATCTCTGGCCCAGCACAAAAAATGAGAGAGAACAAGATACTTTTACAACCTTATCACGCCTTTTCCTCCTTTCATAGAATGGCTTAGCACAGCTCCTTTATCCTCAACAAGGCATGCAAAAAAGATTTGATCAGCAATCCAACAAGCAAGAACATTCCAGTTGCCCAGCCAAAATATATGCTGGTGCAATCATTCAGATTTCTGCATCACCAGTCACAGCTGTTTAAACCAGCACTAAATGGTGTTTATTCTTATAATTTCCTTTGTCAATTGTTTACAGGGTGTACCTTGATACAGAATTCTTACACCTGAAACTTTCAGCACACATGTCTACTGTCAACTGACAAGTTACACTACTAAACCACATCTGTCATCTCCTGGAATCTGGAGGTATCCTCTGCACAATCCTATTTTTATTGTGCTGGGGCTGCTGAGCTCCATTACAAGCTCCACTGCATGGGCGAAGCATATTACCAAATGTTCGTTGGTACGGCATCGGGAGAAGTGGGCCTTGCTGCGGGAGTTGGATTCCATTATTTAATTGAATTAAATCACCTGGAGGCCGGCCCAGTATTCCCCGGCTAAGATGAGGAGTTACTGGCAACCGAACCGATAACCCATAGCCAAAACCAGAAGGGATAATAAGAGGCCACGGCTTGTGCACAAACTGAGTAGCAGACAGGGTGGGACGTCCATGTAGAATGGGAGGCATAACTAGAGCAGGAGGAGTGGGTAAACCGGTAGCAGTTGCAGCATTAGCACGGTGGTGTGGTTCCACATGGTGTACAGCATGCTTTGCTCTCTTTTGGAAACCATATGTGCTCTCCGGGCTAAATTTTGACTTCCGTTTTCTCTTGGCACGTTTTAAACGAGGTTTGCTAACTAACTCATCGGGGTTAAGGCGCCCAAACAAAAAGGTCTTCAGCTTCGATGTGTCGATTTTGCCCCTCATGAAATCCGACAAATTGAAAGCACAATCTCTAAGGCATCTGCAAATCTTCTGCATCTCCGCCTTCCCTACTGACCTCGCAAAATTTTGTGACCGGTCCAAGAAGTCTTCAACCTACATGAAAGAGTAGAGAAAACAAAGCTTTTTGCAGGATGAGTATGGCCTTTTGTTACTTGTTACCACTCACAATTCACAGAATACCTACACTTAAATTACCAACTCCTTTCTTCCAAATCTTAGAGATCCATGATGCTTCAAAATTGCTAGCGCAGAGCCCATGCTCCCATAAACTCTCCACCGATAGTAGCTGCAGGACAAAAGGACAAAGTTGCCACTTAACAGTTAGCATAATCGGCTATCATATATTGACATTTAAAAAGCCAAGGTGATATAATTGTAAAACAAGTGCAAACTAATATAACAAACACAAGCTTACAATAGACGAAGACACCAAGTATTGGCACAGTAACGTCTTTCTATATGCAACAATACAAGGTTATCATAAGCTAAAAAGCGCAAGTGGACAGAACATCCTGTTGGCAGGGTTAGATTATGAGAATTATTAGTGGATTAATATTTTTAAGAATGTTTTATATTCTCTCCCTCTTCTCTCTTAGCCCATGTGGCACATGTGGTCCACGAGGCTTATGTAATATTCTCTATATATACTTCCTCATTAATGAATAAGTTGCACGCTTGTAAATAGCAAAATCACTCTCCCCAAATTTTAACATGGTATCAGAGCTCTTCAACCCTAACCCTAGCCCCTAATTCCACCACCGCCGCCGCCGTCTTCTGCTAGCAAGGCCTTTTCGCTCGGGCCGTGGGCCTGAGCCGCTCGCCCGACGACATCCATCCCGCTCGTCCAGATCCGGCGACATCCTTTTTCGCTCGTCCGACTCTGAGCACTAGATCCAGCGGGATCCTTTGCTCCTTCGCTCGACCGGTCGAAAGGCAAGTGTCCGGCAGGATCCTTCGCTCGCCCGACGACGCACCAGATCCGGCGGGATGCTTCGCTCGCCCATCCGTAGCTCGCACGATTCTGCTTCCGCCGCCTTCTCGTCCAACAGCGCACGAGCTTGTCTTCACCGCCGCCGACACGAGCTCGTCTCCGTCGCCTCCTCTGGACCGGCGGGGAGCTCGTCTTCGCGCATGCCGCCTCCTCTGCTCCCTGGTACACCTCCGCCTCCTTTGCTTCGACGGGATCCGACAGCTTCTCTGCTCTTCGGTACACCATACCATCCAATAGTTTCTTTGCTCTTCGATACACCTCTACTCTGACGAGCTACTGCTGCTGTTGCTTGTGCACTGTTGTTGTGTGCTCTGCTCTGCTACTGCCGTTGATGCTGTTAATGATGCTCTGTTGGGTGGTTGTGGTCCATCAAGGTGGCAAAATCTGACTCGATGTTTGGGGGAAGTTCATCACTCGTGTTCATAGACATCAAGCTAGATGGGTTGAATTACCGAGCATGAGCCTTCTCAGTCAAGACTACTCTCTGGGGTTATGATTTGGTCTCTCATTTGACTGATGATCCTCCTGATCCGAAGAAGGTTGATGTTGAGGCAGTAAAGGCTTGGCAGAAAGAGGATGATCGTATCATGACTGGCCTTGTTCTAAGTGTTGATATTTCTTTGAGGATGAGTCTAGAGTATCATACTTTAGCTAAGCAGATATGGACATACTTTGAGAAGAGATACGTTCAGTCCAGTGGTGCTCTTTGCTCCACATTGCTCAAGAACCTTCTTAATATTCAGCAGCAACAGGGTCAGTCAGTGGAGGAGTATTATAGTGCTTTCACTCGTATCACTGGCCCTCTAGAGTCTATGACGCCAAAAGCTACTACTGCTTGCCAGTCTTGTGTTACCAAAGATGAGTATGCTCAACAGACGCTCATGTATCAGTTTGTGATGGGGCTTCGATCAGAGTAGCCTATTCGTACTCAGTTACTCAACTATCACATTCCACCGATTTTGACTGAGGTGCTCTTTAGTTTGATTGCAGAGGAGACTCGTCTTCATTCGCTTATGTCTACCTCAGGATCCTCACCACATGTTGTCCTGAGTTTTTTACAGCGGTCTGGATCTATCAAAGCGACACCCACAGGAGTGCTGGTATGTTCTCATTGTAAGAAGACTGATCATCTTGTTGACAAGTGCTTCAAGTTACATCCAGATCAGCTTGTTGATTATCGTGCTAGACATCCATCTGATCGTCATCGTGGAGCACCTACTGGGCCTCCGAAAGCACTTACTGGAGCAGTCACTGCTACCACACCCACACCTACTATGACTTCTGGATCAGTTTTTGCTATGACCTCAGTGCATCTTTTGCTGCTAGTGCTGCTCATCCTTGGGTTCTGGACTCGAGTGCTTCTTTTCATGTCACATCTGACAGCTCTCAGCTTGTTGCTCGTAGCTCCGTGACTGATGTTGCATATCTTCACACTGTTGATGGTACACCTTGCTCTATTACCCATCAGAGCATTCTCTCTACATCTCGCTTCTCTGTTCCTAATGTATCTTTTGTTCCTCGGCTAACTTAAACCTTATTTCTATTGGTCAACTCACTGATATGAACTGTTTCATTGGATTTGATGATTATTTTTGTTTCATTCAAGATCGTCAGAGCAGAAGAGTGATTGGTTCTGGCCATCGCCGTATAGTCTCTCCTAGTCTCTATGTCTTGGACACCTTACATCTTCCTTCCACTAGTACGTCGAAGGCCTCAGTGTCTTCTGCTATGTCATCATCCCAATCTCCTGTTGGTTCTTCCTTCAGCAAGTGGCATCATAGACTTAGTCATCTTTGTGGAGCTCGCCTCACCACTCTAGTTCACCAGGGTTCCTTAGGTCATGTCACTGTTGAGTCTAGGTTTCATTGTACTGGTTGTAAGCTAGGGAAACAACTACAACTTCCATATTCCAGTAGTACCTCTCAGTCTTCTGGTCCTTTTGATTTGGTGCATTTAGATGCATGTGGTCCTTCTCCTTTTTGCTTCGAAGGGTGGTCATAGTTATTATATTATATTTGTCGATGATCACTTTCAATACACTTAGATCTATTTTATAAAACATCGTTCTCAGTTGATTTCCATTTATTAATCTTTTGCTAAGATGGTTCATACACAATTTTCTTCTTCCATTCGTGTTTTTCGTTCTGACTCTGGGGAGAGTATCTTTCATCAGCCTTTCGTCAGTTCCTTTCTTCTGAGGGTATTCTTCCTCAGCTTTCGTGTCCTGGTGCTCACGCTCAGAATGGTGGTGTTGAGCGCAAGCACCGTCACATCATTAAGACTGCTCGTACTCTTCTCATCTCCTCCTTTGTTCCCTCTCACTTCTGGGGGAAGCAGTCTCTATGGCAGTCTATCTCATCATCCATCAGCCCTAGTGAGATCCTGCATAGAGCATCTTCTCGCTATACTCATCTTCGTATCTTTGGTTGTATCTGTTATGTCCTTCTAGCACCTCGTGAGCGCACAAAGCTGAGTGCTCAGTAGGTTGAGCGTGTCTTTCTGGGTTATTGTTCTGAGAATAGGGCTATCGTTGCTATGATCCCTTAGCACGTCGCATTGACATCTCTCATGATGTGACTTTTGATGAGAATCGGCCTTTCTTTTATCATCCTTCTACACATCACACCCCTTCCACAAATTTCACCACCTTTTTGTGTCTATCTCCCATTCTTTCACTAGACTTGTCTTCTCTAGATACATCTTCTCCACTGGTTTCACCTTCTAGTGTATCTCCTCCACTAGCTCCACCAGTTTCTCCACCAGTTCCATCAGTTTCTGACACTTTCACTTTTCCCTATCACTATAGTCATTGACACAGAGGTCTTCAGCAGGCTTATGATTTAGATTACGATGAGACTTTTGCTCCAATTGCTCATATGACCACAGTCTGTACTCTTATTGCCGTTGCAGCGGTACGCACATGGACTATATCTCAGATGGATGTCAAGAATGCTTTTCTTCGTGGTGATCTACATGAGGTCTATATGCAATCGCCCCCTAGTGTTGAGGCTCCTGCAGGCTATGTCTGTCGCCTTAGGTGTGTTCTATATGGTCTCAAGCAGGCTACTCGTGCTTGGTTCGAGCGTTTCAGTTCTATGATTCGAGCTGCTGGTTTCTCTCGAATGAGTATGACCCTACCTTGTTTATTCACACTTCTCAGCGGAGTCGTACTTTGCTTCTGCTGTATGTAAATGATATGTTGATAACAGGAGATGACATGGACTACGTGGCTTTTGTCAAGAAGAATTTGAGTGAACAGTTTATGATGTCCGGTTTGGGACCATTAAACTATTTTCCAGGGATTGAGGTTCATTCTGATGGTGATGGCTACCTCCTCGCTCAGTACCGCTACGTTCATGATCTGCTTGCTCGCTCTGGGATGACTGATACTCGTAATGTTGCCACACCCATGAAGCTTCGACCAACAGACGGTATACCCCTAATAGATCATTCTCGCTATCGTCAGCTCGTTGGGAGCCTTGTCTATCTCACTGTCACTAGGCCAGACATTGCTCATGTTGTTCATGTGCTTAACTAGTTTGTCAATGCTTCCACATCAGTTCACTATGGTCATGTTCTTCATGTGCTGAGATACTTGAGGGGGACTGTGTCCAGACATCTGTTCTATGCCAGTTCGAGTCAGCTCCAGCTCCACGCTCACTCTGACTCCACTTGGGCGAGTGATCCTGCTGATCGCCGATCTATCACTGGCTACTGTATCTCTCTTAATACTTCGCTCATTACCTGGAAGTCTAAGAAGCAGACTACGGTGTCACGCTCTAATGCAGAGGCTGAGCTTCAAGCTCTTGCCGCTACCACCTCAGACATCATTTAGCTTCGATAGCTCTTGATTGATCTAGCTGTTCATCGTGACAATTCTACACCTCTCTTTTGTGACAATACAAGTGTCATTCAAATTGCTAGTGATCCAATTAAGCATGAGCTAACAAAGCACATTGCTGTTGATGCATCCTTCACACGATCTCATTGTCAGCAGTCGACCATTGCCCTCAAGTATGTTCCCTCAGAACTTCAAGTTGCAGATTTCTTCACTAAAGCTTAGACTCGAGAACATCATCGGCTTCATCTACTCAAACTCAGTGCATCAGATCCTCCTAATCCATCTTGAGTTTGAAGGGGGGGTGTTAAGAGTGTTGTATATTCTCTTCCTCTCCTCTCTTAGCCCATGCGACCCATGTAGCTCATGATGCCCATGTAATCTTCTCTATATATACTCTCTTATTAATAAATAAGATGCACAGTTGTGAATAACAAAATCACTCTCCCCAAGTTCTAACAAATATAACCCTGTTTGAGCGTGTCTAGATCAACATTCTCCAAATAACACAATATGGGAAGGTTCTAAGTTATAAAATAATCTAAATACAGTACTAAACATGTCATCATAAGATATATTCTTACGGGTCTAAATATGGAAAATAACTTACACAACAAAAATAAGGGGGGATTTCATAATTTGCTATTATGAGATAGATGGATTTCAGAATTTGCCCCTCATGTGTCTGAGGGTCCACATGTCATAGACACATAGGGAGGCAAATCCTAACATCCATCTATTCACTGTGGCAAATTCTGAATTATTCCCAAAAATAAATGGAAGGTGAACCTTAAAATTACTCACTTTACTCATTAACGATACAAACAGTTCAGCTACAGATTCTTTATTTCTGTTCCCAAACCCCTCAAACAACAAGATGTTCCTCTCAACACTAGCAGAATCTGAACCATCTGCAAGGGCAAAAAAAAACAAGACAGTTATCTCATCATCGGTTTTTGAGTGATACAGTAGAAGAATGATGCCAGTAAATGCAAAAACAAAGAGGGAAAAAAAAATAAAAGATACCTTTTAATAAGGCTGAGAACGCAGGTAGTATTGGAGGGTGCCGGGTCTGTGCTGCACATTGCACAAGTAGTACTAAGATTCAACTGCTATTTATTCAGATAAATAAAGCAAAGAAGCATTAAATGGCAGGCTAGATGCTTATCTGCTTAACCGTGCATCTAATGAGCTACTACTAAAAATACTTACTACTGTAAAGTTCAAGGGAATAAAATCTAATTCCAGGTATGCAGAGCACAGTACCATGAAGTTGAAAATTTAACTCCATCAGATAGAGAATGAGAAAGTGTAGAAAAAGGACTTTTGTTATCTGTTCAAACTCAGCATAAATCCTAGACAGCATTTCCTGATACTAAAAGATATGGTAAGCTCCTTAATGAATACCATCCTTGCTTTCTAGACAAACAAAGCCAAAGGCTGTGTCTTCAAATGTACAAATTGATTAATAGTCACTAGTCAAAACAAAAGATGGGGAAATAATTATTTGTAATGTAATAATCAAGCTAAAAATTAATAAATCCATGGTACCTGCAAATGGAAAGCAACTAATGAAATGATTGACATTGAGCTCATTGTTCGTTCTCTCGGACTATTCACATCATGTATCTTTGCCCAGAACTTCACCTGTGGAATAAATAGAAAAAAGAAAAGGATATTGCTGTCACATAGCTTCAACGTAATCACCAAGCATTGGTATGTTATATCCATGGGAAAGAACTAGAACTTATAAAAATCAGGAAATGATCAAATGAAGACAAAGAAGATTACATTACCAAGTGACTTAGTATCTGAAACCTTTCATCAAGTGAAGAAATAAATTTAAAGACCATTGATCTTGTCATGCCATCTTTGTTTTCAACAGAAATATCACACTCAATCCCAGTTCCCCGATCAATAACATTCAGAATAGGCACCCTAGCACTTACAACAGGTAAAACCCCACAACAAATTCCGTCCCCTGAAATTGAGAATATATTATTGCAGAAGATATATGGGCCAAGAAAAGAATGCATACAGATGCTTCACTCAATTCAATGATCAGATAGCTTGTTTTTCCTTTATCTATTTGACAAAGATTCTGATGACCACGAAGGTACCAATCAATTGGTGGAGATTCATACGATACTAGGGGTACAGCCGCACATTTAGTTAACTATCAGTTAGTAAAACCAGTTATGCCATCAAGCTCCAATCCATAAGAGAAGCTGACTTTAATGAATGCTCTTATAATTACTTTTGCTGTGTCTCCTCCCCCAATTGAGTTTTTGTGACAACTTGAAGCTCAGTCCATATAAACCATCTGCAGTATCTTCGGTATTGGTCTCTTTTTCAATTCCAATATCTGTGATCCATGCATTTGTGTAGGAAGATCAACCAGCAAGTAGATAGTATACAAATAACTCGAAAAAAAACATCGACGGACATGTAAAAGACTAATGAATATGCGAAGATATGCTCAAGGCTGTAGTTACTTTGATGAGAATATAGAACTTTGGCAAATTTCCTAATAACAGAAATCTTTTTCTTGCGAGCACACTTATCCTCGGTATCAGCACTAAAATTGACAGAGACGTCCAGGTCACTTCGAGGAGTAAATAAATCCATTGTGAATGATCCAAATGCTTGCACAACTGGAAACCCGTTGTTGTTACCTGAAATGACATGTCCAAAAAAAAAGGTCGAATCAGCATGCAAGAGACAAATGTTCGACCAGTAACCAAAACATCACTTATAAAAATAGAACAAATAATATGTGATTGATCTGTGGTTTCCTGAACAGATACCAGAGTCAACTAATCATTGCCTGCTCAATGAGTTTTACCCCCATAAAGTTCTAAGATTGTTTAGCAGATCAGCTATAGACCGATGTGACATCTTCATGTTACCTAATACTTATGAAAACGGTACATGGTGAAACATGATACTGTTGGTATGTGATGATCTTATCCGCAAATTTTTGAAATGTGAGGCCAGGGCATTACCTGTTGCAATTAGCATCATATTGATTGAGCTTATGCTCCCCGAAAAAGTGCCTATCGTATAGCAGCATTCAATGAGCGCAAGAAAAATCTTTCCAACAGGCCATAAGTCAAATATATTAAGGAGTAAAGAGAGTATTTGGAAATTGGAAGAACTCAATTGTAACGTGTCTAACTGATAACTGATAAAACACTATTATTAGAAATGATTATAGGGGTACAATTGAAAAGAATACGAGTTCATGATGATATTCAATAACCACATCAGTAAGAAATGAATATTATGTCTCTTACCAAAAATTTCATTTGCCATCTTGTTGAAGACATCAACCAAAGAACTCCTTTGCTCATAGTCAACTGGCTTTGGACGCAGCATGGTATACACCTCGAGAAGTAAATCATTGAGAGTTGGAAGAAGACTAGGGTTGACTGACATTGCAGTCAACTCCTCCAGCTCGAGGCATTCTGCATGCCTGCGTAACTCTGCACAGAAACAGACAAGAAACACGAGTAGCTTCACTTCCAAACTCACAAAACAAATATAGCGAGAAAAACCTCTTTACCACACTTGAGGAGAGGGAACATAGAAAATAATATAAAGTAAAATGGAGATGAACTGGTTATAGACTACTTGATGAAAGGAATACCAAATATGGCTTGTAAAGCAATGATGCCACGTTGGAATTTTTTTTTTAACTCATAAGGAGCTCCGTATATGCAATTTCGGTTCAATGCACTTTGCAACAAACAGTTATGTTCCCTTCCCCACTATCCCTCGTACTAACATCAATGAGGTAACATGTCTAAGCGTTATCAAGCAATCTGGGCTACACTTTTTAGGATTGAGTTTTACATCTCGAATTCGTGAAGTGAGTTAAGCTGAACAGCTAGACACGAAAAGTAGAAGTTGATTACTATGGAAAGTGCATATAAAACCATGAGCACTCGCTTGTATAGGCGAATCGCACTCAGAAAATGACAGATTTGCCGTACATGATACTGGAATGAAACGGAAGTGGCAAAAAATGGGGGCAGCAGCAGGTACCTTGGGAATCCCATGCGCTTACCTCACTGGACCTACAACACGAAAGAGGAAAAATCAGCGCAAAAGAAGAGGATATGAAATCAACACCATTCATACATGCGTACTGCAACGATAACGCCAGCATAGTAGTAACTAGCAATAGGGAAACCATGCTCATGCTCCTACGGATGGATGGAGGGAGGGAGGGGGGAATGGAGGGAGAGGGAAACCAAAAAGAGCCATGTACTGTACCACAGCAATTCATCAGAGTAGACATGTGATAGTCTCCCGATTCTAGCGAGCGCAAACTACCCAGAAGGCTGCGTAGATCTATCTACCTTTAACGAATCGCGTAAAAGTGGGGAGTGGATTGGAAGGGAGGGGAGATGGGAGACGAACTCGGAATCTTGGAAAGAAGAGGACACGGAGCCGCCGGAGAAGGGCGGGGTCGGCGAGGGTTCGGTCGCCGGAGCGGAAGCAGAAGCAGAAGTCGCCATGGTGGCGCTTCGCTTAGCATTCCTTGATTCCTTCCTTCCCCGTCTCCTTCTCGTCTCTCTCCCTTACTTACCCAGTTACCTGACTGACTATTATGATATCCACCGATTTATTTATTATTATTATTTGGGCACGCCATCATTGCATTGGCATGGCATGGCGACTCCGGTCCAGGAACAAAACAAAATGACACTGGCCGAGGCAGCGTTCGACTCAATTTGGGCACGCATAGACCAAAATGACACTGCAACTTGTGCGGGCAAAGCTGCATATAAATATTGTACGAACAAGAGAGCATCCATCCAGTTCCAGTAATTTGATTTTCTCCCCCTTTGGTTGAGATCAACTGATCAGTAATGAAATAATAAATTAATAACACCTCCTAGTATTGTTTTGTTTATCCCAAGCAAAGCACTTCTGCCACCCAAAACCATATATTACACCAAGGCAGGCCGGGGAACAAGGAAACGCATCAGAGACAAGAGAACGGATGGCTCGGACACACACCCAAATGGCGAAAACTGAATACAATCATACATCCGCTGATGACAACCGCAAGGGTGAAAAAGCACGCTCCCTTTTTCTTCCTTTCCGTATCTACATGATGAAGTATGCCCGGATCACCTCAATTATGGGTGCACGGCACAGTGGACATTTGCCTCCGCTTCGAACCAACTCATTCGCGCATTTTGAGCATGTGCACATGTGCCCACATCTGATAGTAGAAAAACAGTCATGGTTAGCACAACACAAGGACTTCTGCATCATAGGATCAACAACTTTCATCCAATAATACAAGCGTGCGAGTCAAACCTGTACAAAAGAGAGTCAATTGGAGTATCACAGCATATACAGCAAGTCCCTTTTCTCACATGAATCCATTTTGATCCATCTTCTATAGTTTCTTTACTTTCCCCTGAGATATCAAACACATAACTTAGGCGCAAGTATGAGACAAGCATTGTTACTGCAGCACAAAGCTAAGCATCACGCATTCCATTCATTTTTACCAACTATATATAATCATAAATAAATACCACAACTAATGAACCTAAGTAGTATATCGCTCACTTTGCATTAGGGAGGCAACATTAAGCAAAGCCACAGACAAGCATTGTGCATGGCAATGGAGCATAGATATAGGCAATGCATCCATTCTTGAAGGGGGGCTTACAATCTTGTCTAAATGACAGTTTGAGCATCATTGATATAACTATACTTCGGAACATGAAAGCTCAAATGCTCCATCAAGGGATCTGCTAATGTTAATCTCGATGATAAATGGAGTTGTAAATGGAAACAAGCACTTTTAAAGGCTGTGAGGATGCTAAGGTTGTGCTTTCCTTTCTAACTTAACACAACAAACACCCTGGAGCAAATGTAGATATCAGGAGCATGCTGAGTTACTAACCTCGGTCCCCGATGTAACGGTTCAAGGCTGCAGACACTTCCTGCCTTACAGAACGCTGTAACTCTAGCTGCATGTCCATGCAAGCTTCCAACATCCTTTGCATATGACTCATCCCTTGCTGAAGTCTACCCATATCAGCCTTTAAATCATTAATAGCCTCCCATTCCTGGAGAAACAAACCAAAAGAAACATGAGCCTTTAATTACAAAACGTAAGCAACAGTTCATCGCGCATGGAAAATATCCCACTAAGACTTAAAGATGAGTTAAATGTGGCAACTTATTATAAATGCAATAATCTATCAAGAATGGTTTGTACATTCGCAGTACAAATTAATGCGTTCTAACCACACCAGAGAGAAGAAAAGAGCAGAGTAAATGGATGTACAATGGTAAGAATATCACAGAGAATAGCTTACAGTATCAGAACGGTGTATGTTCTGCCTGATCCAGTTACTGCGATGCAACTCCGAATGCCAAAGAGGATGGCGAGGAGGCATAGGTGGAGGTGGAATCACTAAAGGAGGCCTATCAACAGGATCATGAAGTTCCTGTTCCTCATCATCTCTATGCGGCTCCTGACCTTGCTCCAGTGAGTCAGGAACCGGAGGTGTTCCTTCCGGATCCCAAGAGTGAGGACCACGACCTTGCCGTTCAACGTATGACCGGATAAGTCGGTCTAAGTTTTCACGAAAAGCACTGTGTAGAAGATTAGAAACACTCCTCCTGCAGAATGAACACTGTTTTAGTATTTAGAATAAACACTACATAAATTTCCTGTACTAACTTCATGCAAGAATGCGAGAAACAATAACCTGCTCAGAAGTTCCCTTAGTTCTGCGCTGTACACATTATCATCATCACCAGGGACAAACGTATTAGCTCTTCTAATAAGAGCAGAATCATGATCAATTGGTTGATCTGAATTATCATCATGCCAATTATCTGCACTATCATTCGACTCATCATCGCCATGCCACTCTTCATTTACTTCTGCGAGATGATCATCACTCTGCCACTCATCATGTACTTCTGTAGGTTGATTGTCCTCATTCCACTCTCCATGAGATTCTTGAAGAAAATTGCTGTCATGTAGTTCTTCCAGAACTTCAGGAAGATGGTTATTGCCATTCTGCTCTTCATGTGCTTCAGGAAGATGATTATCACTTGTTGCTTCATCGCGTGCTTCTGGAAGATGTGCATCTTGACCATCTCCAACCTCTGTCCCCTCATGAGATGAACTGTTGTCTGTATTTTCATGCCAATTTCTTTCAGATTCCTCTCCAGTAATTGCATGGGAAATTTGTTCCCAGTCTCTTCCCTCCAGATCTAAATCTTCTTGCCAACTCTCTGCTTGACTATGAGGTTCATACAATCCTTCAGCAATGCTAGGAGTATTACTTCCAGATTCTGATGATGTTGCTGTATCTTCAATTCGCTGAAGATCAACATTCTCGCTTGCTTGTTGATGTGTCTCCTGAGTGTCTTCAGAAGCAGTAGGGCTTGATTCAGGATGGTCATTTGTAGAGAGTTCAACATTTTGAGCTGATGAAGCATCGGATTGGCTAACTGCTTGACCTCGGAAGATATTCTCCAATCTGAAGCGGAACTCTTCTCTAGTTATTAAAATCAATGATTATTATTATTTTTATTTAATACATGATAAAGCTTAGTTACATTATACAATCACATTATGACTGCAATAACTAAACTCATCCAGAAAGGTCGTAAAGACAGCGCGTTTAAAGAGAGCGAAAAAGAACACGTAACACAAAACAAATTTATGGTTATGTACTTATGTTGCATGACTAGCTTGCAAATTGATATATCATGAGGCGACAACTAAGGGCCCAACAACATATGAACATTATTGAAAGGAGATATTAATATCTTTAAACTGTCATTATGTCATAGCAAAATAACTATGCCAGCATGAAATAAGCAAAACTCGTCATGTAAATGTTGTAGTTTGTATGTTTCTACTTATTCGCAGAAGTAAGACCTAAACATGTACGTCTAATGCCAACATTAATTCAAGCATCCAATATGGCAAGCGGATAAGAAAGTCAACCAAAATAATCAGGAAGCTTTCAAATGTTCAGAACTCATGAGTAAAGTTGCAACCATTTGTTTTAGATAAAGATAAAATTAAGTTCTTCATTTATATTATATGTTCAGTTTTGTTTTACGCTATCATTGAAACAAGAGACAATCAAATGACAGGCGCGGGAATTTGCAATGCATGTATGGCATAATGTTTGTGAGTGAACAACTGACTAACTGAGTAACACTGATCTGCAACTTAGCACCGATTTATCAGCTAATAGGAGCTTTGAACACTAAAAACACACATTCAACTAACATAAGCATCAGCTCTAGTTACAGCACATAACCACCATTACTACAAACGCTCTTCGAGTCTTCGTATACTCTCGTTCCACATCGACTGAGACAATCTCAGCAACATGCAATGTGAATGAACTAACTATAGAAATAGCAGCATCAATACTAAGAATCATGAACTCCTTATAAGATGTAAACCTTCCAACCACAGCAGCAGAATGTTCTGACAATGACCCATAGGTCCAATAATCGCTTCCATTTATTCCAACAAAAGGGGGGCAAAGGTTAATATCCATTAAGCAGCATCAGCAGCTGTATCAACAAGCGAGCTCACATACACACCTCAAACCCGAGACAGGATGCCGCTGCCGCAGTTGCCCGAGCTCCCTTGCCGCCACCGATGGCAGCCTTCTCTCCTCCTCCGGCAAACCACCATTGCGCAGAAACCTCCCCCGGAGCAGCGCCTATGGTAAGATTGATAAGGAACACCGCATAAGATATGCGAAGTGCACCCCACGAAAATGCAAGCATCCCACAGCACAGCGAGCTAGTAAGTAACTAATCGAACGGCGTGTTGGAAGAAAGCACCGACGTGGATTCGGTTGCGGTGAGGGAAGTCGGAGACGGCGCGGTGCTGGGAGAGGCGCTGGAGCTCGGCGTGGCGGTCGGCAGCCATGCGCATGACGAGCTCGAGGCGCGCCTGGCGGCCGCGGATCCGGAGGAGGTCCCTGCGCGCGTGGTCGGGGGGCGGCGGGGGGCTGTCCTCTTCGCGGTCGCGGGCGGCCATCTGGACCCACTCCCGCACGAGGCGCACCCGCTCCCGCTCGATCTCGCCGAGCCACCAGCCAGCATCGGCGGCGCGCGAGATCTGCGAGGCGGGGTCGTCGTCGGGGCCGCTCCAGCGGCGGGCGGCGCGGCGGACGAGCTCGCCGGCGGGGGAGGCGATGTCTGGGGAGTCCTCGCGGCTGGATCCGTCCCAGTCGCTCTCGCTGGGGGGCTCGGAGGGCTCGCGGCGGGGGCGGGGTCGCGGGGTCATCAGAGGGCGGTCAGAGAGGAGGGAGGAGGGGGAGGAGGGCGGCTGCGGCGGTGGGAGGTCGCCCATCGACAGCAGCGGCGAGGCATGGGTTGGCGGGGGACACCCGTAGAGCTGTACAGGTCAAAATCTCATTGGGGTTTGGTTGGGAGGGGGCATTGGAATTGGATGGAGGGAGCTCAGCTGGAGGTTGGAGGAGGTGGAGAGTCCAAGATCGGATTGGCCAAATTAATAAATGTAAGGTTTTTCGGCCTTTCTTCTTTTTAAGGAAATAAATTCTGGAGGGAAACCAGGAATTCCAAATGCATTATTATTATTATTATTATTATTATTTATTGTGCCTATATTATTAGATTATTTTTAGTACCATGGTTTGGAAGATTTTAATCGGTTCCTTACTTAGCCCCCAGTTGACATCTCTTCTAAAACAAGCACATTTACTCCTTTACAGTACAGAAGAAGCTTCTCTTCTCTGCTAGCTCTGTAAGAAATGAATGATGTGAAATGCATCTCTATTGTTTATACTTTATTTATAGCTTAGTTTTCTAATCAAGAGCAGCACACAAGATATCTCCTGCCTGCGTGCTATCATTTAAAGAAACTAAACCACTCTCGTACCAAATTGTATTTTTGTTCTTGGTGGGCAACAAGTCGTCATCGGTAGTGTAGCAGACACAGTAACTGATTTTTTTTTTTTTTTTTTTTTTGCAAATGTTGCTCCTCGTGTTTTCTTTTCTTAGTAATTTGTACACCAAGTAACGTGCAAATTCAATTATTTTTCAAGATTTCATGATGCAACAAACCTACAAAATCATCTCCCCATGGATAGAATCGGGACCCAAACATACACTGCAGCGATTTTGACCTGTAGCGATCGATCCCATCCGTGAGAGAGTACGATCCCAATCCCCATATATTTTGGTGTAGAGAAGTATAATCAAATCTATCTCGGAAATCCACCTAGTTAGAAATTCAACCTCTCAAAAGTAAAAATTCGGCACTTATCTAACCGGCCAACGAGTTATCGTATTATGATTCAGCAAAAGTCACTGTTTTACAGGCACCAATAGTATGCCCTAAACAGCGCCATTGTCATGTGATATCATGATGCAGGGTACACACAAAATAACAACAGCAGTCTCGCAAATTAACAAAAAAAGCATTTTTCTCCCAAAATGTTCGGGTAATACGTCATGAATTTGGCAGTAGCTGTAGCTCCTTCCTCAAAAGCAAGCTGAAACATGGTTAATTGATTAATATTAAAAAAAACAAAAGACGATGAGGAACCGGGTAGGAGCTTGGACTTCTCCAGAAACAGGTTCTAGCTAAGCTTGCTGCAGAATCTGCCGTTCCCTTGGTGCAGCTGCTTTCAGCATCAGGGGATTCTTTGGTTCCAAGCCTACCGTCTTGAGTTCACAGCCCAATTTTCCCCGGCCATTGCAGCACTTCAGTTTGCTCTTCACTCCTTCCGTAGCCTAAACATCAAATGCAGCCATATCTCTTGCTAAAAGAGAGTTTTTCAGCTATATCTCTTTCTCAAAGAGAGCTTTTCTTCTTATACCCAAAAAAGACATCAGTAAAATCAGCTAATTTTTGTATAGAGGCGTATAAGAACATCTACAGCTTATTCAAGAACTTTCTCTCCAGTTGAAAAGACATTCCACACCACTGTTCCTACTATGTACAGTGCAACAGCCACCTTAAACACACCATCCCAAGAACCTGGCGTCCAAAAAAAGACATGGGAGGAAGTTAGCATTGTCATACAAAGCGCTGCATATTCTGCGACCGTGGGATTTTACCTTTCTGTAGAATGTAGCCAGTGGCAGCAGTACCAAAAACTCCTGCAAGCACGCCAGCAGTGTTCGACAGTCCAAGAAGTACCCCCTGCAATTTTTTGGGACATTGTCTAGTTAGATGCAATTTTCTCAGATCACAAGCCCTAAAGGAGCAACGAAACACCAATACTACTAGCAGCAACACTAAAATTTCTTATGTGAGCTAGAGAACATCAGAGCAGTGACAATCCACATGAGGACCTTACCGCATAACGAGGTCCTATATCCTGGTGATTCGAGTACAGCCCAGACTGCGAAAAAGCATCACTCCCCTGCCAAAAAAATTGCCCAGAAATACCGGCAAGTATTTATAGCAGAACAGTTGTTAGTAGTATCAGGAGCTACTTATGAACCCATATGAATGGCATTTCTAAAGTGCATCAAACCTGACTGCATGCCATACACAACACGGCCATGGCTGGAGTACGGAATTTGCTCAGCAGTGTCAAGAAAAAGGCTGGTCCAAGAAAACCAATCGATTGCATGATCTACAGCAATAAAACATGTCAAAATTATGTCAAGTTCAGCAGCTCTAAGCATAACTGTTCCTAAAAGTTTATACAGGAAATAAAAATTACTGAAGAACTTACCTTACGAACGTTTGTTATTGAAACCCCTTTCTGAACAAGAGTGTCAGCTATCCAGCCACCAATATTCGCAAATACAGCCATTGTAAGCCACGGCAAGACACACAGAAGCCCGGACTCGGTGAGATTGAGCTTCAGAACCTGGGTAAAAGCATTTGTCGAGTACAACCAACGACATGATATGGTGTCATTGTCTGATATGAGCAATGACGACTGTCAATTGTCAAACATTTGACACCATAAAATTGTAACTACCTGATTGTAGTATGTGGGCATCCATGTTAGAAGAATGAATGTTCCCCAGTTATGGCAAAAATGTGATATTATGAGAGCCCATACTGGAGCCTTTGATAGAATTAGCCTCCACGGTATGGAGGTAACGGGCTCCTTTAAGGCATTACCACCTAATATGTACCTCTCTTCCGCTTTGCTTAGTTCCGGATCTTCACTCGGTGAGCTGCGTGCCTGATTAAGAGTGGATACTAGGAATTAGCTGAGAAAGATGAATGAGCATCTAAAAACCAAAAATAACGTCAAGAAGCAAAAGTTTTAGCGTGCTGATTTCTGGAGTTGTTGATGTTAAACTAGATGGCATCTAAATCAAGCATTTATGATGAACGCATGTCTACTGAGTTAACCTGTATGAAACTAGATCTATAGGACAACATATGAGAAACTAGTGCAAGAATTGGTTTATCTTACTTTGCTTTGCCACAGTGCAAACCAGATGCTTCCTAGGGACCCAAATGCATAAAAAACAGAAGGCCAACCGAATCTGCTTATCAAGAGAGGTGAAAAGGCTAGGCCGGTGACTGAACCAAGATACATTCCACTGTATACTAGTGCAAGAGATCTGCTTCTCTCTGAAACCGGGATCCATTTGGAAAGAATGTTGTTCATAGCCGGCATGGCAACACCCTGTCAAACCATAGATATAAGAAAAATGATCAAATACAAGCCAAAAACAAAGACCTTGCAATATAGTGCTGCAACTAGAAACTTGATTTCTTAACAATGCCTGCACCACTAATAATATCAACAAATTGAAATGGATGTCAAGATTCGCCAAAATACTTGATAAGCCAGGTAAGATACTGGCATAGTTTATCCCTTGGTCTGTGCAGTAGTGTATCAGATGGTTTATGAAAGGTACATACTTTCTCACGATATAAAATTTTAATCACCATATTTGCAAAGCTAGTCTATTTAGGAACTGTGGTCCATACAATATGAAGCATTTGTTGTATTTGCACGAAATGCATATGATAAATAGCATAAATTAATGTAGTGTGACAGTAGAAGACACCAACCTCGCCTATCCCCATGAAAGCACGCATGATGAGTAAGCACGGAAGCCCAACCTTGGCAGCAAGGGGAGTAAGAATTGTTGCAATTGACCACCATATGACCCCAAATCCTAGAACTATCTTACCACCAAACCTGTCAGCCCAAATACCACCAAGAATCTGCAGCACAAATTTTCAAAATCAACTGTCCGTTTTGTTAGACAAACAGGACATCAAGGGCGATGCCCCAGTTACATTTTATTGAAAATGAATACCAAATTCAAGTTTATGTGAATGCAAATCAAAATGCACACCAAGAAGCTAATGCGGATCAAATTCTCGACATACAATAATAGCAATGCACCTGAGTAAGAAGGTAGCCCCAAAAGAAAGAAGACTGGATTAAGCCAACAGTTGCTGGATTCCAGCCGAACTCTGATGACATTGGAAGGATGGCGATACTCATATTGACCTGGCAGAATTTAGTAAATGTTCAGTACTCAAATAATGACAATAAACTTAATTGTTGTTATCAGATACATCTAGGCAAATGCGACCACTAACTCACACGGTCCATGTTGCAAAGCAGGAATGCAAAGAAGCACAGGAGAACGATTGTCCAGCGCTTTGGGAACTGCTGCCACCAAGGAGAAATCTCATCTGTATCTCCAATCAGAACTGCCTCAGCAGGAACATCGGGAGGGCTCAACGGCGATCCTGTTATCTCATACTGCTCGGCTTTGCAGTCAGCACGTGTTCTGATTGGTAGTCTGTACTCTGGCTGGACACAAACAGTCTCCAAATTGGTGAAATTCTCCCACCTCCTTTGTTTCAGCCAACCACTGTTTATTGGATCTGAGGACAGAAAGCACTCAACCCTCGAAAGAACTCTCCTCTTGAGGCTTGCATTACGAAACCTCATGGTTAAAGAGTCCCTAGCAGACTTTAACACAGGCAGCTGAATTTGCCCAGAGAGTTGTAATCTTGCCGTTTCAGTGTTCCTGGAATAATTATGGACTAGGAAAAGGGTGCTCCTAGTAGTATGTCGACCATGTCTTTGTCCAGGAACCAAGAAACATGCACACCTGTTTTGTGGCGACGTACAATATTTCATCTCACGTTGCTTTCCTGTAAAAGGCAAGAAGAATTAGATTTGCAACAAAGGGGCCTAGCCTTCAATGGAAAATAATAACACTAATTTTTCATGGCATTCCAGCTTGTAAATTATTCAGGCAGAGCGATGGACACACTAGGCTTTATGGAACGACAAGCAAGAAAGAGTGTCAATCCAGTAAAACCTCTTTAGGGTCATGGTTTGCTGGTTCTGAACCACCTTTTATGCATGGCAAAAAATTATTAGAGAAGCCATTCACCTTTTACGGGACAAATATCAATCGAGTAAGTGTATTCTTGTACCATGCAATATTATGGCAGCTGCAGCTACTAGATTTCCCCAACACACGCGCGCGCGCGCGCGCACAAAGGCTTCCAGCTACTTATGCATGCTTACCAATTATGCCGCAGCTACTTTAAAAAGAAAAGGAGAGAGAAAACGACCAAACGAAAAGAAGAGAAACCGCAAGTGCATCAAGCAGGAATCCTGAGTTACCTGAAGAGAGCGGAGAGGCAAAGGTTCTGCTGGAGAGGACGGCTCCCATAGCCATGGCGTAAATTAAGCCTGGAAGCAAGAAGAAGCAGAGGAGCCTCAGGGAAGCCGCTGCATAGGAGAGTGGGCTGTAAAGAAGCAGAGCAAGGGCAGAAAAGGAAGAAGGTGCTGGTTTCGCTTCGCAGGGGAAGGAAGAGGGGGAGCGAGAGCGAGGAAGGCGGAGACTAGGAGAGGAGGACGTGCGGTGTGGATAAGTGGCAGCCTAACCTCTTCTTCGCTGCTCGCGGCTCCTCGCCTCACCTCCCTTTCCTTGCCTTGTTTGTTGGCTTCTCAGAAACCCAACCGAAAGTAGCCTTGTTCATTTCGAGTCTACCCGCCCGCCTCTCTTCTCTCTCTAGTTACCCGCCCGCCTCGTCCGGACGGCGGGCGTCTGCCCACGTAGGCAGGCACTTCCGTGCTCCCGGGGCCGGATCCTGGCCGTCCGATCTGAGCCTGGTCGCTGTCGGTGGGTCCCAGCTGCTCGTGGATCACGGGCGGCCCGCACCGTCGTGAAAGGCCACTGAGTGACGAGTGGGCCCAGCTAACCCGCGGCAACGAGAGCTGGACAAACAAAAGCGCTGCCTCTGTTCTGTCAGATTCGGAAGCCGCATAAAGTATCTCGCAGCCAGAAGCTAGAGCATATTCACTCACGATTGCTTATCTCAGAATAAATGCATACAACCAAACATCATCCCCATGGGATTCAGAGACAATATTTCCATCTGATATCAGAATTCAGAAACCATCTTGGATTCTTGGCACATCAGAATTCAGAACTAGTGTATTTTACCATCAAAGTGTTTTACATTCGTCCCGTCAATTCCGACAAGGTATCAGGTGATGAGCTCGATGCTGAACTCCCAGAGCCTCTTGGCCAGGTCCATGTCCTTGGCTTTCTCACCGGGCTCGTAAAGATTGCTGTCGCACAAGTACTTTCCCGAGACGCCCTTCACCTGTGGGTGCAGTGCGGCATAGCATGTGGTCGCCGCACCCTGTTTAAGACAAACCGGAGACCGACACATTAGATTCAGGCAGCAAGGTAGAGGAATGAAACAGCCGTAATGGCTAACACATGATTACTGGCAGCTAACCTTTAGCCCAGCCATTAATAAATGACTTACGGAGATCTAGATTTGTACTGATCCCTCCCGTTCAGGAATGTACCACGTTTTAGAAAGTGCGCAGTCCAACTTCTCTAACTTTTGACTAATAATATATGAAAATCTAGATTTGTCATGATAAATATTATCATGACATTATAATTTTGTAATTTTTACTAACACGGCCATATGAAAAGTAATGGTGAAAGCTTCCATACTACTGATAAAATTGCATAAAGAATGTAAAACGGGGAGATCACCCTGAAGATTGAACATAGTGCGACATTGTACCTGTTGAGCATTTTTAAGCACCAGTTTACCAAGCGTCCGATGGAGAACTGCAAAAAAAATAAAAACGAAATCAGTCATTACAACTTCAAAAGAAGTCCTTAACCATCAATATCTAATTTTAATCCATCACTGGAATCAAGTAAAAACATCATTTAGTTTCATAGCTTGTGGTTATTTACACCCTTTTGATTGCTATCTTTGCTACATGTCTGAATCTAACATTCAGAGTTGTTTTTTATGGTGCTGTAAGTCCCATGAGCTGTTCATAAACGTGAATAAAGATGATTTTGTTGAGTTCCTTCAGTTCAATGAGTTCTTGATATCCCGAGTGACTGAATCCCTTCAGTTTTTGGTCTTTGGCTTATAAAAGAAGGACCACTAAATATCTGCTATGGAGCTCAATGTCAAGTATATTTACCATCTAGGATACTGTGGTGGCGAAGAAGGTTCGTGATGATAGATCCAGGATGAAGAGAATTTGCAGTGATGTTGACACCCTCTTCCTGTTAGACCACATATTGTATCATGATTTGACATAGTTGAGCTGAAACAAATCTATGGAACATACATACAAACCGGAAAACGGACAAAACCTGTAAAGAGCACATTACTAGCTTATGGATTGGATACAGATTGTTATCCAAGTTTTTTTAGACCCAGATAAAGAATGCAATAAATGAAATCATGTTTTGAAGTGCACAGTGGAACAACCAGCTGCTCGGCGCTTTATATTTAAGCAAATGATGCAATTTTAACCTTTTAAGTTTAGCAACAACGTCTTAGGAAAAGAATGCAACTGATGGTGTTTGCCAGCACGAGCACCGCTGTTGCAGTACACACAGATATACCATATGCTCAACCTAAAGAACTCGAAATAATATATAACAAGACACGGTACAATGTTGCACCACAAAATCTAATAAATGGACACGTGTTGAAAGAAAAAAAACTTTGGAACAAGGCGTACCTTAAATCTCCTAGCAAGTTCATTAGCATGCAAAATGTTCGCGAGCTTTGACTGCCCATATGCTCCAATGCTGTTATACCTGTGCAAAACAAGATTTTCCTTGAAATGAAGTAAACAAGGGGGAAAAAATATAACTGCCCAATAGTTACATACTCTGACTCATCATTTATCTTGGCAAAACGGATGCCTTCCCGATATGCAAGCCTGTGCCCCTCTGATGAAACGGTAACAATTCTTCCTTCAATATTTGATTCACGAGAGGTCTTCTTCATGGTCTCCAAGAGAAGATGTGTCAAAAGAAAATGACCTGAAAATTATGACATGAGAATCACATTTTAATATATTGGTGTCTCTAACCATCATCATGAATTAACTTTGAGGGTTAGGTGAAGTAGAAAATTGCAATGAACTGATGAGCTAAACTTGTACATTCTATATTGTTGTACTCCCTCCGTTCTTTTTAAGTGAAGTTTTTTACTTTTCATGGTCTATGAGATGTGACTTTTACCCTTTCTTTTTGTAACTTTATCTTATTACATACTAATGAAATTATAATGTTATGAAAGTATTTTTAACGACAAAACTAATGATAATCTTCATGTAGCCAATCTAAATATTTTTAAATATATTAGCAGTCAAACTTTAGGAAGTTTGACGGCATGGATTCTAGGGTGTCACATAAAAAAGAACGGAGGAAGTAGCATTCAAAGTAGCAAACATATTCCATGACATTTTCATATAATTGGTGATGATAGGGTTGGGAGAGGGCCATGCAGCCCACTACACTATTAAAACTTTTCTTAAGGCAGACACACCATTCAAACTTGCAAGGATGAAATGTCAACCTCGTTACTTAAGGATTAAAACTGGAACATAATTTACAACACTGTATCGTTCAAGTGAAGTATTCTAAATCAGGGTAACTGGTTCATCAAGTAGTCAAGTACATGGAGTTCATACCAACATGGTTAGTTGCAAACTGCATCTCAATGCCATCCTTTGAGAGTGAGAAAGGAGTTGCCATTACTCCTGCATTGTTGCTGCCAGCAAAAGAACGAAAAAAATCAGGTAATTCCATGGGCTGTGTTGAACTAACACTTCAACAAATGTGCAAGCGAACAAGCACGAAAGTAACACAGCAAATCAGATTGTTCAAGAAAGGCACCCTACTGTTCTATCCAGAATTTAGTGCTGTGGTGCAAAAGGTAGTTGCAGTTGTAATTGCTATGTAAGAACTTTACTGGTATGACTATGCTTCGACTGTTATAATCCTACAGAACGAACTCCCCTCAAATAAATTACCCCTCCATGAAATTGCCCAATCCTATAACATCCTTGAAATTAGGAGTTCTTGAAGGTCATCGATGAGTTCACAATAATGAAAAATCGACATACTCCCTTTCCTCTCTTCAAACACACACACATAAATAAATATGTTCACACTCACTTGTTTGCTAAAAAAAGGCAAATGAGACAAATGTACAAGCGGATAGTGCAACAATGCAAGACTTACTAATATGCCAAGCGGGGTTGTAAGTGCAAGATATTACCAGAACACATTGGCAGAAAACACTGAAATAAAAGAATGCTCAGCTGCTCACGTAAAAACAACAGCAGAAGGTTTTGAACATTAAAGTGAGTTAATTCGGAAATGTTCAGATGCTGACATAACCGCAGTAGTAGATTTCCAACTAATAATAAGCCACCCCATAGAACTTGTAGTAGAGACCCAGAATTAAATCAGTACAACATCATGGCAATGTCGTCCTGGAACTAGCTGCATACAACCAGCTAGTTGTATACTCCAAATGATAGGTCACCCCACTCAGTGTTGGAGCACTTGTAGCAGCAGAGATTTGGAGTTGAATCGGTGGAATGCTCCTTACTGAAGGGTCCACTGGTATGGCTACCCCATCCCAGGTCGCTGCCTGGGCCTAGGACTGATGATGTAACTAACACCTTGAGGCGCGTCCTCATGGATGGAATGGAAGTATCCTCGTCAAATCATTTTTTGCTACTAACATTCATACCACAAAACGGCCCACTCTAATGCTAATCTGCAGCATCCTAAAACTATGCATTCAGGACAATGGTGTACTACTGTACTCGGAGTATGTAGTGTTGGTATACTGTGACACGCGGTTGCATTTATTGGTTGATTGACGGAGTACTCCAAAGTGGAGTGAAGGGAGGCTTTATTGTTGGTAGGTACATACATGAGGATGTTGAGGGGGAGGCCCTTGGCGGTGAAGTCGGAGGCGAATTTGCGCACCGAGTCCATGGAGGAGAGGTCCAGCTCCATAAGGTCCAGCTTCGCGGCGGGCGCCTCCGCGAGGACGGCCTCCCGCACGGCCCCGGCGGCGGCGACGTTCCTGACGGCCATGACGACGTGGGCCCCGCGCATCGCCAGGACGCGCGCCGTCTCCGCGCCGATCCCGCTCGACGCCCCTGCCCGGCCCCCACCCAACCCAACAGGGCAATCAACAGCAAGATCAGAAAGCAGCAGCAGCAGCAAAGGGAATGGTCGGGGGTGGCATCGCACCGGTGACGATGGCGGTGAGGCCGGAGGCGGAGAGGCCGGCGGTGACCTCCTCGGCGGTGGAGCTCCAGGAGAAGCCCGAGGCGCCCTTCCGGCCCAAGAGCCACGACATCATCTCCACTGCTCTCCGATCAACCAAGCAACAATCTGGCACAGAGAGAGGGAGAGGGGTTGGCTTTGGTAATACTAATGGCTGGCGGCTCCCTCGCGCCGGCCCTAGTCGTGTAGCAGTAGCAGCACCTAGCTTCTATTGGATTTGGACTACTACTTTCTAAATTCTAATCCCCCCTCTTCTTATCAGTTCTCACTAGGGAGGGAAGGCGGACGGCAACAAAACACTTGTCTTGTTTTTCTACCTCGGATAATCTAGAGAAGAGATGTGGACAACTTCTACACTCATCGATACCGTGGACAGCCCAAAGACAAGGAGCACTCGCTACGGCGTCACGGAGACTAATTACACACATCATTAAATATGACACTCTTTGTCAAATTATCAGCTCCTCAGTTGGTTCATGCACAACCTTATCTAGCCTGTCGTACAATACAGTATTAAAGAACACCATCCACACTAAACCAAAAAATAAACAAAGAGTATCCTAATTGATCGAGTTACATGTGATAATACCCCTCCTCCTTCATCTCGGTTCATACACAAGCTTACCTAGATTTTGGTATATCCCATGTTATACGATTATGTTTAGGTATATTTGTATTCATATTTTGTTTTACTATATTTGTACGCGTATTTTAGTTGTTACGTGTGTACTCTAGCGTCATATTGTATATCGACATCTCCAATGGAGTTGCAATGTAGCTTTTTTATATACATTCCAAGTCACATAAAATCATGAAACCCTAATTTCCGAAACGTAAAATCTAAATTTTGGCGACATAAATCCTAAATTTTTGAGACAATACCAGAACACATATAAAATTGCCGAAACATTACACAATCAAGTCCACTACATGAGGACTCTTCAAAATAAAATTCATAATTTTTTGAGCTCATTTTCTACATTTATTGATTCATATGAACATGACACTTATACGAAATAGTGATAACAATTCTGAACGAATAAAATTATGAAAAATTTACACAATGAAGTACACGGTGTCGGGAGGCTCCATAAAAAATTTTATAATTTTTTGGACTCATTTGCTATATTTTAATATGCCTCCAAATTTTAGCATAACACTAACTAACCTAACTAATAATTAACTAACCTAACTAACTAATTAACCCTAACCCCCAACTAATTAACCCCCTAACCCCTACTGACTATGGCTGGCGCATGGCGCCATGCGCCAGCAGTTGAGGTGGTGGGGGTGGCATCTTGGCAATGGCTGAGGTGGAGGCATGGCGTTAGCGCATGACATGGCCGCGGCGCCTAACGCCATGTGCCATGCTATCCGGCATTGGCGTACGGTGGTCGTGCGCCAGTGGTGCCATATCTGCTAATACGCCGTCGCGGTGGTCAAATACGCGACGAAAAAACGCCGTATCTACAAAAAAAAATTCGATTGCTTGTTCTCTGGTTAGCTACTGATTGAGTACCTGGTGCAGCCAGTGACAACGCTACCGGTTTGATAAAAAATATCGGGGGTGCCGACATGGCCGATAAGGCCTTATCGGCTAGTTTATCAGCTAAAATGTTCAAACAACAATTTAAAATTAGCTAACCCATAATATGTACTAAATGCTTCCATCCATGCAGTTCCACATATATACTCCGCTTAATTTGTTCACCCAGGATCAAAATATGCGTTTTCCAATCTGCAGTATCTGAGTACAATCAATGAGCACATCATTAGAAACTAGTAATCAATGCACATGTGTATTGCCCCAAAGAAAATCAAAGACCACACACCAATTACCCAAATATACATGCTTGATCTGCATGGAATTTAATTGGGGCACATCGAAGGGAATGGATATTTTTCTGCCAAAAAATAGGTATAAAATCTTTAGCAATTACTTAATACATGTAACTTCTACAAGTGTGACTACTCCACAAATTCATCATGTTCATTTAGGACAAGATTGATGTACCTAAGCATGCAAATAATACATGCCAAGTCGCTGCCATTCTTTATTTATTTTGCACATTCTTCACCCATAGAAAGAATTAATGTAGTGACAAATGACAAGAAGCACTATGTATAATTTGCAATAGCCACCTGCCAATTTGCAACAAAGGAGTAAAATCAATGAGCAGAAAATAGAAAATGCATAGTAACACTAATAGGGTACATGGAAAGCTCCAAGGCCGCACAATCACTTCAATTGTTGGTACAGTCATGGCTGACGTATGCATCCCGCGTAGAGTGCTCCAGGTCGAAGGGACTGTGTGCAACGAGGAGTATAGTGCAGGGAGCATCTCCACGTATGGATCATATACCTCACAATTGGAAGGTAAAAGAGCAAAATGGATATATGATGTGGTGCATTAGCCGCATGTGCCAAGCTCGGTCGACCAAGGAAAGCAAACCCTAGTTCATCAACCCCATGAGGAGAGGAGCATGAAGTCCAGGCCGCATGGAAGCAAGCAAGCGCATGGGCATGTGATCCAAAAAGAAAGCCAGACGCATGGGGGCCGTTTGGGGGCATGGAGCTGTGCGGGTGCAAGAGGGAAGTAGTGCTGGCTTGAGAAGGAAACGTGTGATCTCACTTCCTCCGTCTAGCGTGTGAAGCCAGGACACCACATTCCAAGCCGTAAGGAGTTGGGAAAACGAATCAGTCGTGCACCACAAGGGAGGAAGGTCAGGCCAGGAAGGAAGCCAGAAGGGGAGCCGAGCCAGGAGGAAAGACAAGCGCCAAAGGGGGTAACCGTGCCCTATAAGTACAGCCAAGCTCATGGTTTCTATGTTGGTTCAGTTTGGATAGGAGTAAGGCTTTTAAACTGGAATCAATCCGTGAATTAGTTTCTATCTCTAAGATTGTTTCCATTTAAAGCGAGTCAGAATTGTAATAGGATAGTTTAAATCTATTTTTGGCAATTAGAGTGGTTTAAATTTCCAATTAAAGTAGGAGTTTGCAATAGGAGTTAAAATCATATTACTGTTCGCGAGGACTGTTCATCCGACTCGGATTACTGTTCACGTGCACTATTCCGAATCGGTTACTATTTATCCGAAGCACTTGTGCTTGCGTAGGAGGCTATATAAACCCCCATGGCTGCACCTTGGGGGTAGATAAGTTATGGTATGAATTACAAAATAGATACCAGAAAATTATCATAGTTTTGGTGGCAAGGTTGGCGTGTTCTTGAGATTTTTGTGGCTCTTTGGTGCGTTGAATCCAATTGAGGTGTTGGTTTTGCTCGCTGAAACTTCGGTTTCCCTATCTTTCGTTCACGAGCTGGGGTGCACATGGAAGAAAGTTCTATCAAAAGGAGGTGTTGTTCTAGTGCTTGCGCAAGAACTAGGCAAGGAGAAGGCGACCAGCCGAGGAGTACCGTGAAAGATTAGGGCCAAACAACACGATCCCGCTAACTTGCTAGTTAGATCCACATCAGGTGGTATCAGAGCGCCAAGTTGTTCACGGTGCTGTTTTTGCTTGCTATTCAAGATGGTGAATTCGGCTGGTAGTGTGCATGGCTCACATCATGGTGCTTATGAAGATGTGCTGCATGTTGAGAGGGGATGCTAACTGCTGTCCACACTAACCGTGAGGCAACCAATCGACACTTTACGAGAAGGTGTAACATACTACAAGAAAGCATTAACAACATGCGTGTCAAGTTGGTGCAGCACATTGATCGGGTGGAGAATCACATTAATGTGCAGTTCATTGAACAAAGGCAGGCCAATGATATTCGATTCGCTGCTATAACCGACTCATTGCAACGTTTGGAATGAGCCTTAGGACCGGGAGGTGGTGGTGGTGCTGCCCCTATACAACCACCACCACATCATCGGCACCACGACAATCATCACATCGAGGGTAGATTATTCAATGAAAATTTTGATGAGGTCCGTTCAGATGATGCTTTTGGTGGAAACTACTACAACTAGGAACCAAGACGTGGCTACAACAATCGTTGAGGTGTTGGTCGTGTGCCCAATTTTTTTGAGTGCAATGGCGGTGGTGCAAGTCGCAACCGCGACGACGATGGCATTGGGAGGCTAAATATTTCCATGCCAACGTTCAATGGGCGTACAGATACAGATGTGTACCTACAACGGGAGATGCGGGTGTATCAAATTTTTGATAGCCACAATTTCACTTAGGAGAAGAAGGTACGCTCTGCATTAATTGAGTTCACTGAATATGCTCTTGTTTGGTGGAACCAATTGTGCTGTGCCGGAGGACGACCCGACACATGGGAACACATGAAGAACATCATGAGGCGGCAGTTTGTGCCGGCGCACTACACTCGAACCTTGCACACAAAGTTGCAGCGACTTCGTCAAGGTTCCTTATCTGTGGATGACTACTACAAGGAGATGGAGATTCTCATGATTCGTACGGGTGTGAACGAACCTGAGGAGGCGAACGTGGCTCAATTATTTGAGTGTTTGAATGATGATGTGCAAGAGAATACGGGGTCGTCGGAATACAACAATCTATAAGACCTTGTGCGTCATGCGGTGCGATCTGAACAGCGAATCTTGCAACGCCAAGCACGTGATAGTCGCACTACCCACAACAGTACGTGGAGGCATCCACACCAGCAAGGAGATGATGTTGGCACAAGCTCCAAGGCGGTATCATCACACCGGACAGCCTAGGCTATTTCAACAAAGGTGTCAAAAGCTGCGAGTAATGGAGGTAAAGAAGTTTCTAAAGCTGATTCTAGTGCATTTTCTTCTGGACGTACTAGTAACATTGAGTGCTTAAAGTGCAAAGGAAGAGGACACATGATGCGTGATTGTCCAAATCAGCGAAAGGTGTTGCTCACTAGGGAAGGTTATGTCACGGAGAGCTCTAGTAGCGAGTCTGAACACGACGAATCCAAAAAAACTGGAGAACGTTGTTTGTTCTTATGAAACAGGGATATCCATTGATGATTTTCCCCCTAAAAGTGGTTTGAACATGTTAGTTCGGAAGGTGCAAAGTGTTGAAATTGAAGCTCAAGGGCAACGCTGGAGTGTTTTCCAAACGGAGTTCAAAATCAAGGAGAAAGCATGCAAGCTGATCATTGATGGTAGAAGTTTTACCAATGTGATTAGCAAAGATTTGGTGTACGTTTTGGGGCTATCCACGTGGAGGCATCCACAACTGCACTACGTGGAGTGGTTGTATAACTCCGGGAGGTTGAAAATAACTCATAAGGTGTGTGTTCCGTTCGTCGTTGGTGATTATGTTGACAAGGTGGATTGCAATGCCATGTCGGTGGATGCATGTGGTTTGTTATTGAGTAGACCGTGGCAATATGATCGTAATGCTACCCATGGAGGCCAGTCCAACAAATATTCTTTTGCGCATGATGGGAAGCGACATGTGCTAAAACCAATGATGGACAGTATAATCAAATATGAAATCAAGCTCGCTATTGAAGAAAAGAAAGCTTCGAAGATTTCCCCAAAACCGAGGACGGTTTCACTTAAAGGGGGAGGGGATGATGTGGTGCATCAGCTGCATGTGCCAAGCTCGACCGACCAAGGAGAGCAAACCCTAGTTTATCAACCCTATGAGGAGAGAAGCATGAAGTCCGGGCCGCATGGAAGCAAGCAAGCGCATGGGCATGTGATCCAAAAAGAAAGCTAGCCGCATGGGGGCCGTGTGGGGGCATGGAGCCGTGCGGGTGCAAGAGGTAAGCAATGTTGGCTTAAGAAGGAAACGCGTGATCTCACTTCCTCCGTCTGGCGTGTGAAGCCAGGACACCACATTCCAAGCGTAAGGAGTTAGGAAAACGAATCAGTCGTGCACCACAAGGGAGGAAGGTTAAGCCAGGAAGGAAGCCAAAAGGGGAGCCGAGCCAGGAGGAAAGGCAAGTACCAAAGGGGGTAACCGTGTCCTATAAGGAGGTCCAAGCTCATGGTTTCTATGTTGGTTCAGTTTGGATAGGAATAAGACTTTTAAACTGGAATCAATCAGTGAGTTAGTTTCTATTTCTAAGATTGTTTCCATTTAAAGCAGATTACTGTTCACGAGGACTGTTCATCCGACTCGAATTACTGTTCACGTGTACTGTTTCGAACCGGTTACTGTTTATCTAAAGCTCTTGTGCTTGCGTAGGATGCTATATAACCCCCCTCCCCATGGTCGCACCTTGGAGGTAGACAAGTTATGATATGAGTTAAGAAATAGATACCAGAAAATCACCATGGTTTTGGTGGCAAGGTTGGCGTGTTCTTGAGATTTTTGCGAGGAATTGCTGTTTGGTGCGTTGAATCCAATTGAGATGTTGGGTTTTGCTCACTGAAACTTCGGTTTCCCTATCTTTCGTTCACGAGCTAAGGTGCGCGTGGGAGAAAGTTCTATCAAAAGGAGGTGTTGTTCTAGTGCTTGCGCAAGAACTAGGCAAGGAGAAGACGACCAGCCAAGGAGTACTGTGAAAGATCAGGGCCAAACAACACGATCCTGCTAGCTTTCTAGTTGGATCCACATCAATATATGTGTGTACAAGTCTGAGATCACGCCTGAATTGTTCCCTTTGTGAAAAAAATTGTGGCCCTTATTTGGTGTAACTTTAGTAGAGAAGCCATGCATGCACCTTTGGTTGTGCTGCCATGTGGCGGTTGAGTGAGTGTACACAGCTCATTTCAGTGAAAGATCATAAATTAAGGGATTTAATGTGCAAATAATGTCTTTCCATACATGAGATTGTAACCATTTTTAGAGATGGGTATTTATGGGATACAGCTAGCTTATAAAACTGCATTAATGGGAAGAGACGTCCGTTGTTAAATACAGTGGGCATGTTAGTTTTTTTTTTCTCTTTTCACCCATCACTTCAAAATCACAAGCCATTTGAATCAGTTTTTGCTTGTAAGATCTTACACACCTCCCCACCACCATGTTTCCATCGAGCAACATCTCCTCCTCTATTCCAAGCAACAAGGTTCGTCAATAAATAGTTTGAATCGAGAAAATCAAGGAAGTTCATTAATTTCAAACTGAAATCTTCATTATTTTGTTTCTTCATATATGGTTGTTCTTTCAATTCTGCTTGTTGTAAGGAATGTCTTCAATATTTTTTTATTTCAAGAAGTCCAGATTATCTAGGCAAGAAATGAAACCTCATCTGTTTTTAACATAATTTCACTGCCAATTTAGCCCATTATTGTATTCCAATTTTTGGCATATTCTTATGGATTTGAGGTTTTCTAGTTAAATTTTGGGAACCACCATGTTCCTGGCCAGTTTCCAAGAAATCAGCAGGAGCCAGGAACCAACCTAGATCTTATTATTAAACTTTGTGTTCATCATCCAAATTTGATAATCTTCATGAAGCTCAAGTAAATTAATGCAATCACACATAAGAGTAATATTCTTTTGATTTTTAGTCTTATCTCTTTTAGTTGCTTAACAAATTGCCCAGCAAGCAATGCTAAAAGGGCAATTGAAGAACAAGTGCACTACTATTGTCCCTACAATAATTTTTCCACAAATGATACATAGTAATCCTCTAATGATATTTTTTCAGAAATACTTAACCAATCGTTCGGTAAGTCCCGCAAAAAGTCTTTTTGTTCTTTAATACAAGCAGAAGCCCAACACCGATTGAATGTCCAATGAGTAAACATATTACCAAACAACAATTTGATTCTAAACCTTTTTAATAAGAAAAACATATCCATATCAATGTTAAGGCATATTATCTTCAAGAAAGTTAGAATTTTTAAACTGAGAACAAACACAAAGAAGTAACTGAAAAGCAGTAAAAGCCTCAGGAGACAAAGGAAGATGAAATTAAAGGGGGTTGATTTGTGATCTAGTTGACAAAGAAGACTCAATAAGCTGACACACTTTTTAAGAAGGAAAAAAAAGGGATGAAGGAGTTTAAGAGGTTAACAAAACTAGGTATAATGCCACAAAATAACTGTAATAGCATCTTTAGGAGACTAGTGGTGAACATCTTTATAAATATCCAAAACTTTACAAAGACCATTCCAAAGAAATTGATCCTTTCTTGTCATGGCCAAACGATAGTTCGTCCACATAAGACATGTTCCAAAGTAAGGTTACCCACAGAGTATCAAACATGTGGAAAAACTTGTGAGAAAAACTTCGGAATAAGAGATAAATTTTGCACATGAAGATTGGGCTAACAAACTTCTTAAGCTACCAAGTGTGCTCCAGAGGCATCATCAACATAAATTTTGCAATGTAAATTACATCGAACCTTATCAATTTTGCTCAATAACACAAATTGTGAACACATGCATGACTCTTGAATCATTGGCTTATGAATGAAAAAAAGGAAATCTTAAGTGGATGAAGGGAAACAGGAAGACCATGGCTTATGAAGGTCTCCAATTTTTCCTGTTAAATTAAAAACATGATATTTTAATTTTATGTATGTAGCTCAACAAGAAATTATTGTTTCTTATTTTCATCCTTTACATCTGTTATGATTTCATGAGATATTTATCTATCCCAATAATTCTAAAAAGACTTGACTCCTTGTTCCCAGAAGCCACCTGTTAATGCAAAAATAAACCGCAAGCCACAATGACTAGTCTATCATATCCATTGGAGGCGTGCGAGCATAACAAAGAGTCCATTGAATTCTTGTGACTTGTGGTCAATAGTGCCATGATAGACATCTACTTAATTACTACCTTTCATTTTATCTCTACCTTTGCTACAGAATTGCACCAGCTTTAGTTCTTTCTTGATCCAACTACTAATATATTTCAACTAACATGGAATCAATAATTCATTCATATACATCTTTCTGCTGGTGCAACTCATTCAAGGGAAAGGAGATCATGGTGGAGGAGCCAGACAGCAGCAGAACCGCAGACAAGAATGAAGATGGCAAGATTTCACCATTGTTGCTATTGTCACGCACTACACCAACACCAACAGAGCCCCAGGAGGAAATGCCTCAGTGGCTACACGAGCTACTTAGGACCAAATTTTGGAGAAAGTGCGAGGTGCATGATAATGATGAGAATCGGTATAGGGCCGATGAAAGCATCTTCTGCATCCAATGCTTCAGGATGATCTGCCCATACTGCAGGCATGATGAGCCTAGACATCGTCTCCTCAAGATCCGCCGCTACATGTTCCGTAGTGTCGTCCGTGTCAAGGACATGCAAAAACTTGGGATTGATGTGTCCCAAATACAGGTACCCAGATACTTGACCCTATTTAAATCAAGTTGCACAAGGTCAGTTTAATTTCCCATGCTCTGATTGCAACTTTCTCTACCCATTTCTTCTTTTAGTGTTTGATTGAATTAATATTATTGTCTATCTATGATTTATGTATAAATATTTTGTTCAATCTTTGAAGTTTCACACCACATTATTTATTCTTAATGTATGCATTAGGTAAGGTAAGTGGATATATATATATATATATATATATATATATATATATATATATATATATATATATATATATATATATATAGACACACACATTTATTTTATATTTATATATAGTTTAATTTGTTTCATTTCCTTTTGACATTTCTTTTATCTTGGCCTTCTTATATCTATAACAATTGATGTGAACTAGATTTGAGGACAAATAGTCTACACCAATCAGAGATTCAGAAGCCTGCTCTGGCCCACCCAGTGACATCACACAAGTCACTCATCTAGAGCCCACAGACCAAACCCAATCAATCACATCCCAGTAGAAACCCAACTTTCAGTTTTGTGATGACATGCATTAACTTGTTAACGAGATAGCTATCCTTACTACTAGGATAATGTGTCAGAATATCTGAGCTTCATTCTTTTGCACTCAGCTTTACGCAGGAGATAAAAGATTTGAAGTTGTTTAAACCTCGGTTGATTGAACAACTACTTTAAGAGATAAAATCCTGCCCTAGCGTAGTCATTTCAATAAGAAATAGGCGGGAACTGAACAGTTTCTCATGGTACCAATTGCATTTTTCTTTGCATTAAAAGTCAAGTGACAACAGTCACCACTCCTTGTGATATGCACAACAACATGAAATCACTAGACCTCTGAAGTTCAAAAAGTATTATATACTGCAAAACTACAAACCTTTTCATATACCATACCTATAAAGTAACAACATACACATTTCTGCTGTAAACCTAATTAGCATCGAACTAATGGCAATTATTACCCTACCTAATGTGTTATTAGTAGTTATTCTAATGTACCTCCACAAATAAGCTCCAACCTTATTGATCGCCTGATCATCACATGCTCCTCTAGGGATTAGATATACCATCTTGAATTTCCCTTTATAGTAAATATTAATACGTTAGGTTCCTTCTTTCATTGTGAGATCAGTTGATCACACCGCATTAAAGCAAAGCAATTCAAGTCAATTTCTCTATAATTGTAGCTAAGAATCCCATGCTTTCAAATTTTGTTTCCTTACTTCCACAATCTCCTATGTCGCGAACAGTATGGCATCCTATATATATATATATACTTTCAAATTTTGTTTCCTTACTTCCACAATCTCCTATGTTGTTAAGTATGGCATCATATATATATATATATATATATATATATATATATATATATATATATATATATATATATATATATAGTGCCTTGCTATAGTAGTTTCCATATTGTGATGGAAATTTCATTGTACCCCTTCCCTTTACATAAGCAAGCTTGATGACATGAATTGTCTTTGTAGATTCTAATATATAATTGATCGGTTGATGTATTCATTCGTCATTTGAGACTTTGCTATTTAAGAAGGGAATTGTGTCAAGTTTGGAAGATTGTATTTCAATGGTGCATCAGAGATAGGTCCAGATGGACAAGGAACCTCTTCTGTTTTTTGTCCTTCGCTTAGTTATTTGAAACATGGGCATTAACATGACACTAACCTATGCCAATAATGTTGAGCTAGTGGATTTGATCATAAAATTTGATGTGTTGAGTTACTAGACTATGCTAGGTGTCAATCTTATTTATTGTGATAACAACCTTACTGGATCAAATCAGCTTTCAGATTCTGAATTAAACATGAATGGTATTGGACCTATTGGTACTCATATTAGATGTTGTTTGGTGGTTAACTATTGCATATAGAAGCATTGTATATATATCGATACATGTTTAATATTCAACATGGACTTACTTTATATGGTCTTCATTAGATTTTGGTAGCATCACAAATTGTCTGATAAACTATGTGATATTCAACGTTGACTTACCTAGTTACTTTATATTATTCGTTTGTTAAATGCTACACCATTTCATCTGTGACACATTTACATTCATTTTGCAGACATTCAAATGCAATAAAGACAAGGTAGTGCATATAAGGCCCATGAAGAGGTCCCCACTACATAGACCCCAAGTAGGGACACCTCGTTGCTTGGCTTGTAATTGCTGGCTCCACAATGCGCCCCACCTCTTATGTTCCCTTACCTGCAAGGTTTACTTGATCTCTCCATTCTTATTCTCTAGATCATTATACAGATTGAATTATGTTTGACTAATTTCCAAGCTCTAGATTAATAATGGATACAATTTGCCATTCTGCTCAAATTTAACAAGCTTCACATTATTCACATGCCTGCCACACTATCATTCACAGTAACAAGAGTACAAGGTTAAGTTTTGAATTTTCTTTCCTTGTAACGAGAGGAGGAAGATATATCACCAGATGACTTCTCGGGACTCGAGGCGCCGCTTAAAATTGGACATTCAAAGACTCAAGCAGATGCATCATGGTGGAAGATCGAACCGTTTAACAACAAAATGTTGCGAGAGGCGGGCTCATAGCGAGCAAAACCCCAAAGGGCCCCATTTTTCTGATGTGTGCCCCAAAGGGTAGAAATTTAGCTATGATGGCTATGTATGAACTATTTATTTATGCTTGTGCTGCAGTGCACAACATGTCTGTTCTTTTCAAGTTGAGTAGATCTGCCGCTACCCATTGTAGGTGGGCTTTTTAATTAGTGATGGTTCAACAATGTTGTATTGTACCGTTTTAAAATGCCATGCTTAGTTCAATAGTGTTAACTCAATAAAAACTATGACTTATGAGATTTGTAGTATTCTCTTGTCTTTTCATTGAATTATGTTTTTAAGTGTGGTAGGTGGCACTACTAGTATCCATATTTTCCTTGACGGTCGAATAATATTCTTGACAGGCATGCCCCTGCTGTCAAGGAAAAAATAGCCCTAACTGTTATGCCTTAACCATCATAATTACGTATCCTTGAACGTTATTCTACCACCCGTTAGGAAAGCATTTTCCCTGACGTGGCCGCACGGTTAGGGAAAAGAGTTCCTGGTGTGGCAGCAGTGCATGAAAAAATTGGCTTGGCGCGACGGAATGAAAAATCGATCGGCACCCTCCAATCCTACCATCCGTCCCTACTCTTTTGACCTTGCAAAAGAAAGGGGGGAGAGAGAGGAGAGGGAGGTAGAGGGAAGTAACACAATTATTGAAGGACTCAACCCTTAGATCTGAACTCATCCCCATCTTGCTCCCTCCTCCCCTCATTGCCCTCCCACCTCCACCGCCCCCAACTCAACTGCCACCATCCCCATCGGCCAGGTCCTCCTCCACCCCACCACCCACCCCTCCTTCCACCTCACCACCTCCTACTGCCAAGGTCAATGTCAACCACACACCATGACGGTTATTATTGAGAGCCACCGTCAACTAAGAGGCATTTGCACAAGTTTAGTAGAATGATTATCCTTAATCCTTAAGTTGTGAAGATGCACAAGTTTTGAAAAGTTGTGCAGCAGATCCTCCACATTATATGATGCTCCAGATAGAAAAATAACACGAAGGGCTTTTGCTTCCTTGAACAAATCACCAAAAGTCTTAGCAAAGCTTCCATGGAATTCTCTAAATAACATTGAAGTATACAGATTTTCAGCTTTCAATCTTTTTTCTAGTGTACTCTAGTCCCTATTAAAAAATTTGTAGGTCATTCTTTCCTTGACATCTGTGTTATCTACAGTGATAGACAAGTGACGTACAGATTCAGGAATTTGTATAGACCTCATATTAGAACTATGCCCACAGCGTGTTTGGCCCAAGGTGGGCAGCCGGCCAAGGGAGGGAGGAGTGAAACCCTAGGCCCTCCCCTCCCATCGCCCTCCCCTCTTTTCCCTATCCGCTGCCACCTTAACATCCCCTCCCTATTGCTCTTGCGCCATCACCTCCCCTTGCAACAACCACCTCCTAGTGCCATCTCTTTGGGTACTGCCGGCCAAGAAGGGAGGAAAGACCTTGGGTGCTGCTGGCAGAAGAAAGAGGGGAAGCAAGGAAAGGGAAGGGAAGAAGAAGGGAGGAAAAGAGGAAGGACCAAGGACCACGTTTTCTTATTTAGATGATATACAAGGGTAACAATCTTGAAGTATTTGGCAAGCCCTAGTTTAATTTTGGTTCGATTTGTAGATCGTTTAGCCAATAGGAAGTCAAGTTCCAGTTCTGTCCAGATTCGTCAGGTTTAGGGTAGTGCGTTGCGAGGGCGATTTAGGATAGCTAAACTCAAAATTAGAACTCTGTCTAATTAGATAAAAGATAGGTTATTTTGTTAGCTTCCTTTAGAGTGCTGGATCACAATTTTTGGATGAATAGATCTCGAGATATGGTTTTTACAATACAGCTGTCCAAGTCCCTGTCAGGTTCTGGCAGTCGTAGTAATCGATAGATTAAAATTAGTTAACGACCTAATCAGGGAAGTTGACCAACTAGGTTATTGTAGATAATTCCTTAATATTTCCAAAATGTCCAAGAAATCAATTTGTGGGTAATCAGGATGAAAGTTAGGAATTTTTGAAGTACGCATTCCAAATCTGAGCTTCTAGGGGGACAGCTGTGGGAAAAGGTTAAATCGGTAAAACTAGTGGCAGAATTGAAAATTGGAATAAATTTATTATGGTAGGAAACTCCTTTGTGGGTTCTGGAATGACTTAGATAATTATTTTTGGATGAATAGGTTAAAAGATATAGAATTTCTAAGTCGGTATTACCGAAGATGACAGATCTATCTTTGGAGTTAAAAACAAGGGTTTAGACAAAATAATATGAATTTTCGATCACCTGATAAATTGTGGGTATATGTGTGTAGATTCTAGAAAGTCTGAGTTCATAATTTTTGGAGCTATAGAATAAAAGCTATGATTTTTCTAAGGTGATTGTTTTGTTTTGGACAGAATGGTGTTTGGGAAGGAATGGTGTTGTTTTGGGGTTGCGAATAGGAGCAGATATGTCTATTTTGTTTTGTAGAAATATTGTGTGCTTTTAGATGGTATTCTTAGTATGTTTTACGATTGCCAAGTGGTGGTATGAAACCGGGGTGAGAGCCCCTACTCATCGTCATCCATGTCACAGTTGAGGCAAGTACATTTTGAGTCATCTTGGATGTTTGTTTGTACAAATTGGTTCAATGACTATGATATAGATAATCTTATGAAGTATGAGTATTTTTCCACTGATTGTCCGTTTCTGTTAAATGTTTATAACAATTGGAATGTATGAAAGTGTTCATTTCGTTTCATTACATTCATTCCAAGTTTTCATGTTTAGCCCACGGGAGTGGGTATTGAGGTTCATTTCATTTCATTCAATTCAGGAATTCATGTTTAACCCACTGGAGAGGGTATTGAGATCCCCATATTTTTAATATAGGCAAACTAGATCCCCGTATAAAAGATTCTTCATACGGGCAATGGATCTCCGCATTTTGAGAATGCGGGCAAAAGTGAATACCGACGGGTGTTACACTAGCTATACTAGTATATGCAGAAGAGAAGTTGATGTGACCATGCCACATACGCATACGACCATAGCTCCCAAGATTGAACAAAAGGCAAATTCGTTCCCTCAGCTTCAATTTGTTTTTAATGAGACTATGATGCTATCTAATAATGCAGAATCGTGAGAGTCGTCTCCACCAAAATCGAGTTATCGCTATCATCAAAAGATCGGGCCAAATCAGGACCTCTGTGGTTCATCAAGTGAACATCGACGGGTGTTACACTCGGCTATACCGGTATATGCAGAAGTGGAGTGGAGACATGTGCATAAGTTGCATTGCATTGCATTCATGAAAATTGAATATGTTATTTGGATATTGAGAATGAGTTGTGATTGTTATGATATTTCGTATGTCGTTTATTTGTTCTTGCTGAGTCTTGGACTTACTCTTACCTTTTGTTGTTTTAGGTGATCGTTGAGAACGGCATGCATCAGTTGGAAATAGCTCGTGGGATGATTTTACTTTGTTGCACTTCACACCATCTAAACATTACTTCTTTTACCATATTAATGTTAGAAACTTCTATTGTAATAATTGGTTAACGTGTGTTTCAATACCTCCCTATGGACTTTATCAACGCTAGTTGAGGACCTTTACTATTTGAAGATTATTTATGATGCTGTTAGTATTGTTTGGATTGTAATAATTATGAATTTAGTATTTATTTCCTTGCTGAAATTTATGTTATCTCTGTTGTTAAAAATGTTTGGTTATGAAACCTAACTGTTAGTAGTGTTTGTTTTGATAAAAAGATTGTAGTGATATTTAAAGATAGTAGTTGTAGGTTACATCTTGGTTTTTTCTAAGTCAGGCTGTTACAGTTGGTATCAGAGTGGGTTTTAGGTCCGTGGTGAATAGATTAACAACTTAGGTAAACTTAGTTTGCTAAAAATTTGCTAATGCATATTTAACTTAAATTTTGACACACTAGTGCGCAGTAGGATAGGACCGGGCAAATCATTGTATTTACGTTTCCATTGTGTCGCATTAATCATTGCTGATATGAATTGAGTATGAATGCTTATGATTTGATTATATGCTTATTATGTGTGATGATAATAGATGTTGAGAGGTAGAGATCGTAGTTGTGGCCATGGGCATGGCCAAGTTATACCACCGTTCGTGGTATGGGTATAGTGAAGTGTTAACCTCAGATAGCTAAGTTACAGGCATTGAAGATAAGTTCCTATGGGAAGGGTTATTGTTTTTCCTTGGATTTGCATTTGGTTATTCTTACTACTTGCTGGTGGTTGATGAATTTTCATTGGATAGCGGTTACAATGCAGTTGGTGTGTTTCCATTGGTATTTATTGGTTCCAGAAAGCAATTATTTGTTTTCCCGATTGACAAGTCGCTTTGATTCTTGTGAACGTTGTTGATTTCCAAGGTTGATCTTTTATTGGGATGTTCTATTTTTTTTTTGTTGATAAACATGACTCGTTTGTTTCGCTTTGGTATTTTGAATAACGGACATAATCATTTGCAAGTTCCTTATCATGTGAAGCTTTGACCGTACGTCTTTCTTTTGGATTAATTTAAGTGATTTCGTTTAAAGCCTCACTTTTATGAAAGGAAGTGTTAAAAACTCTTTTGTGGTATCTTGTTATGCTTAAGTGTGAGGTTGTAGTCATAGAAATTAATCTTAAATAATGTCCTTGGTAGTATAGTTGATTAATCTATTATTGCATTGTAATAGTTGTATGATGAGTTGTGATTAAGAGTATATCTATCCCTAATTGGAATTAATAGGGTAACTGAGAAGTGTGGAACATTGATAACCTATATTAAATCAGTAGAATTGTGTAATTTGCTAAACTTGTAAGATAAACTTGATTAATTGGTCTCTTTGGTTAACCTCACCGTTCGGAGTGATTAAGTTAAAGAGGTGCTAGGTTATTGCCTTAATAGATATTAATCCTGAATTTGGCTTCTATTTAGCTACTTGATGATCTTATACAAATGCTAGATTCACCTAACTTTTTTCATGCTAAATTGTTGAAATATGTATGAGGAAATGAATGAAGGTTGATGTATTGACTTGTGAAATTCATTAGCTTCATGCATATAAATAGCTCATTGAGAAAGCACATGTAGGGCAAAAACATGGTGGAGCAAACTCACAGTGTAGGCATACCGATAATAAACTCTCCTATCTATGTTGCGTGAGTTCCCTTTAGAAATAGCTCAGCGGGCCTTTGCGAAAGATTCAAGAATGAAGCTTATTCGCATGTTTATGCTTGCAAAGATAGTAGCAACCCTGAAGCAGCACGTTTGATGTCGGCAGGAAACACGACAGTAATCACAATTTCACAAACCACGAAAAACCTATGATGTCTACCTAAAATTTTTCTGATAGGAAGTGTTGAGCCATCTAAAGGAAGGGTCATCTAAAATCCCAGCCTAAAGTTCCTGCAGAACATGCTCCTATCCTAAAAACATAGAATGGCAGATCCTATGATATAAATCCAAAGGAAATCAGGGGCTCTTCATATCAAACAAAATAATGCAATCATACTTGTTGGCTTTGCATGCCTCTAAAGCTAATACTCCTCCCCCAGGCTCTACCTAGATGGCTTGCGATGGTATTAGCAAAAAGCAATTAGTATCTCTAAAAACTTGACATCCAGAAGAGGAAATGATCATAATATAGTCCGTAATGACAAACAACGTATAGAAGAACCAAATTAAAAGAAACAAAGAATGGGAAAGCACACATATAGAGAACTAACCTTGATCATGGGAAGAACGAAGCAGAATCAACGACATAAGGGCCGGGAAAAAAATATATAAGCCACAAATCAATTTGCTTTGTGGCTGCCACCCTATCCTAAATCCCTGCATAAAAAAAAAACAAAATGGCCAAGAATGACAGAAACCAAGGAGAGTGAGAGAGAAAACTCACTTGTGGGGGCAGGAAGGTTTAGTGGTAGTCGTCACCCTCGCGCTACCGACCTCCCCGTCGTTGTCAGTGCGGCCCACCTCCTGCCCTTCTACATTTAGCCATGGTGACATCAATTTTGAGAATGCTTGTCGTGTAAGATTGCCATAACCGATACGGTAGCAGAACAAAGCAGACAATAATAAAAACAAATTCCTTATTTGTTGGTCTACCGATAGAGAACAAACAATTACAGGCGAACTGCGTCAAAGATAACCCCAGAAAAAGAATCTATGTCATCAACAAATGTACATCCAAGGCTTCGAACATAGAGTTTGTGCCGGTCGATGAAAGCAACTGATACAAATAAACCAAATTTCAACAAGATCCAAGACACCATATCACATCCGTCCGGCGACTAATAGCTTACCCAATCCACCCAAAACCAAAAGCCCAAAAAATAATCCACAAACTCACCCTAATGGCGTCGAGACCGACGTAGCCCCACCAGAATGGCACTGATCTGGGTAGGTGAACCACGGCAACACCAAAAAATTGTCCCCAAAACGGACGGCGGCCGTCCAAAACATGTTTCCTCAGTCAGAGAAACCGCGGTAGGCGAGGGCGACGCGGGGGGTGAGAGCGATGGGATGAAGCGGCGACCTCTGCAAGGGGATCGGTAGAGGAGGAGGACACGACTAGGGGAGAAGGGGCGGCGCAGGCGAATGGGAGGAGGGGCAACGGGTTCGGCGATGCTGGGGTAGCCCGGGTGAAGGGGAGGGGGTGGCGAGGGCGGTGTGGGTGAAGAGAAGGGGGTAGCGGTGGCGACGTGGGCAAGGGGAAGGAGGCGAAGCGAGGGCAATGTGTGGGGGTGGGGGCGTAGAGGACAGTAGCGACAACGAGGGCGAGAGGAGGAGTGTCTGTACGGGGAAGGGCTAGGGTTTGGGGCCGTCTGTCATAAACATGCAATCGGACAGCGTTGCACCCACTTGGACGCCGCAGCAGACAAGGACGAGAATCTAGGCGTGACGAGCGCAGTAAATACTGGTTTCGGACCATGACGACCTCCATCTGGCGAGCAACAACATCTAGCCGATGGGCGACGACTGAGCTACACGACGAGGCGGTGCGAGTGAATCCGCAAGGAGGAAGGCGAAGAAATGTGTATGAGAGAGAGGGAAGGGGTGAGGGATGCAGTGGCTTATAGGTGGGCCAAGTGCCTAGTTTGCTATAGGTTTTCTGCTTCTAAGGTTCTTTATGTAAAATTTTGAAATAAAGTAATAAATAGGAAGAAAACAGTGGCTGGTATGAAAAACTAAAATGCAAATTTATTTGTAGATCTATTTGAGCTGCCATGCCATGCATTGGGTGTGTAAGAACTTAGATGGTATCTTGAGTGACTTGCGGCTTAGGTGAAGATGAATTCACCCCTTGGGTTACCATGCGTTGTTCATGCCCTTAGACATGTCTTACAAGTTACATGCAAAGGCTAAATCTTGCATGTGCCAGTATATATGCACACTTTGTTCATCAGTCATATGATCACATGTTCAAGGCCGGAGTACCTTTACTGTGAGATGATGGACTTGCTCCACGCCAAAATCACACTAACTCATCCCAAACAATAATCATAGCAAAACACAAACATTTCTCAAGGATACAGACTCTTTCCTCCAAGAAAAAAAAACTAAGGTAAACTAGTTACTCACTCGGACGGACAAAACCGAAAATGCAAACGTCAGAATCAGGGTCTATCTGAACAAACCATAATTCCAATCATAGGCAGCAGCTTAGCCATCTAACAAACCCATATCTTTTTACTTAACTTGCCCACCGAACACAAGACCTCCACTAAAACTGGAATCCTCTGCTTCCGTACTAAGTTAAATGCAAACCGCACTGCATCATATTTCATTACGCGTCTACCATTTTACTTACCAACCATCCATGCTTGGCCACTAACTTTTTTTAAAAAACATATTTGGCCACTAACTTTAACAGCTTGCAACTCTCATGATACTTCTACTGGGTTAGCACCACTCGTAGGATCCAAGAGGAATCACCCGGTGCTGCCGTGCCACTGCCTTGATATGTTTAGATCAGTCCGATATTACTTCAGTTTTCAGGACACAAAACAAGTTTCACATGATCTGCAGTAATTGCGTCCTTCCATCCTGCAAAATACAAGAGCAGTATAAGCATCCTTCGCCATTGAGCTAAATAAGGAAAAATCACCATGAACTTTCCTGATTCCGAAAGTGCCATATATTTCTAATCTTAGGGAAATAATATTCTCACACACAAAAGAATGCATTATCTGTTTCCCTTCATTTAGAAAGCATGGATTCCGCGCATTTTAGCCACCATACATAAACACTCCATGCAGCTAACAGATCAAGTTAATATACTAAAAAGCACTTGAGAAAAACAAGTTGGGAAAATGCATTAGACCACACTTTTACGGGTTTGACAACCAGTAAGATAGTTACTTTGAGAAAGAAAGGCTGCGGCTTCTTTACTGGAAAACATGGTGCCTTGCAAATCCCCACCCTCTGCCAACTCTGCATTGCAGCAGCTTGAACTGCTCTCATCTGTCATAACACTAGAGGAAGAATGATTCTCTGCTGTTGGCGTAATATTACCATCATTATGAGTGTCTTCATTTCCATTTTCATCATGGCTAATTGGCCGCATCACCTTGACCACCGAGTGGTTGACAATGTTCAAATGAGAAGCAGGAGTTGGGTAATCCTTGAAATACTGGTAGTCCTGCAAACATTCACTACCATCTTCAATTGCCACACTTATAGATCCTATTAGCACACGCGAGTTTTTGTTCAGAACCATCTCCTGCTCATCATCTGTATCTAACTCGTCTTTTAGGCACCGCTCTTCAATCTCAGTTTGCACTTTCCATGCCCAAGTTTTGTTTCTATTTGACACTGCACTGACACTTGGGTCCCTGTAATGTGAATGCCTCGCTAAAGCTGGATGCTTTGAAGCAATTGCAGAACCTGAAACAGAGATATTTTGGGCAAGGTTTACTGGTCTGCCTAGATGACGTCTTGATATGGCTTGTTGCCTTAAAACAACACCTGTATTCATTTCATGTCCCAAATCAAGATTTGCATCTTCTACGGATAGGTCCGCATTAAAATTATTATCATCTGAAGCCACTGGTGTTGGCAACCAAAGAAACTGTGGGTCTTCTTGCTCATAAAGGCCAGGATCTGAAATAGCCTTAAGACTTTGAATTCCAGCAGAACCTGTTGGACCATCCACAATTTCAGGTAAATGGGCCGTAACATCCTCATCCTTGAGGTCTTTTAATCTCTGTTCTTTCTGTCTCAGTTTCTTCATCCGTTTCCTTTCCACCAGTTCAGCTTGCCTTCAAGTTATAAAAGAACAGTTTAGATATAAGTTTCATCTCAGAGCTAAATCAAATGATGCTGCATTTAGAAGTAATAAGCTGGCAAATATTGGCTTAGTAGCTTTGCGAAACTATAACACGTCAATGGTGCCAAGCAATAACCTTTTCTGAGCAGCTTCCTCTTCCTCCACAAGCAACTTCTGGCATCTTAATGCCTCAGCAGCCTTATCAGCAGACCATGCTTCAACCTGTTGTTTTATTTACAGTCACAAAATAAAATCGTTGAAACTCATAGCTAAAGGGTAAATGCACAAACTCTCTCTCTTTTGCATAATGGAAGCACAATCTTACCAGCTTTTGTTCAAGCATGTAACTAGTGCATGCAACAACATTTTTCAACTCTGTTGCGACTTTGTCAGCCTTGCCATCAAATAAAAACTTTTGTATACAGGCAGCAGTGTTAGTACAAAGAAATGTATTCTCACTTGCTTCGTCGAGAACACTAAGTAGTTCATTTGATGATATAGGTAGCCTTGAAGCCGTTGTTTGAATCAGGTCCTACAGAGGGGTGAAAAGAAGCTTAAGTATGATACTCAGTACCAAATGTGTATGGTAGGGCAGGGATAAGTTGGATCAAAAACCTTACCAGGAGTTCATTGCCAGCTCTAGCATATGCCAGCGGCAATGAAGCATACCCTGGCTTACACATCCATGTCGATAATGCTGTTAAAATGGATAAACCACTAACACCCTGAAAATGGATTTATATTCCAACATTAGATCATTCTTTTGAAATACAAATTGATTCAAAGACCGTACACATATTTTTTGGAGATACTAATATACGGTACCTCTATAACCACATCTTCCAAAGACAAAATTGTTTTGGCTTGATCCACCGTGAGCTGAAGAGCATGACAAATAAATTCAAAGCTATGACAAACGGTTCAGGTGCAGAACATAATTAAATCTATATAAGGAGCTAGTTACTTAACTTAACAAGCATATGGACTATATAGATATACTTCATGGTGTCAAGATAACGAATACAAAAAATAGACCGAATATTGCGTGTGACATTGGCATGCTCTTTCACATGAAAAGTAGCAAGGACAAAGAACATACTGTTTCGTTTAAATAGTGAGTGAATCTACAATCTGCGAGCAGGTTACTTTATTTATTAAATAATATTATAATCGAACTTTTAAAACAAAGTATAACAAGCAATTTATTGTAAATAACTAAATAACTTACTCTATCCCAGAATGCAGCAACATGGTCTCTGTTCTTGGGGAAATCCTACAAAACATCAACAAATATGTCATGCCAATGTATAGTAACGAGGAGGAGCACTTAATAGAAAGAAAATGAAGACGTGAAATAAATTGAGTTACATATCATGACAAATATCAGTATACCATAGTTGTATGGTTGGGAAAAAGCTGAATGCTTAACGGGAGTCAACGATGTCCAATCATTTCAAAGACAAGTTACTTAGTAATTTTTGTGACTATTACTTGCTTGTCATGCTAGGCTTTTGAATAGATCGTCAGATAGCTCAGGAATTCTGGATATCCCGGGTTTTTGAAAATTGCAAAGTATCTCATATAAATGGAACAGGAAACATGACGTACATGCTGGGAAATTAATAGGTGATGACATCAGGTAAAGAAACCGGCATTTCAGCATCATTAACAGATCAATATGAAGAAATAGAAATTAACAACACAGAGGAAATTTGAGTTAGAAAACAAGCTAACTCTCTGGTCTCCATACAGCACCTATTCTTCCAATGTTACCCTCCATCTTAACACCAATGTTATCCAATTAAAGTAATATTTGCACCAAGTTGAACGGAAAACACAAAATAACGACCTTATCTATTTTGAGTGTTCGCCGATGAACACGTGTATGTCGCCTAAAGCTGATTGAAGAACAGAATTCCCTTGAACACTTGGTACACCTGTGCAACTGCACCTTAGGGGGAGAAAACAATGGCCATCCTGGAAGATCTGCGAGACAGGAAACAAACAGGATTATTTCTTCAAAATGAAATTTCTTCGACATGTCCAGCAATACCTATCACTAGTACACAACTGAGAATACCTGCCTTTTGACACGACATACATTTTTCAGTCTCACCATTTGCCTTTGCAGCGGCTTGAGCGAGCGCAACAACAGCGTCCGGTATCTTGAGTGGTTGGATTTGCCCGGATGTGGCCATGGTATTATCACTCAGTGTTGCTACAAACCCCCAATTGTTTTGGAAAATAAATTGCACCCGCACCTTGGGCACCACGTTCTATGGGGTCAGCTCAGATCGATCTTGCGCGCTAAAGAAGAACCTAATCGAACCATAGGTGGATGCATTAGGTTAGTCATTAGTAAGGTACCAGGCAGCAAACAAATCGGCCACTAACTGAACGGTGAGAGCAGATGATTTGGATTTGATTGCTCACAGCCGCAGCAAACAAAAAATAAATCCCCCAGAACAAAACGAATTCTTAGAACAATTCATCCAATCAAGCCAGGTTCCTAACAAACAAAAGAAGAAATTAATCCACCAGAGTCGAGTACGGAGTACCTAGGCCTGGCTTTCTGTGTCCCGTCGTCGTCGGTGAGATCTCCGATGATGAGGCACGACAAATTGTGAAGAAGGAAAGAACAAGAAACGGGATGGAGATCGGTATGCAACGATCAGGGCGCTCCGGTGGAGGTGGCGGAAGAGAACGGCGGGAGTAGGCTGCGGCGGCGGAGGGTCTGTGCCAATGAGTGCGCTGTACGTCCTGCCCTTCTCTTTCTGAATTTTTTTTATTAATTAACCTTTCTTTTAATTTTATTTTAAAATTAGCCTTGACGCACTTTATTTTCAATTCTGACCTCTTTGGTCACGCCACCACCCATGACGTGATAAAATAACACTGTCACGCCAACCCATTTCTTATCAAACTCTTGTCACGCCACTGGACTTATCCTGACGCGTGACAATGTTGTTTTGTCACGTCACCGCCATGGCGTGACTAAAAAGGCCGAATTTAAATAAAGTCGACGTGTTAACTTTAAAATAAAATTCAAAAAAGGTTAATTAATAAAAAAAAGTTCTCTCTTTCTTTGGTCTGCCCGTATTTTGCTTCAATTTTTTTTTCTTGTAGCTTGGGCCATTACATAGGATCAAAACGGATTTTTAGTAGCATCATGGCTTCTTCTTTTTTACCATGCATTGCTATTCGAGAAGCCCCTAGTGCAAAGATGTAGGAGGAGATAAAGTTTTGAAATGTTTTGTAGCTAAAGCTGTTTGTACCATAGGTCATATCTATCCCAAAAGTTAAAAAAAAACACTTTTGACATGTGGACTGTTTTTATTCTTATAATCTGTAGTAAATTTCACAGTATACATCCATAAACAAATAATAGAACTATAAATTTAGACGCGGGACTACATACAACATCGGTGAGCAACAGAACATGTGCAACAAAATCCCAAACAACAGTGCAATGTGGAGAAATTGGAAAAAGAATGCATCAGATGAACCGTGGGCATAGAACTTAGGTATGTATTAAAACTAGTTCAGAAATCACATACAAAAGGAGCAGAGCGCGGGCACAGTACTCGCTCTAACGGCGTACCTTCAAGTGCCTACAGTTTCAATTCCCGAGTACTAAAACGATCTTACAATACTGCAACACTTGAAAATAAAAGTGGCACCCTTTTAACAATCGTCTATGCAACAATTGGAGGAAATGTTTGCAATAATTTGAGAATCACAACATGTATTCCCACACCAACCTACACGGAGGGCGGCTGGTCAAGATCTCCTCCGGCAGCGTCAGTGTGCCATGTTGGCACAGGCTATTTTTCTGAACAAGATTAAGTGTGTCTGATAACACATACTATTTTTCTGAACAATGATAAAAGGTAATCATAAAATTTATCGACATTCGAAACTAAAATTATTAAGCATGAAACAGTATTTCAGAAAACTAAAAGTATAAGAAGACAAATTTGGAAGTTCGAATATCACCAAATAATTTACAAACTATTTAAAAAGACATATACCAAAAAAAAATTAAACTGGAAACAATATAAAAATATTGAGTAATGTTTTTAGACTAAAATATTTAGTAATGTTCATATAGTGTATTACATGCCTTTTCTACATCCTCACTATGCGCTTAAATTCATAATCAATAAAACTTACATCTTGCCAACATCATATTTCAGATTCAAATACTTAATCTTGAATACTAGTGTTTTGTACTTAATTTTATGGTTGCATGCGTAGCATCACTCCTTGAGCAGCATTAGTGGAATCATTTTATGGTGTTGTTTTTTTAAGCTTTGATCCACTAAGGGTATATACAATGGTATAGACAACTGTTATCTATAGTATCCCTTCATGTCATCTATAGACAGCACTAAAGATAGCTTCTACAATGGATTGTCTCTTTACATGTCTCACAATATGTTTTGTTTTTCGTGTTACAGTCGACTATAGTATGAGAGATGGCCTAATTCTCTATACACCCCTCTCTCCTTCACATTATCTTGTGTCCTACATGTTAAGACTTATAGACAGTTGACATCACACCATTATACATACTCTAACCTGCTATAAGGAGTTAACATTTTTTCCTAAACTATCCTTAGACAATGGAAGGCTAGGATTCACACAAACTCTTTACCTTTTGAGGGGTAAGTGGTACACTTTAAAAGAACTCTATGTTTATTTGGTGTTCGCTGCAACACACGGTGCTCAGCTAATACTCGGAAAAGACTCGGTTTCATTAACTGGCTGTTTTGTATGGATCAAAAGAAAATAAATTTACACTTTTCTTAATAAAAATAGAAGTTTCACTCCTGCTCATCGATATATAAATACAAACAACGGGTAAAATTCAAGGCTCTTTCGTTTTGGAGGACAAAAAAATCACATAGTAATTCTTATCTTTACTATCATAAAAGGACTTGGTGATGATAGTGAGTCTGTCGTCCGCTCCCAACCTCTTGAGTTGGTAGGATCTTTTGTAGATAAATATGCGTATATATGTAATAAGATTATATGTGTCTGGTTGATTAGATGCAAATTATGTATGAAACTTTCATTTATAGGATAATTATCTTATGGATATTGGTTTTTTAAGATAATAACTTACATTATGTTTATTTGAAAACCGTTGCAATGCACAGGCACTTGGCTAGTAAAAGAAAAAAAATCCTAGAAATCTCATATTAATCGAGCAAAAAAGGAGAAGGATCCGTACCATGTATTTGGTGAGGCTATATTATAATGATGTAGATTAATTATATTAGAGTTGTATAACAATTACAATTATATTTTCAATTATATGCATTAGACTTACATATCAAAGATAACGTTATTATCTGATATATTAGCGGCGCAATTGCATAGATAATTATATGCAAGTGTTAGCTGCGAAATATCTAAATCATACAAAAACCAGTTGGAAACCCTCGTACTTCAGCTACGGCCTATGAAGTTTCCGCTACAAGATCCAAGAAGCGCTATCGTAATCGTACATGCTGCCTGTCCGTCCTCGACGACCGACTTTTGATGCTTAACAATGAAGCCGTCCCATAGGAATAGGAATCATTCAACGGAAGTGCACTTCGAGAAGAAATAGCACAGGAGTGCCGTCCTGATATCTTGGATGATGAACTGGATTCTTGCCAGAAATCAAGCTCCATATGTCCTGTGCGCAATGCGAGGTCGATTTTGATCGGATGGACTGCAACTGCAAGGCAGCACAATTTCTTCCTGATTACCGACTTCAGAGGATCCCAGTTGATTCGTCACGCACAATTAGTTTTTGTAAGTTTCTGAGCAGATTGTACTTGCTGGCAATTTGGCCAGTCATTTGAGACAACGACATCTTACCTGTTGAATTTCTTTCAGCGATTTGCATAGGTAAGAAACTTTGACAAATTTGGGCATTGCGCACTTCTTTCACAAGAAGGTTTCGTCCAACTCGATGACTTTGTATCATTAGCAAGAGGACAAAAGAAGCAAGCGTACTGATAAAAGGTCATTATGATTTCATTACTACCTCAGGTACCTTTTGAACAGTTTAATTTCGCACAGGTAAGAAACTTTGACAAATTTGGGCATTGGACACTTCTTTCACAAGAAGGTTTCGTCCAACTCGATGACTTTGTGTCATTAGCAAGAGCACAAAAGAAGCAAGTGTACTGATAAAAGGTCATTATGATTTCATTACTGCTGAGGAACCATCGCTGACGAGTCCAGTTCGAGCGATTACCCCATATACAGTACTTTAATTTCGTCCATATTTTGTAATTCATGAGCATAGAAGAACTTGGGGTTGATATGCTTTGTGAGTTGACTCTTCACGTAACCCAACTGTACTTGTGCAACACAAGTTGTATTATCTTCATAGATAATAGTGGTTCGTCGAAATTGATATAAGACTTTTCTTAGACGATTTTCATGAAATTGTAGTTCCACCACACAGGAATACATAGCATGTTTGCGACTTAACTGTATGCGGGTCTGACAGGTACTCGATATCTACATAGCCAGTCATAGTTAGGTCTTGATTCTTTTTGTAGAACAGACCAAATTCTTTGCTTCCTTGGAGGTATCAGAAGATGTCCTTCATTCCCTAACAATGCCTTTGGTAGATTCTGCATTATACTTTGCTAGTAGGTTCACGGCAAATGCAATGTCCGATCTAGTACAATTTGCTAAATACAAGAGTGCTCCTATTGCGCTTAAGTATGGGAATTCCGGTCCCAGGACTTCCTCCCTCTCTTCTCTGTGCCTGTACGGGTCTTTGTCTTGCTGCAAAGATCTCCCGACCATTGGCACTTTCAAAGGGTATGCCATTTCAAAGCCAAAGCTTTCTAACACCTTCTAAGTGTAGGTCGATTGATGCACTGATATCCCTTCAGTGGCATGCTCAAACTGCAAGCCTATGCAATATTTGGTTTTACCCAAATCTTTCATTTCAAACTCCGACTCCAGGTAAGAGCTTACTTTCTTAATACCTTCCAAGGTTCTAATGATGTTCAGATCATCTACATACACTGAGATTATACAAAATCCATTTTATTTGCTCTGTCTTGATTCGGGACAGGGATACCTTCAGGTACCTTTATATAAATGTCCGAATCCAAGTTCCCATAAAGGTATGCAGTTACCACATCCATCAATTTCATTTCTAAATTCAAGTTAGCTGCCATTGAGATTAAATATCTAAAGGGTGGTTTCGCCCATGATCGGGGAATAGGTTTCTTCATAGTCATCTCTTGGACGTTGAGTGAAACCTTGTGCAATGAGTCTTGCTTATTTTCATTATTTTTATTTCTCTTTCAAACAAATACCCACTTATGCCCTACGGGGTGCACATGGGGAGGCGTACGGCTTACAGGCTCAAACACCTCTATTTTATTTAGAGAAAATAATTTTGTTTCTATTGTCTTCTTCCAATCTTCCCAGTCTGATCTTTTCTTACATTTAGCGAGCGATGCAGGTGATGATTGCGGCAATTTTCTTTGCAAAAACAATGTCGACATTGGCTGTTGTCTTATTCATAGATTCTCCCGAGGTCACAAAGTTTATAACTATTTCTTCAAGGGGCGATTCTTCTAATGATTCTACTTGCTCATCGCTGCTTCCAATTACGGGGGCAAGTCCCTTTAGTTTTTCAGCTCTAATGTGTGCGCACACATCCATACTGATGTCTCCCTTCATGGGGATGTTCAATTCTGGTATGCCTTTTTTTCTGAAGGTTCCATACTAGTGTCAAGTCTCAATTGGCTCCCATTCTGGTTCTGGAGAACTTCGGTGATCGACTGTGTCAAGTTCTTCTTATCCTTTTTACCAGACGTCCCCGGTTAATTTGGATTCGAGGGGCCGGAGTTCTCGTCCTTTCTGAGGCCTTAGGACGAGATTAGGGATACTTTCATCGGTATTTCAAACCTCTCCGGTGCATCGTGTACAGGCATATGCGACTTAGTCACGCTCTTCAAATCACTAAAGTGGTTAAGCAGTTGATTCGCTAATGCTTGCAACTCAATTTTTTCTTGACTTTAATTATCTTCTTGACTTCAATTGTCTTTTAGACTTCAATTATCTTTTGGACTTCTCTATTTGCTTCACTAGTGCGTGGGTCATGTGCATGGATTTTAATTATCTTCTGGACTTCAATTATCTTCTGGACTTCACTTATCTTCTGGACTTCTCTATTTCCCGATATTTTCATCAAGGGGTTGATTTCCTCCTTCTAATGACGGGAAACTATCCTTATCTAATATATTATCAACGAATCGGATAGTATGCAAATCTCTCGTCATAGGGTCTAAATAGATGATTATGGATGTTATCTCATAACCAACATATATCCCAAACTTTCGGAAAAGGCTCATTGCAGTTCGTTGTGGTGGTGATATAGGTACATAAACCTTGCAACTAAATCTTCAAAGATGAGAAATTTTCGGTGCTGACCCTTGCACTAGTTGCATAGGTGAATGGATGTTATATGCCGACGATATAAAATTGATGAGAGTTGCTGCGAGCAGGACTGCGTGTCCCCAACATGTAGCTGGTAAATTACAATTCTTCAAAGTGGTCAGGCAAAAATTTAATCCTTTTAATTAATATCTCTACTAGTCTATTCTGGGTGTGGACATGCGGTACGGAATGCTCAACTTTAATTCTCATTTTCATGCAATAATCATCAAATGCCTTCTAAATAAACTCTCTGACGTTGTCCATTCTGATGGACTTCACATGATGATCAGGGAAATTATTCTTAATTTTAATTATCTGCGAGATTAGCTTTGCAAAAGCGTGGTTTCTCGTAGATAATAAACATACATGCGACTATTCCGAGGAAGCATCGATGAGCACCATAAAATACCTAAATGGCCCTGACAGGGGCTATATAGGACCGTAAATATCTCCCTGTAGATGGTCCAGGAATGCAAAGACTTCATCCTTCGCTTTTAGAGCAGAAGGTCTAGTCATTAATTTTCCGGTGGCACATGCGGGACACACAAAATCTTTCTGATTCAAAAAAATCTTTACATCGATATTATGTTCTTGTGAATTGTTAATTATATTTCTCATCATCCTAAGATCTGGGTGGCCTAATCTATCATGCCAGAGCTAGAAAAGATCAGAGCTTCTAAATATGGTTTTCAGAGCAATATAGGCTGCGGGTGCCTTAAAAATAGTGTAGTATAGCCCAGTTTCATATGAAGGAAGTCATTCTAATACCATTTTTTTTTACTTTCTTCACGCTTTGTAATGAGTAGGTATTCCTTACCATACTTTTCTTCAGTCTCTACGTGGAAACCATTAGCGTGAATATCCTTGAGAGTTCTAATCAATTCTGGGTACAACAAGGCTTCTTTAATGACCAAGGTTGTGCCCATCGAGAGTATAATTGTGGCCCTTCCTGAGCCTATTATACAAGTATCACTGCTTGCGATTGTCGTAAGACTACCAGCATTCTTGCTGGTCGACTGAAAGATTTCATCGTCTCTCTCAAGGTGGTATTCATTGTGCCGCTAACCTGCTAAGCACACATCCTCCATATGGCGCCACACACGTTCTAATACTTTAAATATCAGAACATAACTTGCTATTATAAATACAGAAAAATAAGCCTTGCAGGACTCATTATGAGAATTTAATGCTTTGCTCTCCTAGAGCTTACAACCATTATTCAAAGTTCTATCACAATCATAAACTGCAAGTGACTGTAAAAGATCTAAGTGGAATGCGTGCACCAGATCGAATTAGCGAAGTATGTAGAAACTTCTGCCTGAATCTGCTCCATGGCGATCTTCTCCTCTTGGGCAACTACGGCTGCGGCCGCTGCGATGTCCAAATGAAGGGTGATGGGGGTTGCTACTGAGCTGTCTACATCCATGAGTGCAACTAATGGCTGTGGATCCTCCGTGCACGCAATGGCGAGGTATGCCTCATGCTATCCTTTGCACTTTTTCTTAGACTGTAAAACATCAATAACATGCGACCCACGACCTTACCCTTCTTACCCCTCTCCTTTGTGAGAGGCTTCCTCCCCTTGTAGCTGCTAGCATTGGCTTCATGGCCAATATTGCTACTAGGGCGCTGTGAGATGTAGTTCTTCATTAGAACATTATCTTGAACTTCTCCAACTTGCATAATATCAATCAATGCAGCATACTTCTTGTAGCCGTCTTGACGATAGTTGCGTGCAGATTGCACCGCAATCGGGGGAAAGGTAGAGAGAGTTTTCTCAATCTTCTGCTCATCCGTGGTTACCTTACCACAGAATTGAAGACTAGTACAAATTCTGTATGAATTCTGGCCATGCTGGGTCAGTTCTTCGAACTCTGGGTTGTGATGCCAGTCATCTTCATATTCATGCAAAAAGTTCATAAGATTACTGCTGGTAATTTACATAAAATGGTTGCAAAAATTCTCATAATGCTCTTTGAACTACCGGTTCGTGATCCCATATTTTTCTATGTATTTTTCATGATTTACTGCTATTTTCAGTGATTAAAAGTAATATACACAATTACAGATAATCAAAACAGTAAATACAATATATAAATTACATAGAAATAATAATAACAAATTTAAACATGCTTCAAATACTCAAGAAGATTCAAAATCTGAATTCCCAATGCCCTTTTCTGAGGGGCGGAACCAGCGTCGGCCAGGCCCCTGGGTCAAGCTCAAAGACTTTTCGCCCAAATCGATTCTAATGGTATTTTGACCTTTAAATTTTGATTTTTACTCATTTTTTTTTGGGCCTCGGGCCATTGCCCAGAGGCCCGAGGCCAGCTCACCGCTTTTTCATTGAATATGAATTTTCACTAAATTCTGTAATTTTCAGGGGGGGGCTAAACCGCTAAATTTCAATTCTGTTTTTGTGTAATTTTTCAATTTCTGAGGGGTTATTCTGCAAGAATTTTTTCCTGAAATATTTCCTCGTAATTTTTAGAACTTCGAGGGTTTATTGTAAATTTTCAGTTCGGAGAAAATTTTGCATAATTTCATAGAAACCCGAGGGCCTTTTGCAAAAATCCAGGATTTCCTATTCTCCTTTTTTTTTCTTTCCCTTTTTTGTTTTTCATCCGGGCCTTTTTTTCTTTTCGCCGATTCTTTCTTTGGGTCCATTCGACCCATCTGGTGGTCGACTACTTCAAGTGAGGGGTAGGGTTTCCTACCCCTATTCCTACGATGGCGCGGCCATGGCTGGCAAGAGTCGACGGCGTGCATGGCCACAAAGAATCGAGGGTGGCACGCGCTTCAGGATCTACATTGAGGGGTGAGGCTCGACTCACTGGTGTCTTGATCGCTTGCAGAGAGCTCGGCAATGGCTTAGCATGATCATGGTTAGGGGCCGACGCGAGACGGCGCTTCGTAAGGGAGCAATGGCGAGATCAGCGGATCTGGCGGCACCTCGTGCAGGGAGGCAAGTGCGCGGTGCGGCTACGATGTGGTCCGGCCGGTGCTGGGTGGCTCTAGGCCGGGGAGGACCCTTGCGGGGCAGCGCGGCGGGCGGTCGGCGGCGTCTTTATTGCGGGCTCACGATGCTGGGCAGGCCTACGCGAGGGCGGCGTCTTGCGGCGTCGGCCTTTGGTGATTGCGGCCGCGAGCACGCATGTGGGAGGCAAAGCGCGTCCGGCGTTGCGAGGGCAGGCGACGCGGTTTCGGCACCGCGTGCGGCGGCATGGAAGCACGGCCTCGTTTTCGACGTGTGGGGTGATGTCGTTCATGTCAAGCCCGAGCGTAGTGGTGGTGTGTGCTGTCGCGGAGCGGCGGTGCATCTCCATGGTCGGCGGTGGCTCGAGGCGATGGAGGGCTGTCGGGGGTCGGCGCGGCCGGCAAAGGAGCGGCTCCAGTCGATGATGGTCGTGGTGGATGCCGATTGGCCGGCGGATGGCGCGGATGAGGCGGTGATGGCCCGTGTGAGGGCGGTGCCGGGTGGCGGTGGCGCCGACCGCCTTTTTTTTCGTTTTGTGCATCCAAGTACTACTGTTCATACAATTACCGATCAGCTTGGCCGGCAACTTCAAGTCGGCTCGGGGTAGATTAGAACGTATTTGCAGGTTTCAATCTACAGTACAATCGACATCCACTATTACATGCAATCTACTGATCGGTATTGTGCCGGCGACTTCAAGTCGGCTCGCGGTATATTAGAGTGGATTTGCACCGTAGGATACAATCTAGAAAGCCAAATTTGTAGAATTGAAAGCAATCTAGAAAAAACGATTCGATCTACGAGTGTCGTGCTACGACGGTTACCTTTCGATCTGAGGAGAGTCGATCGTGCTGATAACGTGTTGAGGAACCGTCACTGGCGAATCCAGTCCAAGCGATTACCTCATAAACAAACTCAGAATCGTAAGAACAATGCAAGAACACAATAATAGATTGAACATAGAGATATGATGGGACTTTTGGCTTCTCTTTATTTGTCGGACCCCAAATCTGGAGCTGGGGATCCACTGTGCATAAGGTGTCATTCCCTGGATTAGTAGCTGACAAGCACAATTATAATTAAGTTCACTCGCATAACTACAGAAGCTCGCAGCAAACACACATTTGGGTTCATAGCCATGACCACATTTGTACATGAAGGGCATCTGGGGAGGTCTTGAGGAGGGTCCTGGGTGGGGTTCCTAAGGAGGTCTTGTGACATCTGGAAGTGATCTTTAGACCATATAGGGGTGGTCGTGAGACAGCTGGTTGTGGTCTTAAACCATCTAGAGGTGGTCGTGAGACATCTGGTAGTGGTCGTGGACTATCTAGGGGTGGTCGTGAGACATCTGGTTGTGGTCTTAGACCATCCAGGGGTGGTCCTAAGACATCTGGTTGTTGCCTTAGACCATCTAGAGGTGATCCTGAGACATCTGGTAGTGGTCTTAGACTATCTGGGGTGGTCGTGAGACATCTGATTGTTGTCTTAGAATATCTTGAGGTGGTCGTGAGACATCTGGTTGTTGTCTTAGACCATCTATTTTGAGTTGGTATGCCCACTGATCGTGATCTTTGTTAAATGTAAATGATACTCAAAATGAATAGTGCATGCCCATGATATATTACATAAATATTCGGCCGAGCGGCCATTTGTTTTTACAAAAGCGCCCCTTAGGCGAGAGTTTTACAAAAGCCAAGAACACAGAGTAGAAAGCAAGTATGGAAGCAAAATAAGTTGTGGTGGATCCATTCACTCTGCCACAAGCAAGTGACTGAGGTCCCAGCCTAAGCTTCGTTATCTTCACCACCATCTGGTCCATCCTCCGTGAAGTACTGGTAGGGGTCTTGGTCATTCGGGTCTGAAAAGATTACATTGGCAGAGCCCGAGTACACAACCGTACTCGCGAGCCAACCCACAATGTAGTTCTTATAGATGCAAGGCTAGTCAAGGGAGGTTCAGAGTTCTTTTATTTGCACAAAGCCAAGTTTGAATTAAACTAAATTAGAAAAATCCTGAGACCTAGCATTTTAATAAATCTGTTTTCAAAATGAGTTTTCATTTGAAAAGTACTAGTGGAGGTCCTACCTCCTATACCATTTAGTGGCTTCATCCACCAAATGCTCTGCTATCCAGAACTACCATCGGTCCCCACTGTGCCTTTTCCAAATCCCTAGGGTCCCACCCCAGCCTTCCCTTTCATCACAAATGGTTTTGTAAAAATGAGAGCTATATCCAGCAAGTTCTTAGCACCGCTCTTGACCGTGAGCACAGCTATCATGATAGTTTTCTTACTCTGCAGAGTTCGCACACTTTACCCACAAGAGTTAATCGCCTTGATATGCACACACGTTTCCTTGGACATGCGAATGAAGGGGAGATTACCACAAGGCCTTTACAATGCTCACTCCTCAACGCAACCCCACCCGCTAAGGTTTCCACCGCCCGGTGCCAAGCACTTCCAGGAGGCCCCCTCTTGCGCCATGTGGTTTCTCTGTGGCTCCCTTTCCCCTTTACCCACGCCACATTCCTCCAATGGTGAGGCCACGCCGAGGCGAACAAATTAGTTGGCCAGGTCATACCCATTATAGACTTATGGTTGCACTGTTTTTGCATGAGAGGTCATTCCAAGATTCGGTCCTTACTTTACCAGGGCGGCACATCCACATACCAACATATTCTCGTGCACCAGGCACCAGCCACTCTTTCCAGCCGCCCCAATCGAAAACAGTTTTTCGGGTTTTCTTGTTTTTGGAAATATCATTTACTTCAACATACCGGCCGGGCTCCCAAATTTCATCGCCCAAATCATTTTCCAAAGTTTTTATGATTGTGGTTGGGCAACTTAATGCCTCAGTGACAATGTATCTAAGCAAGGCTAAGCATGACACTTAGATATGCACTCCATCAACTAGTATGTAATTGTAGGACCGAAAGGCGACTAGAGGGGGTGAATAGACGCCGCTTATTTTTCACCTTGATTAGATTCAACATCTCAGATTACCCATTAGCTATGGAAGCTATGAAGATTAATATACAAGTCATCAGAGGACTAGTGTTGAATCCACAAACAAAACCCCAAAGCAAAAACCAAAACCAAAATTTTAATCAAAAGGCCGGACCGACCTCAGCAAGGGCGGTCAGACCTCTCAGTCGGACTGACCTCAGCATACGCAAGCACGACCTCGTGGTCGATGAACAGACAATCACCGAAAGCCAAAACTAAAATTGGTCTAACTTTTGATCCGTAAGGCCAAACACCACGAAATTTGAGACACACCTTCTCTAAGATATTAGGAACCTATTCCAATCAAAGATCACAGAGATCCATTCCAAAGTTTCTATCTTTTTCAGTTTTACCGAAGGAGGGTTCAAAACCGAGCAAAACACGAAAACTTGATCCAACACTTGCTCGTGGAAGATTGATGATCTAGATGATCTTAGATATGTTCCCACATGTCCCAGCAAGGAGTAGGAGGGCACGAAATCAACCAAAAACCACAGGATCAAGAAAGCACTCAAAATCATCAAAATAAGGTGCAAGAACAAGAAAAGAATGAAGAGAGCTCATCTCAAAGAACTTGCAAGGATTGATTGATGATTCGTGGTTACAGCCACTCCCTCAAGGAGGACAAGAGCTCAATCCATGAGCACACACACCATCCATCTCTCTAGAGCCTAAGCCTCTCTTTTCTTCCCTAAACCCTAACACCAAACTAGGGTTTGCAAATGGAGTGCTTGGGGGTCAGGTTACTGACAGCCCACCCCTATTTATATGGAGGCTTAGACCTTCTAAAGAGTTAACCCTAATGGGCTCCCGTTAAGGCCCAACAACAACGGGTCACACACGCACGCATTTTAAAGCACCTTCTTCACTTTTCTTGACCTAAACTGCTTCCTTATACTGTCTCAAGACCGCTGTTTAGCCGAAGGTCACAAAGGCGATTTGGTAAAATTACCAAAATACCCTTCTCGATCCTTCTCCATGGACCGAGTCCAACTCGTCAAGCAATTGCTGTTCCGCCACGTAGGTTGATCAACGGCTCTCATCATGTCAACAAGTCTCTCCGTCCAATCCCATCGAACCGCCAAGGCACTTGCACCGACCCCACGCCGCTTGATCCAACCAAATGATCAAACCGCCCATTCGATCAACCTCGCCCATTCTCGCCATGCTTGAGTCACTTGACCTCACCCGCATCCATGATCGTTTCGACCTCTCTCCAAGCTTAGTCCCGATCCTCCTGCCGCTGACCATCGTTGACTGCAAGCCACCCGACAAAGAATAGACAAAGAAATCGTCTCCAGAACAAGTTCTTCACAACTTGACCCACGTTAGCTCAAAACATGCAATATGCAACACTTACACAACAATAAACATGGATATGACTTACCCCAAAATCAATTTGCCAAATATCTCAACATTCAAGATAAACTTCGGTCTAATCAGATTCATCGCTTCGGTCGATCACGCAGCCGGCCTCGATCAGCCCACATAATCAAGCGATCGACCGCATATGACCTGTCAGCTTTTCTAAGTTCGCCGAAAACGCGTGAAACTTCAAACCATCAAAGCCATTGCCAATTGTTTCATCATCCTAAGATCATGAGCATATCCCCATGATATCCACAGTAATCCATTAAGTCTAGGGTGACAATGGATAATGTCTAAGTTCAAGGGTTGGAAGTTTATACACAAGTATATGTTAGAGCATTAACTATGATCTAGACCAATTTAGTTTGATAAAACATAGCAATGTAGTTTCATAATTTAAAGCAACATAGTTTGCAACAAGTGGGTGCAACATGGTCAAAGGATTGACTCGCCTTGTTCAGGGTGCTGCTGATCGAGATCCTAATCAACGAACGGTTCTTCAGTCGCCTCGGCTTCTATAATCGTAAAACAACCGAAAAGGCAAATAAGCATAAATTCCAACTTAAATCGTTTTCAATATGCAATGAACTCCAAATGATGCCAAAACGTAAATTAGAAATATTAGACCAGCACAGTTGTAAACTTAGTGGTCACCGGATCTGTGGTGGTCGTAGAAGCCACAGTGACTTGGGGAGGTCCTGGAATCACCGTAGCCAGGGGAGGTTGCGAGAGCGCTATGACCAAGATGGTGGTCTTTGTTGAGACTGTAATCTTGTCCAAAATTAGATAAGAGTTTGGGTCCGAGTCTTAGTCGATTAGTGTAAGGGTACATAAGCATGGGGAGATAGCGTCTTGGAGATACCATGTTTAGAAGTACTGAAGGGGTCAAGAGGAGTCGAAAGTTTAGAAGTGGTTGTAAGTTGAGTTATCATGAGAAAAACTGTGATCGCAGCACCTCGAAAGAGCCCTGCCTCGTTGGCTGATTTTTTGAGTATTGTTTATTATGACCACTGTTCATCGAAGCACTATTCACCCAGGTACTGTTTATCTGAGCACTATTCATCCTAGTACTGTTCATTCGAGTACTATTCATCCAAGTACTGTTCATCCAATGTACTATTCATTCGAATGATGTTCATTCGAGTGGCTGGTCGAAGGCACCTGGTCTTAGGTGGTAACCTCACAATCTTTACAAAAGACCAAGAGAGCGGTCTTGAGAAAGAGGTCCCTGAGGTTAAGGAGGTAAAGCGCGGTGAAGTGGGGGTTGTCCGACTTTGATCGGGCGGTCCATAAGAGGTGAGGGCGCGGCTAGGTGGGTGGTCTTGATCAAGAGGGTGGTCTTTGCAAAGTGGAATGTCGCGACCACGAGGGTAGTCTCTGTAAAAAGGGTGGTTTGTACAAAAAAGAGGGGGTCGTGGGAGTGTTAACCGTACGTAGTCAAACAAGAGAAATGTTCGACTACATAGCAGATGTCAAAAGAAATCAAAGGTTTGATGGTATTGATGCAATTGAATTAACCAGCGGAGCAAGCAAAGGAAGAACCAGAGGAACATCCAAGAGAGAACAAGGCGGCTCGAACTAGGAAGAGTATCTGACCATTAGGAACTTACCAGTACGGAACTAGGGAGTGGGATAGTCGGAGCTGATGCTGGCGATGTGGACCCCGACTATAAGAGAAGCTCCGCGCTGCAAGTAGCTTGAGGAAGGCGGGTGGTCTTCGGTCTTCAAGGTTGCTCCCTGGAAGAAGATAGATGGTCCGCCAAGGAGGTCTTGGAGTATAAGGTTAGCACTGGAATGGCGGAGAAAGCCATGAGGTCTCGGAGCAGCTAGATATAAGCACTTTTGCTCAGCCCGACAGGGAGGTATTGTGATGACCCACCCTTTGATATACAGCAAAGGTCCGGGAGGACCTTTTTTTTTTGATCGGGCATACCGCGACCTGCCGGTAGCACCTCACGGTATATCATCGGGGAGGTCCGATAGGATCTCCTAGGCTAAGTCCCGTAGGACCTCCTAGAGGTCCTGCCCCTGTGCACCGAGCTAGTCCCAGGATAACAGAAGCTAGCTCACACAGGAACACAATGTAACACCACAACCACAAGGTCAAACCAAGATGAAGCAGACAAAATAAACTTAGTATTAAATGGGACCTTATGGTCAAGCTTGATTACAAGAGGTCTGCCAAACCGGCTAACAAGATCGGCAAAGACTTACAACCGGCAACAAAAGAGCTCCAAAGCAAAAGCACCAAAAGCACGTAAAGGCCATCCGGCAAGCCCACAGTCCGTCGAGTGGAGGACGCCCTAGGCAATGGATCGTCAAGAACTCCTCCTCAAAGAGGTCTCAGACCGCCTCGCACTTGATCATCTTCAAAATGCTTTGACACGGTGGCTTAAAGCCATGAGTACTTTGAATGTACTCAAGAAGACACAGGAGCATTTATGCAAATAATATCCATGCAAAGGCTTACCAATTGAGAGTCAGATGGTTAGTTTATGCAAAGCTAAGTTTTGACAAAGAATAACATAAGTAGATTGAAAAGCAAAGAAGTTAAAAACAAGAGCACATAATACATTTGATTTTTGCAAAAGGGAGTGAGCACCAACTCACAACCACAACCAAAAGGGGAGGTCCGGTCGCACCCAAGACCGTGTCCTCACCCAAAACCACCCTAGAGCACCCACTCCAGAGGTCCGAACCACGGACCACTACTGAGCCAACCCCGACCCCTCCGAGCGGCCAAGGTCTCTTCGAGGCAAAGCTGTGGCATCGCAACAAGTGTCCAATGGCACAAACTTTTGGAAAACTACCCTTGCACCATTTTCACTGTGCATGTCCATAACCAAGGACTTGGCTATTCGAATAGATTTTACACTCTGCAGAGGTGTACAACTTTACCCACAATCCACGGTTTCTCTAGCGGGATGGGTTCCGGAAAGACCCTTGCTCACTTCCGATGGTGAGCAATCTAGAGAGCGCGGCAAGACCTTTACAAAGCTTTGAACTGGCTCGGAGTTGCCCGCTAAGGTTTCACATTCCCCCCCCTTTGGTCTAGAAGTCCGCAGGGTTATGGGGTGCCCCCTCTTGTGCCAACGAATCAGCATGCTCATCCACAACAGCCCCAAGCCATCTCATTGCTAATTATTCAGCCCAGACCATCCCCATAAAATGATCTTGTGGTTGCACTGATTGGCCCAGATCAACAGAACACAAAGTTGAGTCCTTAATTGTGCTAAGGCAAGATTTCCACAATCCCAATGTGCAAAGCACCCACTACTCACTCCCTGCCTTCTTGCCTCAGCAAAAACATTTTGTAATTAACCCTGCCAAAAGACCACCCAGCCTTGGCACATGATTTTAACAAAGTGGTCTCACACACGACCAACACAACAATGGCATCACACCAAAGTTGCTTAACAAATGGCACCAACCACGGGTTCCATAATTCAATTAGTCAAGATTATTAAGGATGAAACATGATACACCGAACCACGGTTTCTAGAGCAAAGCTATATATAAACCTACGGCCCCATGTTGGCAAATAACAAAGAATACCAACTAAATACCCAATCTAAGGTTTTCAAGGTGAGCATGTCAACATGACTAGAACAAGTTATGAAGGAGGCATAATAACAAGTAGGAAAGTAACTACAGCCCAAACACTTCTTATAAAAATAGCCATGCAAGATAAAGTAAAACCAAAATATATTGCAAAGCTAGGTTCAATATGATCAAAAGGAAGTCTGTGGCTTGCCTTGGTCAAGCAGTGGAGAACCTTCAGTAGAGGCTGCTGGGTCCAAGAACTCTTCCTCAAACGCAGGATCTACACGTTCGCAAAAACCAAATAAGCAAAACCACACTAGGCCAAAGAACTTCAAAAGACTCAAAAGAACTCAAACCAGCTCGGCAAGAAATGGAAAACCAAGAGGCTCAGCACATCCTCAGCGAGCTCCTGGGGAGGACTTGCCAGGAGAAAACCAGGCGAAGGAGACCAGGAAGCTAGAAATGAGCAAAAGGTGGCAAAATGAAAGCTTGCCCAGGCTATATATAGCCGAGTTGGTGGAATGCACCAAGAAAGGGTTCAATGACGTAGGCAATCGGGTAGCTAGGATGTGGCTTGCCCTAAAAGAATTAAATAAGGTACCTCAGATGTGACGCATTTAATATGATCCGACACCAATTAAATACGCATGAGTTTCGAGGCGGGAGCAATAATAACAATGTTGAGTGAGGCTGACAGGTGGGGCCAGTCAAAAGGGTGCACCACCGGTTAAAGAGGTGGCCCCATCACAAGGGCTGTCTCCGCAAGAGACCACTGGGAGGTCCTGGACAGGAGGTCCAAAACACTCAAGGGGGAGACCCTGGACAGGAGGTCCAAAGACTCAAGAGGAGGTCCTAACACTCAGATCTCCAAAAGGGAGGTCCGACGGTCAAGATCTCAAAGAGGAGGACCTTAACGGTCTAGATCAAAGGGTGCAGGGAGGTCCTGACGGTTAGATCTCCAAAAGGGAGGTCTAACGATCAAGATCTCAAAGAGGAGGACCTTAACGGTCCAGATCAAAGGGCGCAGGGAGGTCCTGATGGTTAGATCTCCAAAAGGGAGGTCTAACGGTCAAGATCTCAAAGAGGAGGACCTTAACGGTCCAGATCAAAGGGTGCAGGGAGGTCCTAACGGTTAGATCTCCAAAAGGGAGGTCTAACGATCAAGATCTCAAAGAGGAGGACCTTAACGGTCCAGATCAAAGGGCGCAGGGAGGTCCTGATGGTTAGATCTCCAAAAGGGAGGTCTAACGGTCAAGATCTCAAAGAGGAGGACCTTAACGGTCCAGATCAAAGGGCGCAGGGAGGTCCTGACGGTTAGATCTCCAAAAGGGAGGTCTAACGGTCAAGATCTCAAGCCAAGGGAGGTCCGCGGAGACAGGGATACGCGGGGAAAAGCTGAGGCCGTTAGATCAAGATCGGATGGCGCAAAACAAAGGGGCCGTTCGGACCGAGCGAACGGGTCAACGAGACCAGGCCGTCTGATTTAGATCGGACGGCTAGGAGGGAAGGGGACGTTCGGACCGAGCGAACGGGTCAACGAGACCAGACCGTCTGATTCAGATCGGACGGTTGGGAGGGAAGGGGATGTTCGGACCGAGCGAACGGGTCAACGAGACCAGACCGTCTGATTCAGATCGGACGGCTGGGAGGGAAGGGGACGTTCGGACCGAGCGAATGTGCCCTCAGGATCGGGCCATCCAAACAGCATCGAACGGTCCTGAGGTGATGAAGGCAAAGCCTCAAGCGGTGCGTCCGCAGGAGCCAACGGTGGGCCCAAGCGCTAGGGAGGTCTTGGACCTAAGGAGGTCGGGACCTTTAGATCCAACAGCGGAAGGATCTGGACGACTAAGATCTCCAAAAGGGAGGTCCGGATGCATGATCTACACAAGGGGAGGTCTCGAGCGGTTAAGATCTCCAGAGGGAGGTCCTAACGGCCGATCTCGATCAAGGGAGGTCTCGAGCGGTTAAGATCTCAGAGAGGAGGTCTTAACGGCCAGATCTCGATCAAGGAGAGGTCTTAGCGGTTAAGATCTCCAGAGAGGAGGTCCTAACGGCCGAGATCGATCAAGGGAGGTCCGAGCGGTTAAGATCTCCAGAGGGAGGTCCTAACGGCCGATCTCGATCAAGGGAGGTCTGAGCGGTTAAGATCTCCAGAGGGGAGGTCCTAATGGCCAGATCTGATCAAGGGGAGGTCTGAGCTACACAAAAGTGGTCCAGATAAGCAAGGAAGGGGTCCTAGGGGACTCGAAGGAGGTCCAAGGACACAAGGAGGAGGTTTGAAAGATTGAACACAGAATCGCCCGCAGCGGTAGGTCCACAAGTGCACAAAAGAGGTCTTTAAGGAGTCAAGGGAGGTCCTTAGGACTCTGGGGAGGTCTAAACGGAGGGTGAGATAAAACAGGGAGGGAGGTCTAAATCTCAAAGAGATTCAAACCAACAAAGGAGGTTAGAAGAGAAAAGATAAACCAAGAGGCACACAGAGAAGCTTCGAAGGAAAAACAGCCCAAGGGGCAGAGAAGAAACAACAGAGAGCCACAACCAGCAGAGAGCATCAACAAGAAGCTCAGTTAAGGTTTGATTAATTCAAGTTAAACTCTCCAAATTTTCAAAATATCAGGTTCAGCTTTGGACTCTTAACAAAACCAAATGGTTACTTTTATTTTGAAAACTGGGCAAGAACCTTAAGACAAACGGGACGTTACAGGTATGGCTGGTGCTGTTGATGGAGTGGCAACACAGTGTAGATGTTGTGACAATCATTAATGGCGGATTGATGGCTTCTGCCCTCGTGCACTCCCGGTCGCACTTGCCGCCCGTAAAATGGGGAAGACCCAAGCGCTCCAACCTACGGCTAGAGGTCCAGTCAGATCGGCTTGACTAGTCGTGGGTCGGAACAAGATGTGTTATGGGAAGGAAGAAGACTAGGAGTCTCTAGAGTAGTTTTCATTGTGTTGGTATGCTAATATCTTAGAGATTTCTAGTCTTGGTGTCATGCATACTAGCAAGAGAAACACGATGCAACCAGCATGGAAGCTAGATAATGCATTCAAGAGGTTCAACAATAGTTATCACATGAAAAAGTTCTAAAAATCCCATATTTTTACATTTATGAATATTTGGGCTGTTACATTATTGCTCTTCTGTAAACGGTAGTACAATGGTTGGGGTCCCCCCTCCTTTATATAGGATACCGAATGGATGAGGAGCCCATATGGGCCAGCCCTGCAAGGTTTGGGCCTAGGGTTTCCTAACAATTACTACCTCAGGAGCCCATCGTGGGCCAGGCCTGCAAGGTCTGGGCCTAGGGTTTCCTAACAATTACTACCTCATGTTCCTTTTGAACAATTTAATTTTGCTTGTTTCAGACTTTCAGGTTATACAGAAGGATTGTAACTGTTAGAATAAGGTATTAGAATATAATAGGAACTCTTTTGTATTCCTTATCTGCCTTTTATATTTCATTATCTGTATAGGGTATATTCCTTTGTACCCTATATATATTGCTCATTTTGCATCTTCAATACATACACAATATTTATAAGTTATAACATAGTATTAGAGTAAAGATTAGAAGGTTAGGTTTAGGGTTTACTATAGCCACCTCCGCTACTCGCTGCCCCCGGGGCAGCCTCTCGTCGCCACCCGGGCACTCCCGAAGGGCCTCCCATGCCGTGCGGTCCCCGATCTCCTCCCGGTTCTGCCGCCTGGCTCTGTGTTTCACTCGGGCTGTTGTCGTCTCGGGTGTTGGGAGCTTCTTCACCTAGCATCAGCATCGCCCCAATCGGCACCTTGATTCGTCGCCTCGATCGGCGCCGGATATGATGGCCTTCTCTTGTCTGCCGTCGCCTCGATCCAGAGTTGTAGTTGCTTCATGGAAGGAGTTAGTGGTGAGGTCACGGCCGCCATGGAGAACCTGGCGTTGCTGTTGGGGGTCATCGGGCCGGGCGTGGCCGATGCGGTCTTCGACGCCGACTGGTGGTTCTGGGTCGACGCTGTCATCTACAGTGCTGTCCATGTCTCCTTCCTCCACTACCTCCCTGGGATCTTCGCGTCGCTGGTGGTGCTCATGTTCAATTGCGTGAACAAGGATGAGATCGAATACTATTACTCGCTCGATGGGGACGATTCCGAGTGGAGAGTGAAGCTTTGGCTTTTTGTGGCATATGTTGTTTCTTTCATCTACCTAGCTAGATCAGTGGGTTTGTTGGTGCAAGATGCCCTGACAGACAAAGGTCCTTCTGTGTGGATGGGTGCTGCTGGAAACTTCACGACCAAAAGACTCAGAGAGGGACCTGTGATTTGGTCTATTGCTGCTGCTAGTTATGCTAGTTGCTGCTGGTAGTTATCCTTTCTTAGCGTCGTTTTTATTCCGTTGCATCCATCCAAGTCCGTACCACTTTATCTTTGAGTTCGCCTAAGCCATGCGAATCCACAAATTTATTGTCAGTCATAGAAGTATAGGAATTATTTTTGTATGGCAGCAACCGCCGCTCTTTTCTTCGAGCCGCTGTAGATCGTAGAAATCGTTATGATGTTGCCGTTCCTCTCTTAGCTGCCGCCCCGAGTTTATAAGGCCACTGCGCTTCTTCCGCACTGCGCTTCTTGTGTACTATGCCGCCGTCGTCTCGAGCTTCGATTTGTACCGTCATGCTTCTATCTATTCCTCTTCGGCTTGATTTGACAGCTTTCTCTATTTTTGTTGGCTTCATCATCTTCTTCGTCGTATTGCCGTGGTCGACTTTGCTCCCGCACCTTGTGCTTTATGGCTATCGCACAGCACCAGATGAGAGGAAATCTTTTGTCAACATATTTTCCAAGAGCTGCATATTACGACGACAATATCAAGACTCGGACTTTGGATTTTTGCTAGTTTAGTGTCAACCCTTTCCAAACGCAATGTTATTGCATATGCCTTGCATTTGAGGGAGGTGTTAGAATAAAGTATTAGAATAGAATATGAACTTTTTTGTATTTCGTATCTGCCTTTTATATTTTCTTATCTGTATAGGGTATATTGCTTTGTACCCTATATATATTGTCTATTGGATCTTTTCAATACATATACAGTATTCATAACAGTAAAAACATGACAATTTAATCTATATATGGTTGTAAATGGTGACGTTCTGAATTGATAGTTCCATTCAGATATGCATTACTACTTCCATTTACTAACCATCAACATTCAGAGGCCACAACCACAGCAATACCGAATGTTCATTCTCTGACATACTGAATGTTTAATCAAGCAGTGTGCATGGCCACTTCTCAGAACTCGCTACATGAACTTGCATGTATGGTTGTAAATGTCATTGCATATATCTTGCATTTGAAGGAGGTGTTAGAATAAAGTATTAGAATAGAATATGAACTTTTTTGTATTTCGTATCTGCCTTTTATATTTCCTTATCTGTATAGGGTATATCGCTTTGTACCCTATATATATTGTCTATTGGGTCTTTTCAATACATATACAGTATTCATAACAGTAAAAACATGACAATTTAATCTATATATGGTTGTAAATGGTGACGTTCTGAATTGATAGTTCCATTCAGATATGCATTACTACTTCCATTTACTAACCATCAACATTCAGAGGCCACAACCACAGCAATACCGAATGTTCATTCTCTGACATACTGAATGTTTAATCAAGCAGTGTGCATGGCCACTTCTCAGAACTCGCTACATGAACTTGCATGTAACAACTATATCATTACCAAAACAGTTTTCACTTTCTAAATACAATATCCGACATGCCACCAATGGAGGCATGGAGCAGAGGTATCTCCAAGTTTTATCACATTTTACATACAAGTTTTGCTCAAGAAAGCGAAAAACAAAACGAAGACCGATGTGTCTATCTATAGTCATTCTTTCAAAAGACACGAAAGCGTTTGGTTTCTTGTGGCTTGTGCCTATTAACCCTGGTGTAACACAGAAACACATCTTCAGTATAAGGAGTTTAAGGACATAGTTTTCCTTTTTAAGTTCCATGATGAGAAGGCAAACATATTATTCTGCATTTGTATGCAGCCATTCTTGAATCGCAGAACGGAGAGCATGGTTCGGCAAAAGATCACGGTGGGGTAGCTCAAGGTTTGTCATGGGTGATGTATGGTGGCCACTGTCAAACCATTCCCTTATAGCCTCGGCTTCATAGGTAAAACCATCTGCAGCAATTAGAGGCTCCCTCATGACATCCTGCAACGCATAGATGCAAAGGTGAAACAAGGTAGAACGAAACTGAAATCACAAATGCTGTCTATGCAAGAAATCAACTGGTTTTGCTAAAATGAATTAAGAGCAATAAATGGAAAACAAAAGTTCAAGACAAGTTTAATTTTAATCTAATGATTGACATCCCTCAAGAGACTTTACACATAAAAGCCTCGAAATGGATGTCTTCCATAGTATGATCCAATTTCCAAACATGACAATAAGGAAGAAACCATTGTGAGGAAATGTTTTTTTAAAGAAGGGAAATGGCATTCACCAAGTAAAATGCATGACTCACCTGTAGTATTGGACAGATGAAGTAGGATGGCACACCACCAAGGTCTTCCGATACTGATTTAAATGACAATGAACAAAGCATAACAGAAGCAGACTTCAACATCGGCTCGAGTACAGTCCAAACCTCTGTTTTCAGGTCAGGACGATTTTTTCTTCTGATTTCACAACATCTCAGACCTACCCGAGCCAATTGCTCAGCCTGCATAGCAGGCCAGTCCCCAGCGGATGAATCCAATATTGCTTGCAAGCAACCCTTTTCCACAGCACGTTGCACATCTTTCAATAGACCAAATCCCGATCTTCCAGTCAAAAGGCGCAGGAGTATCATGCCAAAAGAATATACATCAGATAGGGGTGTCAGATCACCAGAGATAATGTATTCAGGATCGATGTACACAAAAGAGCCTTTTGGGTGGGTATGACGATATAGAGTGGTTGTGGCCTTGAACTCATCAGTCAACATTCGGCATATGCCAAAACCGCTAAGCTTAGCTACATTATTTCCATCAAGAAGAACGTTAGATGCTTTCAAATCACTGTGAACAATGCTATGGGGTTTGTTAGAATGGAGGAAAATGAGTGCGGAGCAAATGTTGGAAGCAATGCGGGTACGTAACTGCCAACTAAGAGGCTTAGAATTGTCCTTGCAAGCCAGGCGGTCATCCAAGCTTCCGTTGGGCATGTATTCATAGACAAGAGCCTGAGCTTCATTGCATGCTCCTATAAGAGTAACGAGACTTGGATGCCGCACCCTGCTGAGAATGTCCACCTGTAAAGTAGGCAGCAAGAACAACTTAACTGTCTGCAAGACAGTAATTTATTTGGACCAACAAAGTGCCAATTCAGTTGATATGAAGGCAAGTAAGTACATAGAACCAAGAGTTTAACCTCTTGATTGAACTGTGACTGTGAATGTGTGCTTTCAGGATTCAACTTCTTTACAGCTACGTTGGTGTGCCGAAGAAAGCCCTTATATACACTTCCATATACACTTTCTCCAACCTTCAATGAGTGGTCAAAGTAGTTAGTTGCTTCATTAATCTCTGAGCAGGATAACTCTGTGATGTGTGTTGTCCCCTCCGCAGTTGCAGTAGACTCTCCTTTCTTTACACGTAGTGCTTCTGCCTCTCTTACCGCTTTGTCACGTTGCAACATCAAATCCTTGATGATGCGGTCAGAATGGGCACTTCGCTTCTCCAGGGCCAATCTTTTTTCTTGTTCATCTTGAAGTTTTGCACAAAGTTCGTCAGTTGTTTTTGTGAGGCTCTCAACTTCCTCCATTGTTGTCGTCAACTTTTCCTCTATTTCATTCTTTTGCTTCAGTTCTCCAAAGTACAAATTCTCAGAGGCTTGTGCCTGTTGGGGAAATTACATGTGAGACAGGATTTTGTTCAACTTTGTAGCTCGCAGTTAGCCAAAACAATGTTTCCAAATTTATTATCCACGGTAAAGTTTCTGGAAGTGGTTCACATGCACAGTTATAAGAGTTTCTACCAGATAATGCTCTCACTGGCATACAGCCATATAATTACTAAATTAACCATTAAGATTTAGTATACGCGACATGACTGATAAATATAAATTAAGCTACTCTTACTTTCTGGGAAGCCTCAAATAACTCTCTTTCCGCTTTCTCACGCCTGCATTTCTCTTCATGAGCTTCTTGTCTTACACTCTCTGACTCCCTGAGTATATGCCGGAATACGTTGTCATCAAATTCGTTAACATCTTCCTGCATGAGATCAGATAAAAATTTCACACATCAAGATTTTCTTGAATTTTTAACTGTGTTCACTGCCATTAAGACACTATGGAGTTCTAGAAGTAGAGCGAAATTAGATTTGAACATCAAGAGTACAAACTGGTGGACTACCGTCTAGCAGATCCAATGACATTTGAAGTGCAGATGCATTACTGATTGCTCCATCAGGGGCCATAATTTAAGTGCAGATACATATTGATTACTGAAGAGCCTTGAAATCTCTCTTGAGAAACTAAATAAACAAATTCCTTTGTTGCTAGAAGAGTAACTACTTAATCTTAAGTATGACAAAAATACAGACCCAACATTTACATAATTGTGTTTACCTTTTCATTATCGTAGGATGGGTACGGACTAGTCCTTTGAATCTGTGGTCCGAGGTTTGGTTTACCACACTTTTGACTACCTTCCTGCATTACTTCATGGCTAAGGGGAGCATCCTTCCTAGTGTAGGGAGAACAAAGAACAGAAAACATGTCAAATGCAAAATGGACCGCGGGCTGTAAATATGAGATGTAATTCTAAGAACAGAAGTGAAGTATATTCTCAGCTCACTAACCATACCTACAGTAAACCAGCGTTCCTTTGCAAATGAACCATAATTTGCAGACAGGATCTGCCTGCTGTTCTACAACTCGTGCTTTCTTGGACTTCAAAACCTTCATTTTCCTGAACTCTTGAAACCAGGAGTTAGGTTTTAGTGAATTAATAGGGCATATATTATTACAGATTTTGGAACATACTGAAGCGGTAGAAACAATGAAGTTTCTTCCTGGAAACCAAAGCATAAGCAAGTTGGTTTAACATTTAATTATCTTGAACAGCAGTTCTCCAAAGCATACGCATGATTCCACAAACTTTAAACCCATGGTTCTTCACTAACATTCGGTATGATCACAAAGCGTTTAATTATAAAAGTGTGTAAAGATCATTCAGAACTTTGCCACATACTTTGTATAATGCTTATCAGCTGCTGTCCCCATGACAAGCACAGTAACATAATGCTCAGAAATGAGGTCCACTAATCCCTTTGCAACATCATCTGATTCAACCACCAACTTCTCAGCTCGTACCTGTGAGATATATAGTACATATCATTAACATCATGGATTAGCCAGCATGATATTATGCAACACGAACCATGCATTTATACATTCGTGTTGGACACGATAATTTGCAATGCATTCTAAGCGTTTACATGCGAATACAACTGATTTGTAGTTTCTCCAGTCCAGGATTTGAAGATGGGATACAAATGTGTGAAATTAGCAAACCTTTTCTTCTGCGCATAAGAGTAGGTATTGATCCAAACTGTCATGGATTCTTTGTAGCTCCATCTTGTTGTATGCAATCAGCTTCTGCTCCTCCAGCTGGCTAGCAGGAATCCTGGCACCCACTGTACACAACATTGGAGCCTAAAATTTGTATCCATATGCATGCAACCAAAGCTCTAATAAATAAGCCAAAAAGTGGGCAACATTTCCCTAATAAATGGAAGCCAAATTTGATCTGATCGCGCTGCAACACTAAACAAAGATTCCTCTTCCTCCTGGAGTTGAGTTGACGTCAATTGCGCACAGGGGAACACTAGCTCGAGTAAATTTGCAGAAATAATGGAACATGGAGCGATTGGGTCAGTCTAATTTTGACCCCGTTCATCGAGGGCGCCTTTTATTTATTTATTTGACCCCGTTCAAGCTATGAAACCATACGAATTGAGCCAAGAAAACACAGACAATAATCGCATCTCTGATCATCGGAAACAAAAGCTTTTTCTTTCGCTGCGGGGATCAGTAACATGAAACGGGAAGAGGGATACGTACGGACGCGCAAGAACTTGGGAGGGCAGTAGACGTGAACCAGCACAAAGGCGGCGGCTTGGGGGAACTTGTGCAGCGCCCACAGCAGCGTGGCCCTGGACTCCCTCCCAACCGCCACGAACACCTTCTCGCCGGAGAAGGACGGCTCCGGCGAATCATCGGCGTGCGGCGTGGGTGGCGAGGAGGAGCCGGCCGTGGCCATGGCTTCTTTCTTTCTTTCTTTCTTGGTGCTTGGCCTTCTCAGCTCAGCTCAGCTCAGCTTTGGAGTTGTCCCCAGCCCACTACCAGTGGCCGCTTGGATCCTGTCATATTTCCATCTGCCATCATCACTTTTATAGACAGCCTTGACCTAGCCAACGCGCAAATACTAGCTCTTTTTGTTGGATTGTACTGTAAGCCAATTTTGGTTCAATTGGATAATACGTTTATGTGATTTACGCGATACGACAGATTCACTCATTAAAGTATATATGGTGATTTGTGGACAATTGTTTTTTCTTTTTCTTGTGAAGGCGATGCTTACTTCAATAATCGTAGGATTCGGGAAAAAATCACAGCGTTCGAAACATGTCTCTAGCGAGAGTGATATTTCTGACTGGCTGCGATGGATGGATACGCACAGCACATTACTTTCGTTTGCTCTAATTTTGACTGTTTATTTGTTCTGAGACTGAGTCTAACTTTGAAAATGAGAAAACTACAGTGTATGTCTCTCAATTTACGAGGCTGTGCCATTTAGCTCTCTGAACTTACATTTTATTTTCTCATTCCCCTGAACTTGCAAGGATATACCATTTAACTCACCGAACTTGTATTTTACTTTTTCTGCTCCAGAACTTGCGAGGTTGTGACACTTAACCCACCGAACTTACGTTGAAGCGAAGTACATCAGATGCGATGCTGGCGACTTTGTCCCCTCCGAGTCCGGTGGACTTGTCGCCGTCCCGTTCTGGCCGTGTTCATCAACGCCAACAAAAACGGATTCTTCGGACCCAGGAACACACCGTGCTCGCGTCTTCGCCGGAGCTTAACGCCGCCCTCACCCTTGTCTCCTCTGAGTCGGCCATAAGAGAGAGAAGTACATTCCAAAGGACAAAGCAGGCACAAGATTTCTCTCTCACGGGATTTGTCACCAAATTTTTCATAGCAAACGGCCAAATGGACTTTTGTACAGGTGAGTAGCTTTTGTTACGCCATCGAATATATTTTTCTTTCTCACTACCGACTCAAAGGAGGAAAGCAAGCAAAACAAGCAAGCAAGTCTGCGACGCATGAGCTCGACAAAGACGCGAGCACGGTATGTTTCCAGGCCTGAATAATTTATTTTTGCCAGCGTGAGGTGACGGGGACAATTAGCACAACCTCATAAATTTAAGGGCTGAGAAAACAAAATACAAATTTAGTGAGTTAAGTTGCACAATCTCGCAAGTTGAGCGGACCTATTGTACAATTTACTCTTTAAAAATTGATATGTTAAATAGTAGCACAGTTGACTGACCGTAGAGGCGTCTACTCTACACGCGGTCGCGGCGCGGCGCAGTTGACAGACTGTAGAGGCTGCACTGCACGCGGTCGCGGTGCATGCATATAGATATTGCCGTTGACAGTTGAGAGTCTCTTTAATTTAGTTAGTACCAGCTAGTAGTGAGCTTGATGCAGCAGCTTAATTCTCGGGCCAATTTGTATGTACGTATGTATGCGCGTTCTTCTTCTTCTTCGTCTTCATCGTCTAGATATTAGAGTCAAATGCTCACACGCCGGCCTTAATACATTGTATACTATTCTCTTGTACCATCACAATACATTGTATGTATTGAATTAATTAAGGAAACTAGTAATGTACGTATAAGATAGTGTTCACACTTTCGTTGGTCTGGTGAAGTAAGAAGCTAGGGAAACAATGGGAGGGGACATGAATAAAAAGCTAGCCAACAGAAGGAATTAACAGGACACCGTCCGGGCGACTGGTCTTGGCTGTGTTTAATTCTGCCTGCCAAAAGAAAATCTTGTCTTGTATTTTCTAAACGGCTGTGAATTTTGTGCCAAAACAAAGCTATATATATGGGGAACATATCTAGCGCTAATACTGATTTGGGTGCTAATGTGTTAATGCTAATCTTGACCGTTGAATCTGGATTAAACAGCCAAGATTAATATGAGCTCTCACCTTCAAATCACTTAACAACCCTGCATGCTTCCACCTTCAATGCGTCCTTATTAAACACCCTGCATGATTCCACCTCCAATGGCATTCCCAACGCCCAAGGATGATCAATCCAGATCCAACAGTCAAGATTGGTATTAGCACCTTGACACCTGAATCAGCATTAGCACTAGATATGTTCCAATGGGTAATTGAGTGCTAAGGTGCTAATGTCAATCTTGACCGTTGGATCATATAGAGTGTTTAATGCAGGGCATTGGAGGTAGAAGCATGCAGGGTGTTTAAGGCGCATTGGAGGTGCAAGCATGCATGGTGATTAAATGGTTTGAATGTGGGAGCCCGCATTAATCTTAATTGTTTAATCCAGATACAACGGTCAAGATTGACATTAGCACCTTAGCACTGAATTATCCATTAGCATTAATGCGTCTTCATTAAACACCCTGCATGCTTGAGCAAATTACTTGAGCAGAAAACTGTGATGTTTAATTTAATTTTAGATATGCACAGTATTAGATAAGTGCCAACCTCCTGGAATTATTTTTACCAAATCAATCACAAGATGGAAAAGGATTATGGTTGCCCCTGAGATAAGTTCCAACCTCCTGTCATGAAGGTGTTTCAGCAATACACACAAGAATTTCATAAGCTTCTTGAGCCATACACAAAACATGAACATCACATAGAAATTCATAAGGTTTTTCAGCAATACACACAAGAATTTCATAAGCTTCTTGAGCCATACATAGAACATGAACTAAAGCTTATTACAAGGTCAGGCATCAAACTCAAACTCAGAGTACAAGCAATATTACAAGGTCAGGCATCAAACTCAAACTCAGAGTACAAGCAATATTACAAGATCAGGCATCAAACTCAATTTTCTTTACAAGACTACAGACATGTTGTAACACCTTGATTTTCAGAGCCTTTTTGAAAATTTTCAAAATAAAAAGAACCATTTGGTTTTGAGGATAATTCAAAACTTAACTTGAGAATTTCAGAATTTGAAGAGTTTAAAATGACTAAACTAAACTTCAACTAATCCAAAACTTAGTTCTTTTGGTGTTGCTCTAGCTCTCTGGAGCTACCTTTCCTTCTCTTGATAAGATTTCCTTTCCTCTATCCTATTTGGACAATCTTTTATGCCCAGACCTTCCCTCCTGTCTGGCTATCTCCTGGAAGCCATATCCCCTTTATGTCTGGAACTCTTTTGTGAGTCTAGACCTCCTTGGTATCTAGACTGCCTTGGTACTTAGGCTTTCTCTTTGTTGGCCTGAATATCTTTATGGTTCAAACCTTTTTCCCTCTTTGTTCATTTGAACCTCCTCGGGTTCATTCCAAAGCCCCTTGGTGCTCACTTGAGCCCTTCAAGCTCCGATGGACTTCCCTTGGATCCTCTGTGTGTGTTCATTTGGACCTCTTTGTGTTCAATTGATCTCTCCTTGTTCAATAGAACCTTTATGTGTTCCTTGAACCTTCCAAAGGTTCACTGGGTGTCCTTTGCATTCAACCTGAACTACCCTTGTGCTCAATTGAACCTCCTAGTGTCCAATTAGGATTCCCTTTAATCTCATGTATATGTCCGCCTCCTCTCTCTCGATTCGCCGTCTGAGCCTTCCCGAGGTCTAGACCTCCTTCGCCTAAGACCTCCTCGCCCCCAGACCTCCCGCGTTTGTATCGGCTATCGTTTACCTCCTCTCGGAGATCTTAGCCATCCGCACCTCCTCCTTTTGATCTTGAGCGCCAAGACCTCCTTCAAGATCTTGACCAGTAGATCTCTCGTCTCGACTTCGCCCTTGAATCTCCTCCGCTCAGATCTCCCTTGTGTGTGGATCTCAACCACTAAAACCTCCTCCTGGTTAGTCTCGAACCATTCGGGATCTCTTCGCTCTAGTCTTAACCAACAGACCTCCCTTTCCTTAATCTTGATCTTGGACCTCCCGTGAGCGGTGTCTTTTGGACCTCCGTCCATAAGACCTCCCAATGTTGAGTCTTTTGGGTCTCCTTGCCGCAAGACCTCCTCCCGCCTCTTTGCAAGGATCTCCCTTGCAGTTGAGGCCACCTTGTGGTCAGGACCTCCGGTCCTGTGCTTGGACTTTCTTCCCCGTGGGTGAGGACCTTCCTTGAGTTCGCAGGACCTCCTCCTACCTTCCAGGACCTCCTCCCGAGCCCTTTGGGTCCTCCCCTTTGAGATCTTGACCGTCCAGGATCTCCTTTTGAGATCTAAGCATCAGGACCTCCTCGGATGCCCTCACTCTTCATGGTTTGGACCTCCCTGGAGGTTCAGACCCGTTGGTAGTTTAGACCTCCTATGGGGTCTAGTTCTCTTTTGTATTTAAACCTTTGAGGTTTGGACCTCCTTTGTGTTTAGACCTTCTTTTGTGTTTGGACCTCTTTTAGGTTCAGACCTTCTTGTTGTCTTTGGACCTCCTCACAAGACCTCTATTGAGCTCAGAGGACCTCCTCTCGAAAAGATCCTAACAACAGACCTCCTCTAGTTGATCCCGACCGCCAAGACCTCCTCATGTCCGGACCTCTCTCTGTGGAATAGGACCTCCTTTGAAATCTAACCGCCGTGGTCTTCCGGCTTTTGATCTTGATCGAAGGACCTCCCCGTCCCAGATCTCCTTGTAGCTCGACCTCCCCATTCATTGGACCTCTTAGCCTCTGGACTCTCTAATCTTAGGACCTCCTAAGCCCTTGAGACCTCCTCAAAACCTCCTTATGGTCAGACCGCCTTTGACCCTTGCGTTTTAAGTTTGATCGACCCACTTGCCGGCCTTACCCATTCTCGCTTTTCTCCGCCATACTAGTACCATGAGCATTTAATGCATGTCTTGTCAAGATTAAATGCACCATGAAAGTGGTCGCTTCCATTGAATGGGGTCATTTAGGGCACTATTGGTGTCTTTTCTAGTCTCCTCCCGTAATAAAGACACAATGTCCTTTATTATTTTCCTTGACACCCCTGCACCTTTTGCCTATTTTTCATGCTCACCAAGTCATGTACGCATCGAGTGATCTTTTCACTCCCTTTGGCTATAACTAGCCCCAGGAGCCCTTCCTTGCCACCTTTTTCCCACACTCAACACTTTGGCTCACCTTCAGTAGCCTCTTGGAGAGACCTTGCTGCCGAGAGCATCGCCAGGAGCACCCTTCATCGTATTTTCACCATTGGAGGCTCCGCAGGAGCTTAGGCGCCGACCTTAACCGCCCATATTGCCTTCGACCTCCCCTTCACTCGTCATCTCTTTCTTATAGCTGGTAAGCCTCCTTGTGTATTGATCCATTCTTGTTTTTGGCGCCGCAATGAGTAGTCAGATCCTTCGTAACCTCCGCTCGATTACTTCCGCTTTCTATGGCGCTATGCGTGAAGATCTCGCTCGATTTCAAGCAAAGAACATCCTCGACTTTTGGCCGAGTGCAAGGACCATCCTTCCTGACCTCCCTACTCTGTTGTCTAAGTCACCTTCTCGGATCTTTTTACTAAGGACTACCTCCCTGGTCTTTTACAAAGACCTCCCTCGCTGGACCTCCTTCCAGTAAGTTGGGACCCCCTTCCTAAGAACCTATTTTTTTAGCATAGTATTCTTTTATAGTTTGAGTCTTGAGGTTCTTTTGATTCCTGATTTGAGCTTTGATTGAATGTGTTCTTTTGACCGCGTAGATTGCTTCGTATCCAGAGAGTCGAGCTTGTGAAAGAATAGAATCTTAAGCTGTCAAGCAAGAGGCAAGTTACACTCTTGACCATATTGCACCCAATATTTCAATTTATTTATGTTCAATTTCAAAGTATAATGCATGCTTATTTCTACCAAGTTATTTCAATAGCTGTCTTTAAACACATAGTTATGCCTATTTCCTTCATATGGCCAACTTTGACATTGAACCAAATTTGTTGTCACCTTAGACAAAATCTGGTTGATACAATAGTGTGAACCAGAGCAATTGAAAACCATATGCTTAGTCTTGCTTAGACCAAAAGTACTTGATTTGGGAAATCTTTACCTTCATGACCAACTATTGTTTAAAATATTTTGACCATGCCATTGGGGTGTCATGGGCGATGAAAATGTCTTTGGGAAGCAAAGAAAATGAAAATTGATTTGGACTTGGGCGAATTGGTTTGCTTGGGTGGTGCAATGTTTGTGCACCTGACTCTATCCTCGGATAAGGTGGAGGTCCAGGGTTTGTGGTTGTCGCCAAGTCGCTTGAGGACCGGTCTTTGAGCCGCCAATGCTAGGCCTATAATGGGCTATGCCAAAATCGTGCAACCACATGTCTCCAAGATGGGGTGTGGGACTCGCCAATTAATTTGCGTAAATTCCACCGCTGTTGTTCCATTTGGATGTGTGGGAGGTCTTCTATGGCCTATGGTCTTTATGACCTATGTTTCCCATCGGCGCAAGAGGGGGCCCCGATCCTGCGGATTTGTATCCAAAGGAGGCGAAACCTTAGCAAGGAGGGACTGTGGTGGAACAATGCATTGTAAAGGCCTTGTCATGAGCTCTAGATCTCTTACCTTTAGTAGTGAGAGGTGGCATTGACGGATACCGGATAAACTAGAGAAATCATGTCATGTGGATAAAGTGCACAACCTCTGCAGAGTTAAACCTATTCGAATAGCCGTGTCCGCGGTCATGGACGTGCTGGCAAAGGCCACTCAGAGTTAGATATTGGTTTTGGTTTCCGAAAATGTTTATTAAACTGTTTTGGGATTTCTATCCCATGGGTTGTGGGCGGGGAGCCTTGTGACAGGAGGGTATCCTTCACCACTTGTGATGAATGAATATCCAACTGAAAACAGATTTACTAAATGAAGTTTATTTATTGTAGAGTAAAGTCCATTACCGGTCCTTAAACTTTTTATGCTGTGTCATCCCGGTCCATAAACTTTCAAAGTGTGTCATCCCGTCCCTAAACACCGTTTGGGTCTCAAATTAGCCTGCTCTGGTCCGGCTGGCCGATTAGGAGGCGCTCGACGACGCTGCCGACGAGGCGTTAGTTAATCGTGCCGCCGTTATGCAAATAGGTCCCCATCTCCTCCGCTGTTTCAGTTCTCCTCCTTCCCTTCTCGTCTTCCTCGCGACGGCCGCCGCTCTCGTGGTGGGCGATCGCTCGAATCGAGCTTGGTCATGAACGCGAAGGGTGCACGACTCTCAAAGGCGGAGGCGACAAGCTGGCTGGTGGCGGTTCACCATGGCGGCGCGATGGCGCGTTAAAGGGCAACTCGCGCCGGTTTGTCTCGCAATGTAGGTGATGATGGGGATCGTTCCACCGAGAGGTTCACCATGGGGATTTTTGTTGGTTATGGTAATCTCGTGGCTATGTGGGTGGAAAGGTCGATTTTTTGATGATTTAGAGGCGATACTTGGTCCCGTCTCGGTTTGATGACTTTGTGGAGCAATTAGGCTACCAAAAGGATGAAAGGTTGAAGTTTTCTTGGTTGTTACCGAAGACCTTAGCAGATGGCCTTAGAATCCTCCTAGAAGACAAAGACACTAATGCCATGGTCTTTGTTGTGAGCAAGATCAAGAACTTTGTAGTGTATTTCGATCATGATGACATTGTCGATGGGGTTAATTGGGACGACGTAGTAGCTAATCCAAAGGGTGAACTTCCTAAAGCATCGAGCCCACATAAAGTGCAATATATGCCTAAGAAGGTTGGTGAAAAGCTCCCAGTTTTCTATACTGATTTGGAGAACAGGAAAGTGCAGCAATTCAAAACCACTGAAGGTGAATCAAGTGGTCCTAGAGATAGCACTAGTGAACAATCTGATGGTTTTCTTGATAGTGACTATGAAATGGAGGATGGGGATGAAGACATTTTGGAGACATTTGTTGATGCTGATGAGGATGAAGCACATGTGAGAGAGGTCACTGTGAAAGAGAGTAGGAAAGCTAAAGGCAGCAGGTTGAAGCTTTCTGATGTGATCAGGCACGATGTAATGTCAGAAGAGGAAGACACTGATGAGGAGGGCCTTGAGCTTCCAGACTCTGATGCTGAGGGAGAAGGTGGTCACAGGTTCAAGTCATTCAGAGATGAGGACATGACAAATCCTGCATTTTCAGTTGGACTTGTGTTCCTTCGGCTGAGAAGCTTAGAGAAGCCATCAATGAGTATAGTGTCAGGAACAGAGTTGAGATAAAGATGCCAAGAAATGACAAGATTAGAGTCAGAGCTCATTGTGCTGAAGGATGTCCATGGAACCTTTACGCTTCATTTGACAGCAGGATGAAGTCTTTTGTAGTCAAAACCTACTATGGAGGTCACACTTGCCAGAAAGAGTGGAAAGTCAGGAAGTGTACTGCTAGATGGATTGCTGGTAAGTACTTGGAATCCTTTAGAGCCAATGACAAAATGAGCATCACCAACCCAAGAACAATACAGAAGATTGGAACCTAACTCCTTCTAGAAGTAAGGCCTGAGCAAGAAGGATCATTATGAGGCGATTCATGGAGATGAGGAGCTCCATTCAGTTTCTATGGGATTATGGTCAAGAGTTGAGGAGGAGCAACCCGGGTCATCATTTTTCCTGAACTTGGTTGATAGTAGGTTCAGCACATGCTATATGAGTATTGATGCATGCAAAAGGATTTATTTCACTTGCGTGCCCATAATTTGCTTGGATGGTCGCTTCATCAAGACCAAATATGGGGCTAACTCTCATCGCAGTGGGCATGGATCCCAATGATGCAGATTTTTCCTATAGCAATGGTCGGGTTGAAGTTGAGTCACTTGCCACATGGAAGTGGTTCTGGAGACTCTCAAGTCCGATCTAAACATTGAGAACACCTACCCCGACTATAATGAGATAAGCAAAAAGTAAGTCTGATCTAAACTTATCTTCTATTGTAACATGCTGCCAACTCCTTGCTGTCATGTGTACTTTGTGTGGCTCATAATCTTTGTGCATTCATTCTTTGGTCAGGGCTTAATACCACCGTGAAGGTGTGTTTCAGAGTCCAACACGTGTTCTGTAAGACACCTGTACTCAAATTTCCAAGAGAAGTTCAAAGGTGAAGTGTTGAAGAACCAACTGTGGACATGTGCTAGGTCTTCTTCAGAGGATGCATGGAAGAGGAATATGGAGAAGATGAAGGCATTGGATGCTGGTGCTTATGAATGGCTGTCAAAGATGGCACCCAACACCTATGTAAGAGCCTACTTTCTACTTTTCCCAAATGTGACATCTTATTGAATAACAAGCGTGAGGTGTTCAATAAGTACATATTGAAGCTAGAGAGTTACCAATTTCTGTCTATGTTTGAGAAGATCAAGTGCCGCTTGATGACAAGGCATTACAACAAGAGAAAGGAATGGAAAATGAGATGACAAGCTCTTTTTGCCCAAAAATCGAAAGAAGTTGGCGTAAATGCCGAAGTTTGCTAATGTATGCTATGCATCGCCATTTGGGGTTGGAGTGTTTGGTGTTAGTCAAAGATTATCAAGACATTGTAGACCGACAACCAAAACATGTGATGCAGGAGGTGGTAATCGATCGGGCATTCCTTGTCATCATGCGCTTAGTTGTCTAAGACATGAGAGGATAGCACTAACTGCTCGCCAAGTCGCTACTCACCGGATGCTTATAATAAAGGCATATGCCTACAGCATTTGGCCTTGCAGAGATAAGTCAGAGTGGGAGAAAATGGATGCACCACAGGTCCTGCCACCAGTTTATGAGAAAAGGGTAGGTAGACCTCCTAAGGCTAGGAAGAAGCAGCCACATGAGGTAGGAGGCAAAAATGGCCCAAGGTTGTCTAGGCATGGTGTCACAATGCATTGCAGCCATTGCTCAGGAGGTGGACATAATAGTGCTGGATGCAGCCTCAAAAGAATGGGCTTCAGTGCAGAAGAGGCAAAAGCTTTAGTTGCCACAACACAAGCCACACTTCAGAGAGAGGCGTAAGAGCAGTAATGAGAGCAACCACGATCAAGTCCTCGCCGATCAAGTCTCACTGAAAATGAGACACTGCACCCACTAAACATCTCAACCACTCAACCACCATCAATTGTAGACATGACACAAGCTAGCACCACAGTTCTTTCTCAAATGCTTGGAGAGGTCAGATTTCTAACTCATATATTCATTGCTCTCTTATTCCCGACATGAATCGCTCAATCGATATTTTCTAACACAGAAACTCAAGAGAGCTCACTTTCACAACCCCAAGGGCCTCTACGTAACCAAGCTTCATCCTGCCTAACCACCAAAGGCAAAGGATAATTCCATCGAATACAAGCACGATTGCAGTGTGGTAATGATTAGCCAAGAAGAGGAAAGCATCCACAAGTCAAGACATCTTCCAAGAAGACAAAGGCATCTACCTCCGGATCTTCCAAAAGAGCATCCCAAGTGGAAGAGCAAGAACATGCCGATATTGTGTAGTCAAGGAAGTGCTAGAGTGCATCAAGAGTCATCACATCCTTTTATTTGTCTCAGATGCATCGTGGTTCGCTATTTCTACGACCGTGTTAAGAATTTACCTCTATTTGATCGAAGTGTCATTTGTTAATCGGGTTAAGATGACATTTATCTCTATGAAATGTGCTTTTGGGCTGCAAATTTTTGTGTCCAATACTTTGCTGTTTATTGCTGTGATGTTCATCTAAAATATTTCTGTTTATAGCGGTAATGTTGCTGTTTATAGCGGTGTTCACAGCAAAGTATTGAGCAGAGTCAGTGATGTGCTTTTCTTTGCTGGCAATAGCGGCGCTTCCTCTCGTTCTTCGCCAGACTCGCTCCACCCTCTAACCGAGAAGGAGTCTTTGCTTGAAACAAAAATAAACAGAGGAGGGCTTTCATTATATCCATAGGCGCCGACGCGGCAAGACCCAGAACGGGCTAATTTGAGACCCAAACAAAGGTTTAGGGACCGGATGACACACTTTAAAAGTCTATGGACCGATGACACAAAGATAAAAAGTTTAAGGACCGTAATGGACTTTACTCTTTATTGTATGATGCTTTGGAACTTAATACTGGTAATTGGAAATAAACATGGCTTTATGCAAATCAACCATATTAAGCCTTCCTTTGTGATATCCATTTATGCATGTCATTTCGTTATCTAATCTGGTGTAACTTGCAAGCACCTGTTGTTGTGCTCACTCTGTCTTTGTCTTTAGCAGGGTCTAGAAGCCTTGGGTGGATCTCGCTGTGGACCAAAGTGGTCCTGGACCGTCTAGGTTGCGCCTCTAGCCGATTGCCTGTGGTTTATCGGGTGGCCCTATATGGTTATCCTTCTGCTGTATTTTATTTGCTGGCTTGTAAGCCCTCTTGTAAACAACTCCTTTGATTATTCATAAAGCTTGCTTTTGATGTATGTTACCACTTGTATTTGCTGTGTGAACTAGCCATTGATCCTTGGGACTGGTTCGTAACACGTTGAGCTTGAGAATTCTTCAAGTCCCATGACCTCCCTTGGGGTGTGTCGTGGCCCTTGGGGAAGTCTTAAGTTCCTAGACCTACTGGTTCTGTCCTCGACCTCCTGTGGTCCCCGCTGACCTCCCGAAGGTCTTGGTGGGCTGTCCGAGAGGTCCTTTGCGGACCTCCTAGGAGGTCCTGATGGACCTTCCAGGAGTTCTTGGAGGACCTCTCGGGTGCCTAGGTCAGGTCGCTACACATGTTCATTTACCGTCTCTGCTGCTACAAGACTGCATAAACTCCTTTCCCTCCCGTGCTTCATACCAATTTCATCAATTTTCTCCCAATCCAGCAATCCAATTTATCGCAACTAACCTGCATAAACAACATCAGATCCACAAATATCACACCTGCATCCAAAATGAATCACAAAAAAACACTCAGATTGAATCAAGCTCACAGCATGAAAACCAAAATCACCTGTGCTCACCAAATGTCTCATTCAGCTACCGTTTTCTCCTTGCCTCTGGTAAAAATAGGCTGAGATGTTAACAATGTATAACATTTGCTCTACTTGATCTAACTATCAGTCAAAATGAACAATTCCATGAATCTAATTGAGCTATCACATGATCTAGTCGAGACAATCTAATTGAAGAATTACATGAATCTAATTGGATATAGATAGAGGTAATTAACCCTAAAAATCATTGCAGGAATCTAATTGCATACTGATGGAAATAATTAGCCCAATCAATCCGCAGGAAGCAATTATGAGAAGAAACAGGGGAGCCCAATTCACGCGCAACCAACTAGCTATAGGAAGCACTGGATGTGGGGAGGTGTTTGACTCTACCACGGCGCAAGGGGAGCAGTTGGCGGTGACGCAGGAGCCGAGTCGGGGTGGTACGGGGAGACGTGGGCGCTGAGCGACGGCGGCGCAAGGGAAGGAGGGCGAGTGGGGGCCGCAGCCAGGAGGGCGAGGGAAGGGGGAAGACATGGGCGCCGAGCGGTAGGAGGCGGTGGCGCAAGGGAAAGGAGGCGACGCGAGGGAGAGGGCAAGAATGGAATGCGAGGAGGAGGGTGTTCAAAAGAGGAAGCCGACCGGGGGTTTGACGGGGGGTTTTCGCATAACCATTTAAGTGGCTGTGGTGCTCCGCCCACCTACATCTGAGCCGCATGTTTTAGATCTGATGGCTGTCATTCGATTTGCATTGTACCACTCAAATACCCATTTACACTAGATATGCCCCCCCCACACACACACACACACATATATATATATATATATATATATATATATATATATATATATATATATATATATATATATATATATATATAACGTGATGGATGACAAGTTGATGAAGTTGCGTAAATTACCGCGTTAGTGCAGTCTTGAGAGAGGTAAGGAAAGGCTGATGCCAATCTGAGTGTCACAGTAGTGGTTTAGCAAAAGGTTGGGAGATTTCCATGGCCTCGAGAGCTCAAGACTCACGTATGCTAGGCCACGCAGGCGCAACATTGCAGATTTGCAGGTCAAAAAGCAGGCACGATGTTGCTAGCCAACTAGCTGCCGAGGGAGATGTCATGATGCACCACTCCAATTCAATTTCTCAATTCTGGCCGGAATCCATGTCGTCAATTTCCTGCCAACTAACTGAACGCGTGGCGTGGTCTCTGGCTGGAAATCTAGGCTACTGGAATTTTGTCGGGTTTCATATGTCTTCTCCTTTTTATTGAGTGCTTTTTGTAGGGAAATCATGGATTTGGTTTAGTAGCCGGTCTATGTGTGAACGTCCGATCTAAATCCTAGTAGTGGCTCTAGACTATAAATATGGTATGCTAGTCATTATAAAAGATTGATCGCTTGACGAAGGAATAAAGAAGAAGAATACCCCTACACCTTTGTCTCTTTATGTGTTCAATCTACTATTTGTTCTTGTATTGTTTGATATAATTCTATGTTTGTCTACGAGGTGATCGTTCGGACTGGACCCGTCAGCGACTATTCCTTAATACATTATCAGCATGATCGACTTTGGCCTACCTCTAGGCCTACTCTATTCGGATCGAAAGGTAACCGTCGATGCACGATGCTCGTAGATTGAATCATTTTATAGATCGCTTTCAATTCCGCAAATTTGGCTTTCTAGATTTTATCCTACGGTGCAAATCCGCTCTAATTTACCGCGGGCCAACTTCAAGTCGCCGGCACAATGTCGATCGGTAGGTTGCATGCAAGAGTATATGTCGATTGCACCGTGGATTGTAGATTGTAAATTTGCTCTAATCTACCGCGAGCCGACTTGAAGTCGCCGACCAAGCCGATCTGTAGGTTGTATGAAAGAGTGCATGAACAATAAGAGAGAGAAAAACATGCGCACAACATCCGCCGCCCCACCGTGTCAGCCTGAAGCATGCACCGCCACGACGCTCGAAGAAGCCGACACCGCGAATCACACGGTGATCGCCCACCGCGCGCCCACGCCGCATGATGGTGCCACCGCCGGCCCAAGATGGTCGCGGCACTGCGGCAGCAATTTCAAGACGACGTCGCGGCGATCGCCGCGCCGGCAAGCCGCTACCACAAGACACTTGAAGTGGCGGCTCGTGATAGGCTCGGCGCCGCTTGCTCCCACTGGCCTCCGCATGAGGTGCCACCGTGTGCCGCTGCCCTCCCGCATGAAGCACCACAACCGCACTACTCGGCCCTTGCCTCAAGACGCCAAGACCGCTAAGCTCCGGCTGCCGACCAAGACGGCGCGCGCATGGGCGCAACACGCCGCTACCTGACCCTAAATGGCCGCCTACCTCGCCCGCCTCCAACGACGACCCACATGGCCACTGGTCCCACTCGCCCCTTGCGCCGCTGATTTTTTTTAGAATAGGGTTGGGGGAACCCTAAAATTCCCCACCCCTTTTGATCCAGCCACTTGGGCCAAGTAGGCCGTGAAGAGCATGACCGGGCCAAGGAAAGCCAAAGGGGCCTGGCCCCAGAAAAAAATCTGTGGTGAAAAGAAGAAGAAAAACGCGAGAGAAAATCTCGAGAGAATAAAAAAAGGGAGAGAAAAGAAAAAATCCCAAAAAATTTCAAATAAACCCTCGAAGCTCTGAAAATTACAAGGAAATATTTCAGACAAGAAATTCTTGCAGAATAACCACTCAGAAATTAAAAATTTGCACGGAAAATTTTCTCAGAACTAAACATTAGCGCTTTAGCCCCTGAAAATTGCAGAATTCACCGAAAATTCATATTCCAGCAGAAAAGAGCCTCGAGAATTCAATTTTTGAATCATTTTGATCATTTGAAGCATGTTTAACTTTGTTATTACTTTTCCTATGCAATTTATGTATTGTATTTAGTGTTTTGATTATCTGTGATTGTTTATATTGCTTTTAATCACTGAAAATAGGAGTGAATCATGAAAAATGCATAGAAAAATATGGGATCACGAACCAGGAGTTCGAAGAGCATTATGAGAATTTTGCAACCATTTTATGCAGATTACCAGCAGTAATCTTATGAACTCTTTGCATAAATATGAAAATGTCTGGCATCACGAACCGGGAATTCGAAGAGCTGGCCTATCATGGCCAGAATTTGTACCGGTCTTCAACTATGTGGTAAGATAATCACAGATGAGCAGAAGATTGAGAAGACTCTCTCTACCTTTCATTGAATGCGGTGCAATCCGTACGCAACTATCGTCAAGATGGTTACAAAGAGTATGCTGAATTGATTGACATCATGCAAGTTGCGGAAGCTCAAGATGATGTTCTAAGAAAGAACTAAATCTCACAGCCACCTAGTAGCAATGTTGGTCATGAAGCCAATGCTAGCAGCTACAAGGTGAGGAAGCCTCTCACAAAGGAGATGGACAAGAAGGGTAAGGTCGTGGGTAGTACGTTATTGATATTTTTTAGTCTAAGAAGAAAGGCAAAGGACAGCATAAGGCACACCTCGCCATTGCAGGCACGGAGAATCCACAGCCATTAGTTGCACTCATGGATGTGGACAGCTCAGTAGCAGCCCCCATCACCCCTTCTTTGGACATTGCAGCGGCTGCAGCCATAGTTGCCCAAGAGGAGAAGATCGCCATGGAGCAGATTGAGGCAACAGTTTCTGAATACTTCGCTGATTCGATCTAGTGCTCGCATTGCACTTGGATCTTTTTATAGTAACTTGTAGTTTCTGATTGAAACAGAACATTGAATTATTTTTGAATAATGGTTGTAAGCTCTGTGAGGGCAAAACATTAAATTCTTATGATGAGTCTTGCAAGGCTTATTTTCCCGTATTTATAATAGCAAGTTATGTTTTGGTATTTAAGGTATCAGAACGCGTGTGGCACCCTATGAAGGAAGTGTGCTTAGCAGATAGCGGCACAACTAATACCATCTTGAGAGAGATGAAATTCTTTCAGTCGATCAGCAGGAATGCTGGTAGTCTTTCGATAATTGCGAGCAGCGATACTTGTATAATAGGCTCAGAAAGGGCCACAATTATACTCCTGATAGGCACAACTTTGGTCCTTAAAGAAGCCTTATTGTACACAAAATCGACTAGATATTCGCGCTAACGGTTTTCACGTAGAGACCGAAGAAGAGTAGGGTACAGAATACCTACTCATTACAAAGCGTGAACAAAGTAGAAAGGGGTATTAGAACGACTTTCTTCATATGAAACTGGGCTATACTACACTAATATTAAGGCACCTGCAGCCTATACTACCCTGAAAACTGTATTTAGAAGCTCTAAACTTTTCTGTCTCTAGCATGATAGATTAAGCCACCCAGGTCTTAGGATGATGAGAAATGTAATTAACAATTCATAGGGACATAATATCAATGTAACGAATTTTTCTTATTAGGAAGATTTTGTGTGCCCTACATGTGCCACTGGGAAATTAATTACTAGGCATTCTGCTCTGAAAGTGAAGGATGAAGTCTCTGTATTCGAGGACCATATCCAGGGAGACATTTATGGTCCTATACAGCCCCTGTTATGGCCATTTAGGTATTTTATGGTGCTCATCGATGCTTCCTTGAAATGGTCGCACGTATGTTTATTATCTACCAGAAACTATACTTTTGCAAAACTAATCTCGCAGATAATTAAAATTGAAAAATAATTTCCCAGATCATCATGTGAAGTCCATCAGAATGGACAACTCCAGAGAATTTACTTCAAAGGCATTTGATGATTATTGCATGGAAATGAGAATTAAACTTGAGCATTCTGTACCGCATGTCCACACCCAGAATAGACTAGCAGATTTTGCAGAATTGTAATTTATCAACTACATATTGGGGACACGCAGTCCTGCACGCAACAACTCTCATCAATTTTAGATCACCGGCATACAACATCCATTCACCTATGCAACTAGCGCAAGGAACAACACCGAAAATTTCTCATCTTCGCAGATTTGGTTGCAAGGTTTATGTATCTGTACCACCACCGCAGTGAACTGCAATGGACTTTCTCTGAAAGTTCGGGATATACGTTAATTATGAGACAACATCCATAATTAGGTATTTGGACCCTATGACGAGAGATTTGCATACTGCCCGATTTGTTGATAGTATATTAGACGATGATAGTTTCCCGTCATTTGGGGGGGGGGGAATCAACCCCTTGATGAAAAATATCGGGAAATAACGTGGCAAGCCATAGGAATCCATGCACATGACCCGCGCACTAGTGAAACAAATAGAGCAGTTAGAAGATAATTGTAGTCCAGAAGATAATTGATTTGCAAGCATTAGCGAATCAACTACCTGACCACTTTAATTATTTGAAGAGCATGACCAAGTCGCATGTGCCTACACACAATGCACCAGAGAGGGTTGAAATACCAATTGATGTATCCTTAATCCTGTCCTAAGGTCTCAGAAAAGGACGAGAACTCCGGCCCTTCGAATCCCAAGTAACCGGGACGCCTAGTGAAAAAGGATAAGAAGGACTTGACACAGCCGATCACCACAGTTCCCCAGAACTAGAAGGGGAGACAGTTGAGACCTAGCACTAGGATAGAACCTTCAGGAAAGGCATACCGGATTTGAACATGCCCACTGAGGGAAATACCAGCATAGATGTGTGCGCACACATAAGAGCTGGAAAACTAAAGGGACTTGCCCGCGTAATTGAAAGAAGCGGTGAGCAAGTATAAGCATTAGAAGAATCACCCCATGAAGAAATAGCTATAAACTTTGTGTCCATGTGAGAGTCTATGAATAAGACAACAGCCGATGTCGACATTTACTTTGCAAAGAAAATTACCACAATCATCGATCATGATCCAGAGCCTGCATCGCTCACTGAATGTAAGAAAAGATCGGAATGAGAAGATTGGAAGAAGACAATATAAACAGAATTATTGTCTCTGAATAAAAGAGATATGTTTGGGCCTGTAAGTCACACACCTCCCTATGTGCACCCCGTAGGGTATAAGTGGGTATTTGTTCAAAAGAGAAATGAAAATAAGCAAGGCTCGTTGTACAAGGTTTCACTCAACGTCTAAGAGTTGATTATGAAGAAGCCTATTCCCCGGTCATGAGCAGAACTACCTTTAAATATGTAATCTCAATGGCAGTAAACTTGAATTTAGAAATAAAATTGATGGATGTGGTAACTGCATACCTTTATGGAAATCTAGATTTGGACATTTATATGAAGGTACCTGAATATATCCCTGTCTCGAACCAAGACAGCAAATATAAATATGTATAGTGTGAAACTCAGAAAGTCACTGTACGGACTTAAGCAATCAGGCATGATGTGGTATAATCGCTTGAAGCGACTTTCTATGCAAGAAAGGCTACATGAATAATGAGAATGATCCATGTGTATTTATACGATGGTCTTAGGATAGATTTTGTATAATCTCAATGTATGTAGGTGATCTGAATGTCATTGAAACCTTGAAAGATATTAAGAAACCAAACTCTTACCTACAATCGGAGTTCGAAATGAAAGATTTGGGTAAAACCAAATATTGCCGAGACTTGCAGCTTGAGCATGCCCCTGAAGGGATATTAGTGCATCAGTCAACATACACTCAAAAGGTGTTAGAAAGGTTCGGCTTTGAAAAGGCATACCCTTCGAAAGTACCGATGGTCGGGAAATCTTTGCAGCAAGACAAGGACCCGTACAGACCTAGAGAAGAGGGGGTGGAAGTCCTGAGACCAGAGTTCCCATACTTAAGTGCAATAGGAGCACTCATGTATTTAACAAACTGTACTAGACCGGACATTGCATTTGCCGTGAACTTATTAGCAAGGTATAGTGCAGAACCTATCAAAAGGCATTGACAAAAAATAAAGTACATCTTTCGATACCTCTAAAGAAGTAAAGACTTTGGTCTGTTCTACAGAAAGAACCAAGACCTGTCTATGAATGGCTATGCAGATGTCGGGTACCTGTCAGACCCACATACAGTCAAGTCGCAAATAGGCTATGTATTCCTATGTGGTGGAACTGCAATTTTATGAAAATCATCTAAGCAAAGTTTTGTATCAACTTCGACAAACTACTCAGAAATCATAGCACTGTACGGGGCCTCATGAGAATGTGTTTGGCTTCGACGGATGATTCACCACATCCAGCAGTCATGTGGATTGAATACCGCACAAACCCCTACTATTATCTATGAATATAATATAGCTTGTGTTGCACAAGTGTAGATGGGTTATGTGAAGAGTCATCTCACAAAGTATTTCAACCCCAAGTTCTTCTATGCTCATGAATTGCAAAAGATGAACGAAATTAAAATACTGCATACTAAGTCATGTGAAAATCTTGCAGATTTATTCACTAAATCGCTTCCAGCATCTAGCTTTGAAATGTGCATACGTAGAATTTGAATGATGAGACTTAGAGAAGTGCAGAATTCAGAGGGAAGAATCTTCACAAACTCATTATAAAAACTTGATCATGAAGATCGAGTACCCAAAAAATAAATCCTAGAGATTAAATGAAATTGGATGGATTGTACTCTTTTTCCCTTGACGAGTTTTCTTGAAATTTCTCGGATAAGATTTTTAACCGCGCAAACCCCCACTATTATCTATGAATATAATACAGCTTGTGGTGCACACGTGCAGATGGGTTATGTGAAGAGTCATCTCACAAAGCATACCAACCCCATGTTCTTCTATGCTCATGAATTGCAAAAGATGAACGGAATTAAAATACTGCATACTAAGTCATGTGAAAATCTTGCAGATTTATTCACGAAGTCGCTTCCAGCATCTAGCTTTGAAATGTGCATATGTAGAATTTGAATGATGAGACTTAGAGAAGTGCAGAATTCAGGGGAAGAATCTTCACGAACTCATTATAAAAACTTGATCATGAAGATCGAGTACCTAAAGAATAAATCCTAGAGATTAAATAAAATTGGATGGATTGTACGCTTTTTCCCTTGACGAGTTTTCTTGAAGTTTCTCGGATAAGGTTTTTAATGAGGCAATTCATGCAGCACAGCAGAACGTGTATCATGTACTCTGTCTCTAATTTTTTTCTACTGGGTTTTTATAGAGTTTTCATGAGACATGAACATGTGAGGATGGGTGCCCAAGGGGGAGTGTTGGAAAACCATGTGTTTGGCCCAGCAATCGGTCTATGGGTGGGCGCCCCATCCAAACCCTAGCAGAGTCTCTAGACTATAAATAGGGGGTGTTGGTCATTGTAAAAGGCTAATCGCTTGATGAAGAAATAAATAAGAAGAATACCACCTACACCTTTGTCTCTCTGTGTATCTAATCTACTATTTTTTCTTGCATTATTTGATGTGATTCTACGTTTGTCTATGAGGTGATCGTTCGGACTTGACTCGCCAGCGACGGTTCCTCAACACTTTTAGCTCCCTTAATTTTAATATGCCAAAGAAAACCTCCTCCTCCTTCTCGTGCTCTTTTTGGTACAGATATGAACTCCTCCTGCTCTTTTGGTCCTGATATGAACCATACATTGACTGATACGGCATTGTTGCTGAGCGTAATGCCAAATTTAGCTTCTTCCTGGCCATAATGCCAAAAAATAGCACCACGGAGCCGCCGTCGGCCGACATGTAGCGAAGTCCGATCCCTATGGGCCGGGCTCCACTTCCAACGTGCCCCAGTGGGCTGAACCTAGTGAGTCCGTGCCCCTAGGGCCGAAGCGCCCTAGTCCGTGCACCAAGGGCACGGTTTCGCCGCACACAGCGCAGGCCAGTGCCCCAAGGGCATGGTTTGGCCGAGCATAGTGCCCTTGGGGCACGACGCTGTCCTTCAACCACACCCATACCTCCCGTCGCTTCCCTCTGTCCCATCCATCACACACGTGCCCCCCATGCATGCAAAGGCTTCCCTCACACGCAAAAAAATAGCGCACGGGAGGGAATCGATATCCTCCCGTAGCTTCGCGATCGGCAGGAATTGTATCCGCACAGCTATAAAAACCGACGTCTCTCTCACTCTCGCTCTTATTCTTGAATTCATTCTCATTCTCCCGCTCGGTGTAGAGAGATAGAGAGAATAGAGCGAGCAAGTGAGTTCCGATTTGGTTGTCGATTAAGGAGTGTTTAAAGCAGTGCTTAGCGGTCGTATTAGCACAGAAAGGTCGATATCAAGAGGAGATAATTTTTTCTCTCCGATGCATTATATTTATTAACTGTGTAATTTGTTAGTTGTAATTAATTTAGGCATAGTTATTTACTCGTACTTAATTTAGTCATTACTATTTATTCGTAATTAATTTATTCTTAGTTAATTAGTCATGATTAATTAAGGCCTAAATAATTAGTCATAATTAATTTATCCACGGTTAATTAGTTGTAAATAATTTAGTCATTATTAATTTGTGTCTTTCATCTCTTGTAAGTCATACCCCTACGAGAGCTACTCGAACTGTTCTACGATAAACATCACCGAAGCAAGTTGTGAACCACCGGGGATGGGGATGGTCCTCCGCCCCTCGTACTTAGGTCAAAGAAGAATTACTGGGACCTTGACGCTCGCTACGTCTCAATCCTTCGGGACACAGGCTTGTTGCCCTTTGCGAGGATGCTCCAGGTCGACTGCTACTTCACCTTGGACGGGAGTCTCATGTCGACACTTGTTGATAGATGGAGACCCAAGACGCACACGTTCTACTTTCGGTGGGGAGAGATGATGACCACTCTCTAGGATGTCTCCTTCTTAACCGGTCTGCCGATCGGGGGAGACATCCTTGTTCCGTCCGTTCGCTGGTGGATTCGAAGGCCTGCTTGGTGCATCGGTTCGGCCTAGCTATCCCAGATGGGTGTAACATCCCCAAAAATCCATAAGTTGGTTTAGTTGAGCATCTCAGGATCATGTGTGTAATTTTGGAACAGTTTTAAACTTTTGTTGTTGTAATAAAGTTCACCTAGAAATTAAACTTTTTACTTGTTTGCAAGCTTCAAATTAAATCCAGAAAAATGTGTGTATGAAAGTTTTTGGAAATAATTTATTAAAATACTATATTATTCGTCTTGAATCATTACAATTTTTTCCAAATTTTTGGAAGTCCAACTGACCTTACCAAAATCCAAACCAAATCATTAATGTATATCTGAAAATGATTTAATTCTAACAACTAGAGCATTATCAGTACCTGAAACAATTTTTTCCTAAGTTCTATTTGAATATGAGAGCACTCACAAATTTTTTCAGAATTTTCAAAATTTATTTATTATTTTTAACCGCTCGGTCAAAACCAGAGGGCAAAGTTAAATCAAAAGTCAAAATTTAAAACACCGACTGAACCCGAACCAGGTCGATTTGGTTCAACCCAACCTACTCAGCACCGACCCACTCACCTGAGCCACTGACGCTCTGGGCCCATGCTCCAGCCCTTCTTCTCCACCTCCTCCGCCGCGATCAGGAGACTAGCGCCACACGCTGAGCTCGCTCTGCCGCCTCCATTTGCGCCCACAAACACTGTCGATCCACCGCCCTCCACGACCTATCCCCGAGCATCGCCTGCTCATGCCATAATGTTCTCCGTCTTTAGGCCCGATTATACCCAGCTCTACCTCTCTCTCTCTCCCCTCACTTCTCTCTTCAGCTGTGGGAGAGAAGGTGGCAGTAAGCCCCTCACCATCCAGGTAAGCTCCGCCACGACCGCACCGTTCACTTTCCCTCTCTTCGTCGTCTCTGTTTTCGCTAACCCGACATCCTCATTCGCAGTGTAACTCTCGGAACGTGGTTGTGTCTTTGTTGTTGCCGGTGCACGCTCCGAGAAGCTCCGCCGCGCCATTCGTGCTCTGACGAGTCTCGAGCCCCCACACCTTGTCCCTTGTGTTCGCGTCGTCATGCTGAACTCACATGCATGTTTAATTGCTTTTTGTTGTAGCAACAAGGGAGAGTCGGGGTCGTCTTCCTCATCTGCGGTGAACCGCCGCCGCCGAGCAATTCATCCACTCCGGTGATCCTCATCCCTTGTCGTTGCGTCCATTGGGTTCCTGAGGGCCATGTCTCTTACCCCAAAGCTTGCTGCCCCTACTGGTTGTCAGGTAGTGATCGTCGCCATGGAGCTCCATTGCCGTACCGTCGTCGTCCCCGTTCCAATCACCACCACCACCCTCCGTCTTCAACGACCCCTGCTTCGTGTTCTTGGTGGCGAGGGGACCTTGACGCACCCTTCCCCGAGCCTCCTTGACCTCCATAGTTGTTGATCCGCGAGTGCCACCGGTTCATCTCTGCCTCTAGCCATCGCAAGCTCGCCCCTCGGCGACCATCGGGCCTGCGTTGCCACCGGTCGGCTCGCGACATCACCCCATACCAGAACCGAGTGACCTTGAGCCCAGAACCCCATTGCTGCACCGTTGTGCCATCCTCGTCGTGCCAGAGCGCGCATGGCGAGTGCTAGAGAACGCACGGCGAGCCCCGCCGCGCCGGCCCGACGTGTTAGGTGATAATCCGTCATTAGCTTTTAATCTTGTTCTTTAATGTGTGTATGACGTGTAGGCCCCACTTGTAATAAACATGATTACTAATCTAATTAAAAACCCGTTTAAGACTTTGAGTCATTGACATGTGGGCCCAATTGCTTGAGTGCATAGTAACCAGCGTTGGTGGACCATTGCACTGTGTTGTGGACCTTTGGTCCATGCACTATTTGCATGGACCGAGACTATGACATGTGGACCCCACATGTCAGTAGGGTTTTATTCGTAAATTGAATGAAAAAGGAAATTGGCTGGAGCGAACAATTCTCACTGATTGTAGGGAATGCAGTACATGTGCTCAGGGGTGGTCCCAGCTATAGGGCGAGGGTATGCAGTCATCCGAGGTAGCCGGCGCCGACCGAACCCCCACCCCCAGCCAGCGGTCCTCTCCCCACCCCCAGCGCCAGCTGCTCCCTTGCTAGTTATGCCACCGTCCAAACCAAATCCTATGCCCAGGCCCAGCTAAGCCCAATAGCCCATCTTACCAAATCACTACATCTACTGGCTGGTTCGGTTGCTTTGGTCTTCCTCACTTCCCAGGTTCCCCCAATTTGCAAACTCCACTCTCCAACCATAGTAGGCGGCAAGAATGCAGACAATGCAGACGGCAGAAGCGGCACCGTAGGCTCACAGCAAGGCTCATGCGAGCGAGGCCGAGGGGGCGAGGGACCCCTGCTGGCGTCGTCACGTCGGTGAGGTGAGGCCGTGGTGCTGTGTTGTGAGGCGTGAGCCACTAAGCCGCCCGCCCGCTCCTGCTTGTTGCTTGTCGACCTCAGCAGCTCGGCTCGGCCAGAACAGAAGACCAGAAGGTTAAGGTAGAAGGCTAACTGGCTAAGAGAAAGTGAGAAGGGCAGTAGAAAATAGAAATCAAGATGGCTCCTCCTAAGTCGAAGGGCAAAGGTAAGAATTGGAATGGTGAATACTGTGAAATATGAATTTGTGATGTGTGATACTCAATGAATCAGTGAACTGTGAAATGTGAATCTGAATCACTATGATAGTGTGACTGTGATGAATAAATGTATAATTGATTATTGATGAATGAATATGATGATGTGTGAATTTGATAGTGTCATGGTGAATTGGTGACATTGATGTATAATTGGATTGTGATTGGTTGATTACTTGATTTGCTAGATTTGAAGAGCTATTTTACCATTGTGTCGTCGTCGAGTGGGTCAACCCCAAGAACCGGTGCAAGCGGGAATGCTGTGGTAGCTATAGAAGAGCAAGTACTATCGGTTGAAGCTGTCAATGTTGGAGATGCAAGTAGCATAACAACCACAATCGCAGGAAGAAACTGAAGGTATTAAGGATTTTAACCCGAATGTTCATATTGTTGTCGATCCAGCACTTCGTATACCAATTGAGGAATTTCATCTGGATGTTAGAGATCAAGTGAGAAGGGCTTATTTTTTGTAGGGTCCGACTCAACCTTTTGGTCACAATTTTCCTCGTAAACAATAGGGAAAGGATTTTAGGTGCTTTCGTGAAACATTGTTTAAGAGGCACGACTGGTTGGAAGATAGTGTAGAGAAGGATGCTATTTATTACTTCTATTGTTTTCTTTTTAGGCAGCAACCCTTAGATGAAAAATTCGGTCATGATGTCTTCACTAAATTAGGGTACAACAACAGGAAGAATGCATATGCATCACTACCTCTTCATGTTGGTGGGGTTAATAGTATTCACAATAATGCAAAGAGATGTAGTGATGTTTTTAAGAATCAACAGGCAAGTGTGTCTCATAAGATGGAGTCTCACAGCAAAGGTTCTGAAATGAAATATGAAACATGTTTGACTGCTTCTTTAAATTGTGTAAGATATCTATTAATGCAAGGTCACTCATTCCGTGGACATAATGAATCTTCTTCATCCATAATAAAGGCAATTTTCTAGAGATGATTGATTGGTACAAAGAAATGAAGGAAGAAGTGAGGGTTGCATTTGAGGAATTATGTCCATTAAATGCCCAAATGTGTTCAACAAAGATTCAAAAGGATCTTGTAAGTTGTTGTGCACAAGAGGTCACCAAGGTGATTTTGTATGAGATTGGTGGTAGTCTTTTCTCCATTCTTATCGATGAATCTCGTGATATATAAATCAAAGAGTAAATGGCCGTAATTGTAAGGCTTGCTATTAATTATGTATTCTATTTTTATTCCAACTAATTGTACCATGTATCTCAATTAGTTGTATTATGATTGCTGCAGGTTTGTGAACAACAATGGGAAGGTCATCGAAATATTTTTGGGTCTTAAACATGTCAAAGATACAACTGCAGATGCATTGAAAGGAGCTTTGGTTGCTTCACTTGGTAAGCATAATTTACCTGTTGCTAGAATACGAGGGCAGTAATACGATGAAGCTTCCAATATGAGAGGTGAATTCAATGGCCTTCAAAGACAGATTCGTGACATCAATCCGTATGCTTTCTATGTCCATTGCTTTGCCCATCAGCTGCAGTTGATAGTTGTTGCTGTCACAAGTTGTTATTCATTTATTAGGGATTTTTTCAACTATGTGACTTTGATTGTGACCACAACTAGTGCATCTTATAAGAGGAGGGATGTGTTGACTGAGAAGCATCGTAAGAATATTTTGGATAGGTTAGAGAGTGGTGAGATCTTTACAGGAAGAGGGAAGCATCAAGACACTGTCTTGGCCAGACCTGGAGATACTAGATGGGGCTCTCATTACACAACCTTAGTCCGCATTGAGTCAATGTGGGAGGTAGTGGTGGAGGTGCTGAAATTTGTGCATGAAGATGGGCGTCAACCAGGTCCAACAGCAGGATTGATGCAGCATATGGAGAGTTTTAACTTTGTGTTCATTATGAAGATGATGTTGAAAGTATTTCGCATTACAAATGAGTTATCTCTTGTGTTGCAAAGGAAATATCAAAATATTGTTCAGGCCATGTCATTGCTTTTTGATGTCAAAACACGTTTGATCAGCTTGAGGAACCATGGTTGGGAGCCTCTATTTATAGAAGTCAAAAAATTTTTTGTGATGCAAACAAGATTTCAATACCGAATATGGATGAAGCGATACCAAGATGGGGCCGATCAAGGCTAGATGGGATCACGGTCACTCAAGACCACCATTATCGTGTTGATACTTTCTTTGCGGCTGTTGATGCTATTAATACAGGGATGGATCATCACTTCAATGGGGTATCTTCGGAGTTGCTTTTCTTGTCTTGATCCAAGAGACTCATTCTCTAAGTTTGATATAGATAAGATTGCTTGACTTGTGGAGATCTATGGTACAGATTTCCCCATTGCTGATCGTGCAACTATATGGGATCAACTTGAAACATTCATTCTTCATGTCCGAAGAATTGATGATTTCATTGTTTGTCATGATTTTGCAAGTTTGGCCATCACGATGGTTGAAGCAGAAAGACATTATTTTTCCATTGATCTACCGCCTCATTGAGTTAGCATTGCTCCTACCGGTGGCAACATCATCGGTTGAAAGAGTCTTTTCGGCTATGAATATTATTAAGACCGATTTGCACAATAGACTATCTGACGAGTGGCTCAATGACTTGATGGTGTGCTACATCGAGTGGGAGATATTTAAAGGACTTGGTCATGATAGAATTAAGAAAAAAAAATTCCAAGCCATGAAATCTCGGAGAATGAAATTGCCTCGGTCTCCTAGACGTAATTAGTAATTTAGTGGTATGTCTTTCTGTGTGTCATGTTCAATAATTTTTTATGATTTATGATTAATTAATCTGAATATTCACCATCCATCTACTTTTGACAGGTTATTATTAGTAATTCAATAATTTGGTATTTTGGTGGCAAATTGTTATATAAACTTCATTGATGAGGTACATTTTCTACATTTGACCTATCTTTGTATGTTCACATGATGCGGATTGTAGTTTTCATATCCATTTAGTGTTATATGCTCTATTGAAAATAATTACAACGTGTTATACGACTCAACCTAGATTTCGATTCTGGATCCGCCACGCCTACGCTTCATCCTTGAGACACGAATATGTGGTTCCCTACTGCAAGAACAAATCTATGTGGCCATACAAAATCTGCAATCCAAGTTTGGCGACAGGGTAATATTCCCGCAAATAATTGCGGCCGATAAGTTTTTTGAAAAAAATAATATATAAATGTATTATTTTTTTTAAAAAAATAAACTTGAAGATGTAGTACTACTTGCTAGTGCAAGAGCGTATTACAGAGGCCAAGGCGTATTCCGAACATTTCGTATACTCCGGACTAGATACATGCAGCGCTTTTATGCTTACTCTGGAACGTGCTCTCATGTCTCTCTCTTTTCCTCCGGAGATCAAACTCTTAAGCCGAAACGGCGGCGGCGGCGATGGACGGAATAAGCGGCGGCGCCAGCAGTGGAAGGGATGAGAAGAAGGTGGCGGCGTGTGACGTGGATGCGCTGAGGAAGTGCCTGGAGGAGAACAAGGGCGACCGCGTCAAGTGCCAGGCGCACATCGACGCCTTCCGATCCTCCTGCTCCATCAACCCCAACCCCACCAGCACCACCTCCAAGCCGCAGCCGCGGTCCTAGAGTCCGGCCGTCCGGACGGAATCTCCGATCGCCAACGCCGCCGTATGAGCTCTCGGTTCTTCTTAGTCGTGGATTTTTTTTAGCTGTTGCTTTCCCTTCTCTGAATAAAATGCTTCAGGACTCTGTACTAGACTCTACCATTAGGACAGTTGGTGATGACTGATGAAATGGTAAAAGTAAAAACTAGATATGCATGAGGAGTTCTAAAGATAGTATTCTGTTCTAGTAGCTTTGTGCTGTGCAGCTTCCAATAGAGTTTGTGAAAGAAAACCAATCTTCTCTGAGTTGTGTCTACTCCAGTAAAGCAGTTACACAAGAAGACTAGCGTGTTTTTGCCAACAATTCAATTCTGAGATTAACAATTATAAACTGGCACTATTCAGAATTAATTTATCAGCACAGATTTGAAGAAAATTACTCATACATGTCGAGAGTATGGTGGCCATAGCCTGTGTATGATCTTGCCTAGAGTTAAACAAAATAAACTTGAGAATGGGTTTATACTTGAAACTAGGAGTGGGCATCAAACAAGATTGTTCTGCTAACTATGAACCAAGGGGATTGGTTGTTCAGTAGAGCATTTCGTCAAGAGTCAAGACAGTTTAGCTCCTAGATACCCACAATTGTTCATTGCATTTGAAACACTCGATTTGTGCTATCATATGTTGGTTGCTCTTAGCAAGGAAATCGCAGTCTTCACTCATGAATCTGCTCCCAGAAAACCTATTAATTAATTAGTTTAACACAAGATGTGAAGAGCCCCATTTTCTCTTCTCATCTCAACTGATTGGGATGCACACTACTGAAAAGAGCAATAGTGTTGTGGAGCACCAATGTTGCACTGCAACAGGAGTTACAGGATGCATCTTATAACTGAAGAAAGCGAAGGAAAAGAAAGTTAAGCCCGGCGCTGTTAAGCTTTCTTTCCCCTTCATAGGTCTTCTTGACTTGTGCATTTAGGATGGATCATGCAGGCATCAGGCTAGCTGGAGCGAACAATTTACGGTGATTCTAGGTAACGCAGCCAGTACGTGTGCTTCGTCATTCAGGCACGCATATGTGGCCATACAAGGGGAAAAAACTGCAATCGTGAGCAGGGCAGATAAACCTTGATTGGAGAGCAGTACTTAGAAGATGATCATGCGTGTGACTGTCTGTAGTAGTAGTGTCTGCAATCGTGAGCTAGGCAGCCCCCAATTTTATTCTGTTCTATTAATTGCATAATCACATCACACACAAACAAGCACACTTGAAGCGCTCGAAGAAGCCGATGACTTGGCTGTTGCCATGCTTCAGCGACAGGATGAAGGGCATCCCAAGTGGGAACCCGTACTCGGCGCCGGTGCTGGTGACGAAGGTAGCGAGGTGATGGCCACGCTGTCGCTGGTGCTCGACACCTCAACCATAAATGATTCGCGTAAATTAAGCCCGCTTCGTCAGCGATCGAGATGCGTGCATCTAAACATTAGTATTATGCTTTTATTACTTGACAGAACAAAGACATCATGTAATAACTATAAATAAGGAAAAGGTTCATTTTCAAACCTCAATTATTGCGTGAGTGCGATTTTTAACCTCAAACTCTAAAACCGTATAAAACGCAACCTCCAACTCTCACGACAAGGATTTAACAATCCTCAATTAATTAAAATGTTTATCTATTATTGTTATTATAGATAGAAATATCTTCATATTGTTCGTAAGGATACTCCTTATCATTAATAAAGGAGAAACTTGGTCGTAAACCATTTTACGACCACCCTATATGGTCGTAAGTTCTTCTACAACTACTTAGTGGTTGTAAGATTTTCTATGACCACCTTATGATCGTATGTCTTACTACGATCACTTCGTGGTCGTAAGTTTTACTACGACTAGGTCAATAAAACCTACAAATATATGGGTCCAATCGATTAGGGACACTTATACGCTGTATTTAATATACACAGTAGTTAATATGTGTTGTTATTCTTGGGGATAATTGCACGTATTAAGCTTCTATCTCTTGATACAAGACAGCTGTCACCCCTTCACGCGCTATATAAGGAGTAAATCTGGTAGACAAAGGACAATGGAACAACGACAACGAAGACAGGATCAGCAGATAGAAGTCATTAAGCCTTAGTTCTAGTGATTTATTCCCTATTGTAAAGCATAGTCAATACATCAACACAGGAGTAGGGTTATTATTTTATCAAGAGAAGACTCGAACCTGTATAAAATTCCCGTGTCTTTTTCTGTGTGGTTTGACTTAAGGAGAGTCCCTAGCATTCATTCGTAAGATTGATACTAAACCATCGACAGTTGGGAATCGTTTTTTCACCCTTCGGTCCTTCCCACCCTCGGTTTTCACTGATGTGGAGGTGGTTTTTGCTGACGCGACGGTGGTTTTCATTGAGTAGGATGGGGCCCACATGTTAGCCCCTCTCTATATTCTCTTCTTCTCCCTCCCCATCGTCTTCCTTTCCTACCCATGTCGACGCTGATGCCGTGCTATGGTACAAGCTCACGGCCCACGACGCCTCTGCCTCCTCCTCACCCCCGCCGTGGCATGTGATCCGCGTCGCCTTCCTCGGCTGTTTTCGCCCACCGACCGCACGCCGAGTTTCAAGCGGTCGACTTCCTCTACTTCTTTCCTTCTCGTACAACCTACACATACATACTACATGACCACTACCTCATGCTTTGACTTCATCGCCGGTCGTCTTTGCCCTCCATGGCTGTGATCGGCTTGACCAATGCCTCGTCCGTCGCTGTGGCCTCCTGAGTGCTCGCCATGCTCTCCCACACGAGGGTGCAGACCATGGAGCTACTACTCCTTGATATATCGCATCTCCCATGAAGATTTATGCTCAGCCCGCGACGCCGCGCTACTCATCCTCACAGCGCTCGCAAATCGCAATTGACCTCCAGGGAGGCGACATCTCGACCTAGCCAAGCGCGCCCAAATCACGCTCGGGCTCCACTGCCGCCGCCGTCTTGACCTAGCCAAGCGTGCCCAAATCACGCTCGCCCTCCACCGCCGTCGTGAGCGGTGAGCTTGGTCAGTAGTGCTAATGGCGGCGATGGCTCGAAAGGAATTGGAGTGGGAAAAAGAGCAAAATGGAACAACAATGAGGTGGTGAAGGATGGGGATGGATCAATTTTTTGGAGGAGGAGCTTTGAGGGCCAGCAATTTTTGAAAGAGGCGGAATTGGGGGCAGATCGGCATTCCGACTTCACCGGCTCCAGAGAAGATGACACTGCAAGCGTGATGGCGAGGTGGGGTTTGGAGGAGAAGGGGAAGTTTGTGAAGGTGAGCTGGGAGAAGTAGAAGTGAAGGAAGAGGAGTGGAAGTGAATGGCATTCACTTCACTTAAACTTTGACTACGAAGGCTGGCGGCGCCGCACTTGGGCTGATTTGGGTCAATTTTGACCTTGACTTGGGTGAAGGAGAAGGAACTCCCCATGGCGGCAGTGTAAGTGAAGCCGGCCCTGTCCCACCCACTTCGTCGTCGAGCTCGCACGTGGCGTCCTCGGCGATGGGGCCGACGAGGGCGGACAACGGACAGGGCAGCGCAGGGGACGTTGATGTCGGAGCCACTCCAGGAGCGGGAGAGGAACTCGAACAGGTCGAGCAGCGGATCCAGCGACCTGAGCTTGGCAGAGCCAGCGAGGCGGGCCTATGGGTCGCCTATGTAGGTGTCGTGGCGGTGGCAGTGGTGGGGCAGGGGAGCTTAAGGGTGTAAAACAAATCCGGATAGTCTGTTTTATCCGGCATCCGTATCCGGATGGTTGCGAATGTGGTAAGGAAAATAGCATTCGTATTGCAAAATGAATACGAATCCGGATAGTATTCGGGTTTTTTTTGCTGGATACGAATACGAATGTGGTATCAAAAAATATGGTTGAATACGAATATGAATACGGGTACTATCCGGATCTGACAGTTTTATTTCCCTATCATCTAGTCCACTAGCATTTTTGTGTGTGTTGTGTTACTATTGGAGGAGGGTCCCCGCACTACCTCGAGCTGATGGCAACCTCACGAAGGCATGATGCCCCGGACGGGGTCCCGGGGCCAACCTCGCCAAGGTACGACACATTGGCGGACTCACTCCGGACGAGGTCCGGGGATCTATCCCGGACGGGGTCTGAGGGCCAACCTCGCCGAGGTATGACACATCGGCGAACCCACTCTAAACGAGGTCTGGGGACCAAACCCTGACAGGGTCCGAGGGCCAACCTCACCAACGTACGACACACATCGACGAACCCACTCCGGGCAAGGTCCGGAGACTAACCCCGGACAGGGTCTGGGGGCCAACCTCGCTGAGGTATGACACATCGGCAAATCCACTCCGGGCAAAGTCCGAAGACCAACCCTGGACAGGGTTCGGGCGCCAACCTCGCTGAGGTGCGACACATCGGCGGAACCACTTGAAGGTGGCGGGACCCACTTGGCGAAACAAACGAATGTACCTGTTGGATGAACTAGGTACCAACAGCAACAATGTAACTTTGCATGCCTACCCCTCCCACTCTATAAATAGGCTCCATGTAAATGGGAGAGGGGCGGCCATTCTTGGTAACAACTACTAGACATATGCAATACATGAGCAAGGATTGTGGTGTTTGATTCTCGTGGAGGTCTCCCTTGCACCCGTGGCGGTTGACGTAACCGACTGGGGGTGCCTACAAGTTCACTGTCCGGTCTCGTATAGATGACAATTACCATGTTGCTTGTGGGAATTTGATATGTTATTCCATATATTGGAACTCTATTTGTAGATGTTTGGAATTTGATGTTCTTGTGTGAAACTTCGTCATATTTTAGGATATTTAAATTCGACCGAATTGAGCAAGTATTTGATTCGCATTCGTATTCGTTACAACATTCAATTAGTATTCGTACTTGAGCATATTCGTTTAAAAAATACGAATACGAATGTGATATGGCCACTATTCGATTCGTTTTCACCCCTAGGAGGGCGTTAGAGTGGAAGTGTGCAAGTGAGTTGGGTGAGAGGGGAAGAAGATGGAGGAAGAATGAGAGGATCTAGAGGCTGACATATGGGTCTAGCTATTTTTTATTGTGTGGGCTAGCTGACTCAGCATGTGCGTGTCCACTTTGCTGACGTGGATTACAAAACCGTCGCGACATCAGATAAAAACCACACTGGTTTGGGTCAAGGGTATAAAGTGGACTGTTTCATTAGTTCAAGGTCCTAAATCAAATGGTTTTAGAGTTCAGAGTTGAAAATCGGACTCAAGCAACAGTTAAGGATTGAAAAGTAGATGTTGTCCTATAAATAATTGGTCAAGCGAGTCAATACTCCACCATTCTCTTCTCTCTACTCGGACACAGATTAAACGAGGTATGTGCTACAATACTAGTGTTGGTATAGCAATACTATGTAGTAGTCGTGCGAATTTTTGGCCGTATTGACGCATTTGTGCCCCGTATTTACAGGAATGATCGTCGTTGATTTTTTTTTGGCAAAAATAGCGCCCTGCCACACGGCCGCCATGCGACATCTCTCTCCTCCAGAAATTAGGGTTTCGACTTCTCTCCTCCTTTAATTAGGCTTTCGACTGTGTTTGTAGGATTTTTAAAATATGCCAAATACGTTCAATTTTTTTTGAAATTTTATGTGAATGCTTATAATATGGTGTACTTGCTTGTGTAATTTTTCCATAATTTTATTCATTCTGATTTTTCCTTGCAATTTCATTTAAGTGTACTGTTTATAGGAATTTGTAAATATATAAAATGAGCTCAAAAAATTATGAATTTTGTTTTGTAGGCTCCTTACACAGTGGACTTGATTGTGTAATGTTTGAACAATTTTGTATGTGTTTTAAAATTGTCTCGGCAATTAAGGTTTTACGTCTTGAAAAATATGGAATTTAGGTTTCGGAAATTAGGGTTTCATGATTTCATGTGACTAGGATTATGGGAAGTTTACTATCACATGACTACTTTAGGTAATAGACACTCTTAAGAGAGCGGGTTTTGTGTGGAGGTTAAGGGAGGGGGTTTTGAAATATTTAGGGCAGTGCATAATTAAGGGAAAAAGGCTACATTGCAACTCCGTTGGAAATATCGATATACAATATGGCGCAACAGTACACATATAACATACAAAATGTGCGTAAAAATATAGAAAAATAAAATATGAATATAAATATTCCAAAACAGATCGCATAACACGGGATACAATATGGCTCACTCGTCTTAGCCACTGCTCTCTGCTTGCTGCGGCTGCATCCGCGTGTGTGTCCTTGTTTTGCGTCAAGCATGTCCCGTGGGATATGTAAGCCGGTCCGGAGAGCACTTATCAGATCGGAGGGGGTACGAAGACCGTTGAGTACGTTGTGTGGGCGGAGGTGCACGGTCGGTGACTCAAAGTGAGTCAGTAGCGTCGATGTCCACCCTCTTTGAGACATGTCGGCCGAGAGTCACATGTAATGAATTCATGAACGATGGACGGTATAAATCCACTCCCAAATTGTCCGCCCCAAGGTGCAATGTCTGTAACTCCGGTCGTGTGGAAGAGCTCTGTCCTTGAATCTATGGTGTGCCAGCCAACCTGGAGGAGCTCTGCCTTTCGTACGCCACAAACATTGGCTGCCATTGTCCATACCCTGACGGTGTGTACTGCTCCCTGGTAGGAGCTGGGAGGCCCGTATCCTCATCATCGATGGGCGGGTGGCCATCACCCCACGGTCATCGAAAGTGCGCAGAAGGAACGATGTTAGTCGAAATAAACACTCTGGACATAAAATGAGAATCTCGTACCTCCCGGATGTGCAGCGCAGATGACTGAGGGGGAGCGCTAGTTTGTGTACCGAATGTGGATGACATAAGTGATGCATCCTGATGGACCTGCGGCGGGAGAATGACATGATGTTAGCAGAACGTAAGGCATAACCAAAAAACATAACGTAGATTTGTAAATAACTTACCTCGTCGCCGATCTGGCCCGCGGATGACCGACGGGAAGCGCTACGACGCTGGCCAGACTTGCTACGTCATGATGACCTAGTTGGTGAGCACGGTCCCCCCACCTAGTGCCCAATGCGCAGGACGTCGTCCGTCGGACGACCGCAGCTCTAGTTCTTTATTATATTCTTCGACTTCGCGAAGATGTACTTAAAAGTTTTCCGCAGCCCCGGTGTTGTGTCTAGGCTACAAATGGTGGTCTCCGATACATTCGTGATGCGCTGTGCCCGCTCCAACTGAATTGACATACATAACAGGTTCGGTAGCGATCGAATGAGTGACGCATGCTCTCTTGGTGTGTGACCTCCTGCGGGCGCTCCGGTGGAGGAAGGGTGAGTCTGGCATGTGACCGTGGTACGTATCACTCCAGGTACTCACCGTACGTCTGAATGTCATACGGACGCCACTCCCGCAAGTAGTCCAAGTGTGCCCTCTTAGTCCATGCCGTAGTCCACTCGTGCTGGACTGGTTGCTAGTCCTGAGAATGCCGACCTGCCCTCAATTTCCTGCATTTCGGGAATGATTGATACTAGGAAAAAAGATGTAAGAAGTGTAAACATTACTCGGATGAAGTTTGACATACAGGTGTGCAGCTCGCGGTAGGACCCTGTCGTCCGGTGGGGGCACGACCTAGTACAAACCAAATTATCGTATTACACGCTACAGCGCGTAAGGCTCCACCATATGGGAGAACACTAGATGGCAAGTCATCAACCATAACCCAGCGTCCTAGGTGCATTGCACGAATAGCCCGTGTGGTGCTACCGTGTGCGCGAAATCCGGAGTAAATGAACTCCAGATGAGGTCATTGTCGTGCAACGACACGAACTCGTTATGGAACAACGAGTAGAACCTCATCGGTCTATCCTTGGCCTAGCGCAGACGGCCAGCAGTCCAACGTAAGCCAATAGTGGGCCCGTGTATCTAGTCATCCAACTCGGCGTACGGGTGCACCGCTCTCTCGATGGTCGACCGTCCAATAGGGAAGTGCTCCCAACTTCACAGCTATAGGAGCACGAAGCGAGCCAGGCGGGTTGGGGTAACTGCGGTGCCGCGCCATGGCGTCACACAATCGGTATGTGGCACAAGGGCGGTGATCCCGGCTATACTAAGGCATCAACCCAGCCTCCGCGTCAACCAATGACTTGGCGAGGCGGATGAAGCTGGGATAACAAAGAGTTGAACAAGGTAAGCAACAAGTTGTGTCCTAATGACGTCGTCAGGTGCACCCTATGGGCATTGACTGAAGTGCCTTAGCCAAGTCTGGGGGACGCCACGTGCACGCTCCGGGAGAGGTTGGCTGAACCGATGCTCCAGCCTAGCCATCTAGTCCGCCGACAAAGGGGCTAGAATATGTGCCTCACCCCGTGTAACACCCTGGCTATTTGGAAGCCAAGATGTCACCTAAATAATCTAACATACAACCATGATGCAGAAGAATTTGAATAAATTATCATCTAATGGCATAAACAGATCAATATTTAACAGGACCATGGCACGAAAAGAATCTGAATACAAATACTTATATCAAAAGAGGTGATCAAAGTTCTCAAGCAGTAATAAATCAACCATAACATGGAGAAGGTATCCTTCCTTCACCATCTAAATTTATTTATTACGGTTCATCGTTAATCAAAGTTCACAAGCGATAATAAATCAACCATAACATGGAGAAGGTATCCTTCCTTCACCATCTAAATGTATTTATTACAGTTCATTAATTAACGAATGAAAGATAGAAACTAAATCATATTGTTGAACTTGAATATGGTGAATTGCATAATTAGTGCGTGTCTACTCCTCCCGATAGAGCCAAAGCATCAATGATCACCTAAAATAAACAAACAAAGCAAGAATGAGTCCGTGACTCGGCAAAGTCTGATGAATAAATGAACATACCACAAATCTGAACAAGACCTCATCATTAAAGAATGCGAACATACACGAATGAATATATGGATGAATGGGATGAATGGATTTAAAGAAAAGAATGGATTGCACACATGCTTATACCGGTATAGCTAGTGACACACCGTCGGTGTTCACTTAAGCCGCATTTAACAAAATACGGGATCCAAATCCCGTATGAAGAACGTTTCATCTGGTGTCCAAATCTGCCCACATTGGAATGGTGGGTCTTACGTGCCCATCTTTGGAATTGATGGGTCTTTGAAATCCACTCCGTGGATGAAAAATCTGCCCACATTGGAATGGTGGGTCTTACGTGCCCATCTTTGGAATTGATGGGTCTTTATAATCCACTCCGTGGAAGGAACATGAAAATGTATGCTTGTATTGAATTATGAATTATGAAAGACATCATATCCGAACATAGAAATAACACATAAGAAAGGAATATAAACTTTGAATATTCTCATGGATCACAAAAAAACACAATATAAACATCAAGCTTTCAGCGTTCACAAATCATAAGAATATCAAAGTACTTGCCTTTCGCGATGCGTTGCGGTAGTAGGCAAAGAAGATGCCCCTAAACCCGAAGCCTCTCCGCCTACACAAGTAAGTACTCGAAATAAATACAACATGGTACATTACAATACCAGTATCGTTCTACAACACCTTCTCAAACACCCAAGAAATCGCCATAAGCCCTATTCTGAAAAACAGGCAACATAACCATCTAATCGAATCTGGATAGCAGAACGGAAATAACCATAACTATTGACCTGGGACTCAAAACGAGGTGAGCCCAGTTCCTAACGAAACTTAACAAATATATCTACAACATTCTAGTTGGCTAGACGACCCAAATCGGCCAAAATCAAATGATAGCAGGCAGATGAACTTGAATGACAGCTTCTGTCCAGATGAAGCGGACAGCAGTAAAGAACTGGTCACAACTTTTGATCTACAACTCCGATTAGGGAGTTCTTTATCATTCTAGAAAGGTTATAAAAATTTCTACAATAACCTAGTTGGGTGAAAACCCTGAATCTGCTGTTAACAAACTCATAATTTAGGAGACAACTTGACAGATTAATCACGTCAGAATTATGGACAGTCAGAATGAAACTATCATAACTTTTGATCCGTACGTCAAAATTTCGTGTTCTTGGCGGTCACGGAAAGCTAAGAACAGAATCTAAATATCTCTAGCAGGTGGACATCTCAAATTCGGCCTCTAAGAACCCGAAATCGGCCACGTAATCTACTGGACAGAATTGAATTTCTAACAGCAGCAAATCGATCCAATCAACTAATCTAATTTCACATCTAATCATCATCAAACAGTGGGGAAAGCACCTCATTACCCTTGAAGAACCCTAGGAAGATGCTGAACAATCTCCCCGAAGAAACTCCCCTTTCCTCCTCCTTCCTTTCCCTTCTCCTCTCTTCTTCCCGATGGCCGGCAGTAGGAAGGATGGCGCCGGGGAGCGGAGGAGCAGTAGGAGGCGGAGTACTGTAGCACGGTGGCTACTGTAGCATGGCGGCTCCTGTAGCAAATAGTGGCTAGGGTTTGGTCCCCTCCCCTCCCTTGCCTTCTAATGGGCTGCCAGCCCACTCATGGGCCTTGGGCCTCTATGGCCAGCTCCTCTCCTCTCGAATATGGGTTGGTGGCCCATTTCTCTTCTAAAATTCTGAATTTTGAACTAATTCCATCTCTAAACTTTGTTACAATCGAAATTGAATAAAATTCCCTCTCCCGAACAAGTTTCTCTCTTACCGATAATATTATCTCTAATTGAAATTTGGGGTATTACATTCTAACCCCCTTAACAGGATTTGACCCCGAATCTACTCACCGGCCTTCTCGAAAGAAAACTACGACTGGAATTAAACAATGACAAACACACACCTGTTGTGAATAAATCTGGATATTGTTCGCGCATACGAAACACCATCTTCCAAGTGGCCTCTCTCTCAAACTGATGAGACCACAACGTAAGGATGTAAAACAATGTCTGTCCTAACACTCAACCCAGCAATTTCAGGTACAATCATCAGAAGAGAATCGAAGGTAAGACCCTACTCAATGGTCAACATCTTTAACGAAATCCCATGCTTTGAATTGCTCAGTTACTCAATTAACACCAGAACACACCAAATGTTGCGTACTTCGCGAATGGACCCGAGACGGTCAAAGTGATATGCCAACTTCCTAATTTACGCAGAATCGAGAAGCGAATGAATGTACTTGGGCCAACTTCCTTCAGTGCGAAAGCACACAAAATGCTCAAAATTGAACCCTTCATCTAACAAGGAGCACCTCCTTTAAACAAGAATGCACAACAGAACTCGTTCTTAGACAAACTATTTTACAAAGAGAATCCAATCTGAAATTAAAGAGTTCTCATCGCATCCACGCAATGCTAACTCTCCACAAAAAGGGTCAAATCCAAAGCTGACAACTCATCACAAAAGCAATTCCACTTTTTAAATAGGCAGTTTACGATTGAATACCACGAAAGCCAAAGGAGAAATCACTCAAATACCCAAACCAAACACTTCTTTTGGTTTGTCTGAATTGGAGAGAATCAAATATGCTAACAAAGCGCCAACTCAAAGTGCGGAAGACACCAATCAACAACACAAAACTCAAACAAGAAACAAGAAAATGCTTCACCACCCGAGGAAACATCCTTTTTCTCAGTCTCTCTTTTAGGAATAAAGTCTCTCTCAAACCTTAGAATTCGAATTCATCACATACCACACGGGCTCAAATCTCTTAATTTGACATCCTCAAATTATGCTTAAACCGAAATACATCATCCACATCTTTGCGGAGAGACTCTATTGATTCCACTGAACACTCTAGACAACTCCTTCAACTGACGAAATTAATTTGTTAGAAAGCACCAAAGCACCTAAAAAAAACCCACGCAATCCCATCACCTCCAACTTTCAAGAATAACACTTTAGAATCCTCAGTACACACTCATGTACTACATCAGAATAGTTCTATCAATGCTCATTCCACTGCTCTAGAAATGCAATTAATCTATTTTCTCTACACACCATCATTGGGCGACCAAAGGTCTAGCATAAAAAATGCAAAGCCCAATTTTAACCACCAAAACCTCTGCAACGGACTTATCTTATAACAGATAGAGAAATCATCATATTGAATGTGCCCACAATTCTAACATACTCACTCATTGACATCATCAGAAATCACCCACCTAAACTCGCAATACTTTCCAATTGCGTTACTCATTAAAATTGATCAAGGTTTCCATACCTTTGATAATCCCCAATATTTTAACATGAACTAAGGTTCTGGAATTACACCATACCATAGGTTCTACTTGGTCGTACCACTATTCGGTTTTACTTCGAAGCCACACATTCCCTTTGAAAGATTCTAACTTCAAGAAAGTTACTCATTGAAACCAAGTCATACCTGACATTAACTCAACACTTCCTACCATCTCCAAAGTTGTCGTAACGACTAGAGTTCTCACAATTCTATCCTCATTAAACTACACCAACACAATTCTTATACACAACCGTATAAGGTACCCCATCATGGTACTCTCATGAACTGACCAATATTTCCCATACTTGTAAACAATTTCTAAGGTTCCACTTAACATGAACGAAAGATCTTAAACCACAACCACTATAGGTTCTATCAATTGCAATAATGACATTAGTTGGCCCTAAGGACAAAACTTTTTGTTTAAGTCAAACCCTCGCCAAGGGTTACTCCAAGAAATCAACTTATCACTTATTGCGTTTCAAACAACTTGACTTTCAAAGTCTCACAAAGTCTCTCAGTTGATCACCACCAACCAGGTGCCACTAAACACTCTAAAGGGTTTTATAGAACAAATCCATAATTCATTTCTCAAAAGAAAAAACAATTGAAAACGATTCCCAGCGCAAAGAAAACGTTTGCCACTCGCATTAAGCATATGACCAAGGGAAAATAGTCAATTAAGCAATGAACTCGGAAATCATAAAGGAAGTCCACATTACACTCGCATTAAGCAATGACCAAGGGAATATCAAAGTACTTGCCTTTCGCGATGCGTTGCGGTAGTAGGCAAAGAAGATGCCCCTAAACCCGAAGCCTCTCCGCCTACACAAGTAAGTACTCGAAATAAATACAACATGGTACATTACAATACCAAGATCGTTCTACAACACCTTCTCAAACACCCAAGAAATCGCCATAAGCCCTATTCTGAAAAACAGCAACATAACCATCTAATCGAATCGGATAGCGAGCGGAAATAACCATAACTATTGATCTGGGACTCAAAACGAGGTGAGCCCAGTTCCTAACGAAACTTAACAAACATATCTACAACATTCTAGTTGGTGGAGTACTGTAGCACGCGCTACTGTAGCACGGCGGCTACTGTAGCATGGCGGCTCCTGTAGCAAATAGTGGCTAGGGTTTGGTCCCCTCCCCTCCCTTGCCTTCTAATGGGCTGCCAGCCCACTCATGGGCCTTGGGCCGCTATGGCCAGCTCCTCTCCTCTCAAATATGGGTTGGTGGCCCATTTCTCTTCTAAAATTCTGAATTTTGAACTAATTCCATCTCTAAACTTTGTTACAATCGAAATTGAATAAAATTCCCTCTCCTGAACAAGTTTCTCTCTTACCGATAATATTATCTCTAATTGAAATTTGGGGTATTACACCCCGGATTGGGAGACCGATCAAGAACGAGACGTCCAGCAGAGTGACCATCTTCTCGCCCCACTGAAAGTGGAAGGTGTGCGTCTCAGTCCTCCACCTGTCGATAAGTGCCAATAGCAGACTGGCATCTATGGTGAACCGGCGTCCGACGGAAACCAGCCTTGCAAGGGGCAACAAGCCCGGGTCCCGGAAGATTGGGACGTAGCGATTTTCCAACTCCCAGTAATCCCTCCCCGCCTGAAGCAGCAGGGCAGAGGGCCATCTGCATCACCGGCGATCCACAGCTTGCACCGGTGGTCCTCATCGTAGAAGTGTTCCAGAAGCGCCGGTAGAGACATGGCTCACAACACATGTAATAGACGGAATATTAGTGAGAAGATTGATAATGACCATAAAATACTGCAAATTAAAAATTATGACAAAACTAACACTACAAATTAATGTACACTAATTTAGTAGTATAAAATTAAATATAATTATTTAAACATGACTAAATTAATTGCATTAGAATGAATTGATGCACAAGGATTATAATGTTAGGCTAAATCGCTAAGATTTACATGCTCCGCTATGCAAATTAAAAATTACGACCAAATCAACACTACAAATTAATGTACACTAATTAATTTGTCTGATGGCATGAGTTAGTGGTAGCTAATTGCCGCCCAACAAGACACTCATCGAACATATAGTCAAATATGTTTCTTGCTCAAAAGTACAAAGCCACTCATGATGTCAAACTTTATTATCCATGAATAACAGTATTAGTGAAGGTGTTCTTAAGTTCCTTTACCCATGGTCTTAGATACAATACTTTGTCCTTGCATTGATGAATAGAAGAAGATGACAGAGATATTTCATATCAACAAATAGTGCACGAAAATTTCAGAACGCCTATAACAGGTGCGCCTAGAAAATTACAACTACTTAAGTACGCAATTAATAAAAAATTTATGAACGGCGGAAAATCGACGAAGATAAAAATTACCTGCTAAATTTGCTTCTAGTGACGACGATTAATAACGCTAAAATGTCCTTGAAAATAGAATCGACACAACAAGAGAGCGAGCGACTGCGAAATGAAATCACGCTTGCTCGCTCTCCAATTTATAGCCGCCGCGGGAGGGAATCCTCACTACTACAGAAAAGGTCTTCACAGACGGTTCAAAAACGTCATCACAGATGGTTCCGTGAGCCGTCTGAGTTTATGGGTCAGTAATGACATGATGTCATCACCGACGGTTTTCGAACCGTCTGTGATGCAGACTATCACAGACGGTTCTTAACTCAAAACCGTCTATGATAGCTGACTATTACAGACGGTTTGTAGATGAAACCGTCTGTGATAACTGACTAGTACAGACGGTTTGTAAATAAAACCATCTGTGATAGCTAATGTATCATAGACGGTTTGTAGATGAAACCATCTGTGATATATATTCTCTATAAAGTCTTCAAGCAGTGGCTGCTTGTGCCGTTAAAACCGGCTTCTCATATATATATATATATATATAATATTGTTCGTAGTCCCCCAGCTGTTTTCGGGGGGTCGTGAGGAGGATAAGATAGCAACAACTTCATTGAGCCTACAAGTTCAAGAAGCATGGTAGCAAGGAGAGCGCGTGGATATGCAATTACTTGGATGTCATCGATAGGTAATTGGACTTGACATCAAGGAATGGTTGGTTGCTGATACATCCACGCCACTTTCTGAACATGGCGTGGGCGCGTAGGTACTTCGTCTGGGAAGTGGCTTCATGTATCAGCAACCAACCATTCCTTGATGTCAAGTCTAATTACCAATCGACAACATCCAGGTAATTGGATGTCCACGCGCTCTCCTGGCAACCATGCTTCTTGAACTTGCAAGCAGCCACTGCTTGGAGACTTTATAGAGAAGAGATCCGGAATAGAATGGTAGGACGTACCTGGGACGCAAGGGAGAAGTACTTGACCAGCATGAACACGATTACATAGACAAAGATGAAATGAATGGCGAGACATAAGTGAAGAGGTGTTGTAGTAGTTTTTGACTCATTTGGTCTTGTTTTGGAATAGAATACGCACCAATTAATAAATAATTGATGATTAGAGGCAAAAGCTAGGTAAAAATTCCAGAAATTTGTATGTTAATTGCAACTTTACAAATTAGCATAACCTTTACAAATACGAAAAGTTAATTGCAACTTTCAAAAGCAGAATACCATATAGGAACATACCATAAGATTAGTTACATGTACAAAAATTTGTATGTATACAAACTGATGTTTTGCCCCATCCGAACCCATAGCATGAACTAAGCAAGATGCACAGAAAGCACATACACCAATAACCCTCAGTTTACATCATAGAGCAAGGGGAGGGAAAGTGATACAGAGTAGAGGGGAGTAGTTACCTCAGTGCGACGCAATACCGACGACAACACCTCTACCATGCATTAACCCACCTCTATTTCATTTAGCATGCTTAATCAATAAATTAACCCACTTCGGTAAATAATCAACTCACATCAGTAAACCAAAACAAGCTCAAGCATGAAACTAATTTGAGTCCAGGGAGGAGGAAACCCCAAACTACTGGGCCTCAAACTGATAAATTGAAGATCAAAGTGACAGCAGTTAGCAATTCATTAGATCTCAAATATGAACTAATTATCAATTCAATTTCAGCATAAGACTATTAACATCATTGAGCAGTTCAACAAAGCATACAAATACCAATTTGCAATACCTCCTAGTGCTAGGCACAAGCAAATCACATAGAGCATATAAACATTTCTATCCACAACTAGCAGCACCAGCAGTCACACCCGAACACAACCCCATTCCCCACCTCCAGATCCATCCATCTATCCATCCAGCCAGCAGTCACAGAGGGCAAGACAGCAAGACAACAAGGCCAAGGGTGTCCAAACCGACCATCAACCGACAAGGTAGCCCACATTGCAGCTCGGTTCATATGAATATCAACAGCACAAACCAATAGGTGGTAGATCTGTCTTACCTCGACATCGCCGGTGTCGGTGATGAGGTAGCTGAGGCTGAGGTCGGTGGAGAGGTAGCCGGGGGAGGTCGGTGGAGAGGTAGCCAGGGTCGCGCACACCGTGGGGAGGAGGAAGAGGGGAAGTCAGCGTCACCGTAGTTGTGGCATGACAGTGACACTGCACAAGACACTCTTATCGTACGAGTGTCTTGTGCAGTGAACCGTGGTGTCACAACCAGTGGCGATGGGAAGAAGGGCGGCGGCGGCGACGGCGTCGAGGTCAGGGGCACTCAGGTGGGGAGGGGAACAAATGAGAGTAAGGGCGCTGGAGAGTGACGAGTTAGGGCGCAAATCCTAGAGGACTCCTAGTAATAAAGAGTGATACTTATCACAGATGTTTCTATAATAGAACCATCTGTAATAGGAGACCATATCACGGACGGTTCTATTATGTAACCGTCTGTGATACTATCACTGACGGTTCCATAATAGAACCGTCCGTGATATGGTCTCCTATTATAGACGTAGTATTACAGACGGTTCCATAATAGAACCGTCCGTGATATGGTTTCCTATTACAGACGGTTCTATTATGGAACCGTCTGTGATATAGTTATTCTCAAGTTCTATGTTTTGAGCATATTATCATGTATACATTTACATGACATGAAGAAATTACACGTTTATATGTCAATTTTGTCATTTAAATACTGCTAAAAATTTGCTTTAACTATGATACATATCACAGACGGATATAATTAATTTGTTCCACTAAACTTCTTACAAAGATTAAAAAAAAGTAGAAACCTAAATAAATAAAGTTTTTTAGTGGCGGAGGTAGGCTGCTATCTCCGTCTTCAAAACTTCGTAGGCGGCGGCGGTATCGGACGGTTTGTGATCATCAGCGAACAAAGCCCAAAATACGTCCACCCGCTGATGCACTCGTTTGAGTGTCTCCCAAGGACCCTCGGACTGTTGAATCAAGAAGAATTGAGCATATAGGCTCTCTTCCCTTGCTTGAGGGGTCTTGGCATGGTCGACTCGGTCGCCCACCATCTCGATTAAGCAGTCCAAATGACGGCAAGCCTCCTGGAGATGTGCAACGTCGTTGTGGAGGACCACATCGATGACGCGGTACACTCACCGGAAGTGGGAGATCACCCGAAAGACGCGGCAGAGGTGGATGTCAAGACGACGGAAGGTGGCCGTCACCTGCTCCGGCAAATCCTCGGACAGAGGAGTGAGGACACTGTTGAAATAGTGTCCTTCCGTAGTGTTTGCCAACGTACGGCCGGAGAGGTGCTCATATAGTATGGTTAGGCAGGCCATCAATGCCGGCGACAAGGAAATAGAAGAGGGAGCTATTTCTGCTTTAGAAGTATATATAGTAGAGTTATATGTAGGGATGATCATCTTCGATGGCGGATGATCATTTTTATAAAACAAGAAATAAATTCGGTAGCGTGAGGCGAAGAGCGCGTGGTGAGCGAGCGGCATTGATGCGACAAATAGCGCGATCGGCGAAGAAACTCATCGGCGGCGAAGAAACTCACCGGGGTCAAGCGATCTTATCACGAACAATTATAATTAAAAACCGTGCGTGGCGTCTACAATTATCATAGGCGGTTCGTGTTGAACCGCTCGTGATACTTCACCGGTTTTAAGCGCGACCCGATAACGAGCGATCTCTAAACCAAAACCGTCTATGATTGCATATGTCTGAGCGATTTTGGTCAACCGTCTGTGATGAGGCGTCCAATATTAGCATTTTTGTAGTAGTGCCTTCCCCCGCGCGAGCTAATTGAAATTCATAGACATGCATCAGACAGTGATGTGATGGAATTGACTGGAGGAGAGGACATGTGGTGGAATTAGGGGAGGGCACAGGACTTGAGCTTCTCGAGCGACAGATGGAATCCACCCACGGTTTCTTTCGGTTTTTTTGTTTCTCCTTAGAACCGAACCGAACACATGGCAGGAGGGGGAGGGAGGGCCGTGCGGGAGGGGGCATGGGGGGAGGGCACGCGGCGACCGTGGGAGGGGCAGGAGGGAGGGCCACGGAGGGAAGGGCACGCGGTGGGCGCAGAAGGGCTACCGCACGGTGGCCGTGCGGGAGGTGGCGAGGTGGTAGGCGGGCGCTGCACGATGGTCGTGCGGTAGGATGCTATTTTTGTAGAAAAAAAAATACTACGATGGTTATTCTTGTAAATACGAGACGAAAAAATTCTGCAGAGCAAGCTGGGATCGAACAGTAGTGAAGAGGGAATAATTTTTTACACGGCTATCTTATATAGTGTAATTGTTGAGGTAAAAACAAGCGGTGGTCTTGGAATTGAGAGGCCGAGCCTTATCTTTATCTTTGGAGATAGCAAGCTACAGGGAATCTTAGCTAGCTGTAAAGGATCAATTATCCGAATTCCTTGACCACACCAAGCTGCCAGCTACAAAATTAAAGGTGTATAAGAACTTCTATATTCCATATGCCTTTTGTAACCTCATTGTTATCTATACAAAATAAGTTGATCACTCCATTAATTGATTAAACTAATATATATGTATGATTTATATATCATGTGTGGCAAGAAAAAGGCACAACAAAAGGAAAAGAAGATCATGCTATGAGCCTATGACATGCACATAAATGATTTTGCAGTTGCTCCTGCGTACATGCATGTCCTTGCTTCTTATAGTATTGACTCCATTGGCTAAAAAAAACTGATTGTGTATTTGCAATCTGCGATTCTGCATTCACAGAATTAAAGCTCGGAATTAATAAAGTTAGACTTTTGGCACAATCTGGTCGATGAAATATATTACCCACACCTACTTATGCATAGATATAGGTCCTGTTTGGTAGAGTTACAGATTATTATTTTTCAGATTCTGCTCCTGATTATCTGAGAATCCACTTCTCTGAGAATCTAGAGCTGCTTGTTGAAAGCGTTTGGCTGGTAAGTTGACTCCAAAAACCATATGAGAGAGGATTAGAGGCAATTAGACCATACTACCCCTAGTTGTAATACTTCAATTCTATTTGTGTCTTTCTTCTATGTATTTGTACACAAATAGTAGAATTTTTCCACCAAATTTGTTTAAACCATATGAATGTATATACGTTGTATTTGTACACTACGTTACATTGCATTTATACTTTATGATGGATTACAACTGTTGGCAAATAACGAATTAAACAGCCATTGATTGTGTATAAGCAGATTTTGTACTGTTCACGCTGCGATAGATGAAGCTGAAGATATTGCATTCATATCGTATAAGTGTTCAAATGATAATTAAATGCTATTACGTAAAAGTACTGAAATGATAAATGAGTCATAACAAAAGACCACAAAATTGCAACTAAGTTAAGACAGGATTCAGAGGTAAACTAGCAGGTTACAGGTTACACCATCCAATGGCAAAGAACTTAAGATCTACTAACAAACATCAACCAGATATTGGTATTTTTGCCTCACAGGAATGTTTGCATGCTATCTCCTCACTCAAGCACTCCCGGTCACGCTGTATATCGTCAAAATCGAGATATTAGGGTACTGCTATCTTGGAAAGACGCAAAGCATAGGTTTTGTTGTATGTTCCCCACTTGAGAGCACCAACATTTGAAGAGTCCAAGGATACCTTCAGCTGCGAAATCTGCTGCTCAAGAACACGGATCTCACTCTTGTATCTTTGCATATCATTCTCGGCTTTAAGATGTAGCAAATTCTCTTCTGACCTCAACGATGTATCTATCTGATCCCTCTCTTTCCTCTCTGATGTTACACAGGCAATTGCCTCCATCTTCCAAGCCTCTTCTTGTCTCCGCCTTGACAGCAAGTATTTGAAGGATGAATGTCATGGAACAGACCAATGATATTCAACCTTCAAATACTTAAACAACTTCATACAACCAGCATTGGTAGATAGATCCACAATAATTTAACTCCTACTATGGCAAACATGATATCTGCAATCAACTAAACATTACTTCGATGACTACGAAAACCAAGAAGCTAATGAAGAGTTGATTGCAAGCACACAAGTCTCATTTTCTTTAAGCCTCTAGGAGGAATTGGTCATATTGCCCAATAATATAATGGACTTTATACAGAATCAAGATAACAAACCTCAAACCCAGCTTTACTAGCAGTCTAGCCTAAGCCACCGTCTATACTATTGTCATTACCCCAAGGGTAATCACACTTAGGCGTACGGATTACTATTCATTTGCTCAGTAGAACACTGCTCCAACGAATAGTAAGCCTTTACCAGAGTTAGCACAGCAGAACAATAAGATAGAAGCTGTACATCTTTATTGCGGTAGTAGCCACGCAAGGCTATGGTCTTTATTAAAAATAATTTCTGACATACAAAAGTGGGCTATTCCTCCCTTGCTCTTGGTAGTATCGATTAGCCTACTCGTCCCACTCATCATATATGGGGTCCATCTCACCTGCTCCTCGTAGCTAGTACCCTCGTCACTGTGGTCTCATCGATTACTGCGGGTCCTTCGTCCCACTCGGGATAGCTCCCGGGGACTAGGATCTAACAAAGGAAAATAATAGCAAGGTTGAGTACACGAGTGTACTCAGCAAGCAATTAATAACAAAATGCACTTTATGACCCATCTCTTTTCTTTACTTCATTTTCTAGATCATTTACATACGAAAATAACCATTTAAAACATTAAGTGACAAATTTTAATTCGAAAAGACTACTAGTTACTCGGAGAGAAGAAAGACCCTAAGCGGTTCCGTAGTTTCCACTCGAGAAGCGGCATGAATTCATGATTTTATATAGCTTCTTGAGCTTGTACCACTTTACCCATAGCTATCTGAACTCTTTATGAGCTAGGTCCATCGCATTTCCTTTGATGCGACTTGAGTTCGAATCTGAGCGTTTTCGAGTTCGTGATTAATTTCTCCACCCATTACTTTCCGTCGGTCTTGACACAGCCACCACCGAGTTCGAGTAATGTTGGTTGGGCGATTCATCCTCTCTGCACCCAACACTCCACCTAGTGCTATAGCACCTCTTCTTACTCCACACTCACACATATTATATACCCGGTGTGGAGAGCATAATTACGTAACAAGGTAGCATTTTACGCCCGCCAAAGCGGAAAATGGTTGGCACTTAAAATCTGACCTCGGCCGAGTAAGAGTTTTGTTGGTCCTTATATTTTAACCATATGTAAAGGGTCCCACCTCTTGCCTCTCTCATCCTTGCCGGGTCCCTTTACCGACCATAATATTTACTCTGTTCTTATCTCATTCATCATTCATCAATTCATTTCATCTCTTTCATCTTTCTTATTTCTTTCATCTTCATTTCATTTATTCGATTTGATTTTTGAGAATAGTTTTGATGCAATATATATATATATATATATATATATATATATATATATAATGGAGCAATATCGGTTTACATTTAATATAACTATATTTATGTTCAAGAGAATAGCTTGCCTTGAGCGTAGAAAAGGTCATCGTAAGCGAAATCGGTATCAACTCATAAGCTCGACGACCACTTTCTTTGCAAAATTCGCGACAGAGCGGATAATAAATAATTGTGCAATTACTTAGTGGTATATGTGCGCTATTAGTGCACAATAGTCATTTGGTTCTTTTGGCATATTTTAGTTAATAACCATTTTTAGGGTTTTTATTTGAGTTAGCACTCCTACTACGATTGCGTTCTCGTATATCGGTTCGGGGTTAGAGTTGCCGATATTCACATTTTACCTCTGTGAAGAATATCCTATACATGATCGCATCTATTTCAATTTATCAATTTTTATTCGCACAAAACTAAGTTTACCAACTTATGCGAGCAATTAAGCGATTTTCTTGATTTTTTTATGCCGGTGCTAAATAAATGAGTCTAGTTGAATAATTTATCCCTAACGCCTCAAATTACCTATTTGCTTAATTTGGGAGTTCTATCGACGACTAACTCGAATCTACGATCCCAAATTAATTTATACGCATTTTTCGCCTTTAGCTTCTAAAGGTCGATTTACCGCTAAATATTTTAACGTAGATAAAAAATGGCCTAACTTGCCGGTGACTCAAACGAAGATCGCAATTATACTAATAATTCAATCAATCTACCTATTTTGAATTTTACGGCAATTTTTTTACCAAATTTTCTCATTCTTTTTCTTCTCTTCCCCTATTTTCCTTTCCCATTTTCCATTTTCTTTTCCTATCTAAATCCTGTTTGGTTCGGCCGACACTACCTAACCGGCCCCTTCTTTCCCCAATTTCCCCATTCATCCTCACTCCCAATCCCTAATTTCCTCTCCTCTCTCTCTCTCTCTCTCTCTCTCTCTCTCTCTCTCTCTCTCTCTCTCTCTCTCTCTCTTTCCCCACTCCCCCTGGATCTGCCCTTTGCCCTCGCCAGCCTCTAGCCCGTCGGCCGCCTCGGCCCTTCATTGCTTGCTTGGTCTTGCCCTCCGCCGCCTATCTGCCCTTCGTCTCGCCTTCGCCTCCACCGTCGGCGCCTCCATCCGTCGGGCGGCTTGGTGCTGGTCCGCCGCCGCCGCCTCGGTTGCAAGCCCGCCGCCGCTCCTCTGGTCTCCGGCCTCTCCGGCCTGGCCAGGGAGAATGGCATTGCTCGGCTTCCCCTCGGCTCGCCTCCTCCTCCTATCCTTCTTTCTGGTTCGAGTTCACGCGCCGCTTGAGCCGGCTCAACCATCCGGCCGCCCGGCCCCTGGGGCCTCGGCTCGGCCCTTCTCTCCGGCACGCGCTCACCCGAGCCCTCCTACGGCTCGGCCAAGCCCGCTTCGGTTACCATCCTTTCCCAACCTAATTTCTTTGATGATGAATGGGTCTAAGAGTTGGTGTCCTTGAATTTGATCATGAAGGGTGGTATGGAATACCATGGCAGCAATGGTAGCTTCAGAGGTGGTAGTCTTCACTTCTATACTCATTTTGGCTAATTCTTGAATTAGTTCAGACGCATGATGTTCAGCAGAAAGGTGATTGCATTAGGATTTCCTACTGAGGGCATCAGCTACTACATTAGCTTTGCCGGGGTGATAATTTATGGTCAAATTGTAATCCTTGATTAATTCTAACCACCTTCTTTGCCTCATATTTAACTCTTTCTGTGTAAAGATATATTTGAGGCTTTTGTGATCACTATACAAAGTGCACTTCGATCCATAAAGATAATGCCTCCAGATCTTCAGGGCAAACACTACGGCTCCCAATTCGAGGTCATGTGTAGGGTAATTCAGCTCGTGAGGCCTCAACTGCCTGGAAGCATAGGCAATGACTTTGTCATCCTGCATTAGCACGCATCCTAACCCATACTTCGATGCGTCGCAGTATACCACATAATCAATCCCGTCCTTAGGCAATGTCAGGATGGGTGCTGTGGTTAAGCGTTGTTTCAATTCCTGAAAACTTTTCTCACAAGCTTCTGTCCATACGAATTTCACATCTTTCTTTAGAAGTTTTGTGAGAGGTGAGGTTATATGTGAGAATCCTTTTATAAATCTCCGGTAATATCCCGCGAATCCCAGGAAACTCCGAACTCCTGTGGTATTCGTTGGACGTTTCCATGAGACGACTGTGTCAATTTTGGAAGGATCCACTTCTATACCTCTTCCAGATATGACATGCCCGAGAAATGTCACTTGGTCTAGCCAAAATTCACACTTACTGAATTTGGCAAAAAGTTGGTTTTCCCTGAGGACTTCCAACGCAACAGTGAGGTGATGGACATGTTCTTCCTCACTCTTGGAATAGATTAGAATGTCGTCGATAAAGACAATAATGAATTTGTCCAAGTGTTTCATGAATAGCTTATTCATTAAATTCATGAATACGGCAGGAGCATTGGTCAGTCCAAATGGAACTACAGTGTATTCATGGTGTCCATATCGAGAGACAAAGGCTGTCTTCTCAATGTCACTTGGATTGACTTTAATCTAATGGTATCCAGACCTTAAGTCAAAATTTGAGAATACCCGTGCTCCTTTCAGTTGATCAAATAGATCATCTATTCTGGGCAAAGGGTATTTGTTCTTTATGGTGACACTATTTAGCTCCCGGTAGTCAGTGCATAATCTCACTCCTCCGTCTTTCTTCTTTGCAAATAACACTGGGGCTCCCCAGGGTGACGTACTTTCTCCGCATATGAGCATCCTACTGTGTCCAGTTTCTTCTCCACCTCAACCAGCCAGTCACTTGCATCTAGTGGATCAGTGGCTTTAGCAAAAGTAGGAGGGCGAGTTTGGAGGAAATCACCCAAACTAACCCCGTGTGCCGGTTGAGAGGTAGTAGGTGCCATTTTAGTCAACAGGGCTTCCATAAAGCGATTTTGGTTCTCTTGGGCTTCTTTTCTGGAGCTCTCTAGGAATTTAAGTACATCTGCCATTATGCCTAGGGGATCATGTGCTCCAGTGGGTGGCAGTTGACTGGTTCCTGGCGTGGTTGTAGTTTGGGGTGGAACAGGTGCTGACTCATTAGGGTTCACTGCTGGATTTTCAGTGGACTGTTCTTGTGGCATGAGTCCCGCTGTCAAACCCAATTCACGTGTTTCGCTTCCTTGACCTTCCATCCTGTAGGGGGAGGTGTTAAGAAGTAGTTGCATTAGTGTTCATGTTAATAGCATTTTCATCTTGAGATACCATTTGATGGTGGGATTATTTTATTACTTTTACAGCAGTAGATTGGGGTGGATAAGAGGGTATTGCATTTATCTGATAGAAGTTAATCGCGGTTAACTTGCATTAATCCATACACACATGAGGCAAATAACACCAAGAAACAAGGAGATGCAAAAAGATCCAAATCCTATACTAACTGAGTCTCTTGTGCTCAGTCACGCTTGAGATTCCGTTCTCAAGACCGCCCAAACCACGTGTTTGGGACCGCTCAGAGCTTGCCTCTGAGTGCGAACCTACACTACCCTGGATCCATGTGCCCAGGTACGCTCGAGATCCCGTTCTCGAGACCGCCCAACTACGTGTTGGGAGACGCTCAGGGCTCATTCCTGAGTACGCCCAGAACGTCGCTCCTGGGTACGCCAGAGCTACACGCTCGGAGTGCCATGGACCACTCGTCCGGGAAAATTAATCTGCAGAAAGGGGATAAGTCACATTTTTTTTATCGTCAGCCTTTATGTGTTTGCTTTAAGTATATTTGCTTTCTTTTATAATGCTGACGAATTAATTTGGTGATTCAGACGAAAAGATAAGGGATGCTACGGGTATGGTCCATACTTATCCAACAAGTGGAAGAGCAGGTCCATGCCAGAGTTCTACTACATGCCTCTAGCCCTGGCATGCAACTTATGTCCTTATATTGAAACCCCATCGCCTATAATCTCAAACCTTCTATCCTAGGTTGAATTGCTAGCCTGACAGGTTAATTAGCAGAAATTAACAACATAAGTCATATGACGAAGCACACGTTCTCCCGTACTCTCTCGGTTGGAAGACCGAAGCCAAACCTCCTACGAAGGAATGGTTCTACGTTAGTAGGTTGTCACTCTAAGGGAGATGAGCTTTTTAACATAATACCTTTGAAATGAGATGGGAAAAGAAATTGATATTGAGATGAGAGTTAATAAAGTAATTAGTGCAATATAGCAAGTGAGAAAAGCAACCTAAGTTCTTGCTACAGTTTCTATTTTATTAGCGTGGCCCGATCTTATTGCTCTGATACCAGCTGCGACGCCCTGTGTCATTACCCCAAGGGTAATCACACTTAGGTGTACGGATTACTATTCGTTTGCTCAGTAGAACACTGCTCCAACGAATAGTAAGCCTTTACCAGAGTTAGCACAGCAGAACAATAAGATAGAAATTGTACATCTTTATTGCAGTAGTAGCCACGCATGGCTATGATCTTTATTACAAATAATTTACAGCATACAAAAGTGGGCTATTCCTCCCTTGCCTGCCCGGTAGTATCGGTCGCCTACTCGTCCCACTCGTCATATATGGGGTCCATCTCACCTGCTCCTCGTAGCTAGTACCCTCGTCACTGTGGTCTCATCGATTACTGCGGGTCCTTCGTCCCCTCGGGATAGCTCCCATTTGGACTAGGGTCTAACAAAGGAAAATAATAGTAAGGTTGAGTACGAGTGTACTCGGCAAACAATTAATAACAAAATGCACTTTATGACCCATCTCTTTTCTTTACTTCATTTTCTAGATCATTTCGCATACGAAAATAACCATTTAAAACATTAAGTGACAAATTTTAATTCGAAAAGACTACTAGTTACTCGGAGAGAAGAAAGACCCTAGCGGTTCCGTAGTTTCCACTCCAGGAAACTGGCATGAATTCATGATTTTATATAGCACTGCGCAGGCTTGTACCACTTTACCCATAGCTATCCTGAATTCTTTATGAGCTAGGTCCATCGTATTTCCTTTGATGCGACTTCGAGTTCAGAATACATAACGTTTTCCAGGTTACGTGATTAATTTCTCCACCCATTACTTTCCATCGGTGCTGACCTGGCCATCACCGAGTTCGAGTAATGTTGGTTGGGCCAGTTCATCCTCTCTGCACCCAACACTCCACCTAGTGCTATAGCACCTCTTCTTATTCCACACTCACACATATTACATACCCGGTGTGGAGAGCATAATTACGTAACAAGGTAGCATTTTCTGCCCGTCAAAACGGGAAAATGGTTGGCACTTAAAATCTGACCTCTGACCGAGTAAGAGTTTTGTTGGTCCTTATATTTTAACCATATGTAAAGGGTCCCACCTCTTGCCTCTCTCATCCTTGCCGGGTCCCTTTACCGACCATAATCTTTACTCTGTTCTTATCTCATTCATCATTCATCAATTCATTTCATCTCTTTCATCTTTCTTATTTCTTTCATCTTCATTTCATTTATTCGATTTGATTTTTGAGAAATAGTTTTTGATATATATATATATATATATATATATATATATATATATATATATATATATATATATAATGGAGCAATATCGATTTACATTTAATATAACTATATTTATGTTCAAGAGAATAGCTTGCCTTGAGGATTTGTAGTAAAGGTAAATCGTCAAGCGAAATCGGTATCAACTCATGTGAGATGCGAGAGCCCTTTCTTTGCAAAATTCGCGACGGAGCGGATAATAAATAATTGTGCAATTACTTAGTGGTATATGTGCGCTATTAGTGCACAATAGTCATTTGGTTCTTTTTGGCATATTTTAGTTAATAACCATTTTTAGGGTATTTCGCTGGGTTAGCACTCCCCGCCACGGTTATTCTCGTATATCGATTCTAGGGTCAGAATTGCCGATACTCACGTTCTATCGTATGAGAAAAATATATTACACGTGATCGCATCTATCTGAGTCTTATCAATTTTTTTATTCGCACAAAACTAAGCTTACCGAATTTATGCGAGCGATTAAGCGATTAGCTTGGTTTTTATGCCGGTGCTAAATAAATGAGTCTAGTTGAATAAATTACCTCTTTCGCCTCAATTTACCTATTTACTTAATTTGGGAGTTCTATCAACGACTAACTCGAATCTACGATCTCAAATTAATTTATATTCCTTTTTCGCCATTACTTTCTACCGGTCGATTTACTGCTAAATATTTTAACATGGATTGAAAAGGCCTAACTTGCCGGTGACTCAAACGAAGATCGCAATTATACGGATAATTCAATCAATCTACCTATTTTGAATTTTACGGCAATTTTTACCAAATTTTCTCATTCTTTTTCTTCTCCACTTATTTCTTTTTCCCCATTTTCCGTTTTCTTCCTACCCTTTTTATTGGTTCAGCCGACACTAACCTAACCGGCCCCCTTTCCCCCTTTCCCCATCTCACAATCTCATTCTCCAATGCCTAATTTCCTCTCCCTCTCTCTCTCTCTCTCTCTCTCTCTCTCTCTTTTCCTCCTCCCCACAGTTCTTGCCGCTTGCCCTTAGCCTCCAGTCCCGTCATTGCCTTCTACCCCGCCGCCTCGGCTCTCGGCGCCCCCGCAGACCATCTGGCCCCGCCACTGCCTTGCCGGGTTCCTTCGCTTGGTCCGTCGGCCTGCTCCCGTCGGCGCTGCTCCCGCCCTCTTCCGGCTCGCCGTCGCCGCCTCCTCTGGCTTTGGTCGCCGCCGCTCCTTCTAGCCTCACAGTGCGGCCGGAGGCAGCGCCGCTTCGGATCCTCCTCCTTCCTCTCGACCGGTTCAGCCGCCTCCGCGCCGCCCGCCGGCCGGCTCGGCCATCCGGCCGCCGGCTGTGTGGCTTTGGCTCGACCCTTCTCCCCTTGACGCGCGCTCACCCGAGCCCTCCACGGCTCGGCCAAGCCCGCTTCGGTTCTCTTCCTTCCCTAATCCCATTCTGTTACTAATGTTCTCTAAGCTTTGGATTGATTCGATTTTACATGTTGATATTGACTCATTTAATTGATAGTTGGTGATTTGCTTCTTGACATATGCTATTTCATTACTATGCATGATATGGTGAGGATTTGAGCTCTTGGAGGTGGTTCGGTGATGCTTGTTGGTGGCAAACTAAGGTGGGGTGATGGTTCATCTAAGTTCCTAAGGTATTTCCTTTTCTCCCTAACCTCTTGCTCTGTGATGTGAGGGATTGATAGCTAGGTATTGATGCTACTTATAGTTTTAGTGATATTTGTGAATGATGGGGATGTGTAGATGAGTTACCTCTGGTTGATGTGCAGGATGGGAAATAAAAGTCGAGGGTCGGCCTTGGGCTGGGGCTTCCTCTTCCTTCCTGTGGTGGTTGGTCTGCAAGCTGGGAGGCTGAGGATGTGGAGCCTGCTTCACCTCGGGCTGCCTTGATGTTCTGGTTGCAGAGAGGTGAGTACTTGTTTGCCTCTGTTGGGTTTGAGAAGAGGGAGGGACTGGGTGGTCTGGAGAAGTTTGTGTAGGGCAGTGGATGATGTGTGGGTGAAGGGCTTGCTGGGGAGAGCCTATCGGCTGGGTTATCCTTCCCTACTGGCTTATGTCGGTTTGCACAGGGAGAGGGCTTATGTCGGTTTGCACTGGGAGTTATCTCTCTCTGTGCTATCTTCTGCCTGTGCACTAACTTATCCCTTGCCCTGTGCACTCTGAGCTATCTCTTTACTGTGCTGCCCGTGCCCTGCGTCCTGAGTTATCATCTTACTGTTCACTTCTATCTTGTTACTACTGCCCATCCTGTGTATGGTTGTATTAACTGACCAGGGTTGTTTGGCTAACTACTTCTTAATGTTTTGGTTGCATGTGCATGAAAATGGTGGGAGAAAACTGGATGTAATTTCAAGGAGGGCTGTGAAGGAAGAATTGCAAGAAGTGAATTGTAATTTAATTATCTCTAGGAAATGCTTTGGATTTGATGTATGATTCATATTGTATCTATTCCCAGAGTGTATGTGTATTATCTTTGATTAACATTTAAATTGGTGAAATGAAATCAAGGTTGTATGTTGATATGCTTTGAGATGTACTGAGGTGATGTTATATTGATAATACAAAGCTTCATATTGACAAGTGTGTGATTTGATAACTTGAGGTCCAATTTGATATTACATTCTATTAGAATTAAGAAATTTTTAATTATCATTAATTGCTAATTAATCTTGCTTAGCTTAGTTCAATTGTGTGGGTTCTCACACTGTACATCATTCTTATCTATACAAAATAAGTTGATCACTCTATTAATTGATTAAACTAATATATATCATGTGGTGTGTCATCCTTTCTCTCTAGCTGATGATAAAAGTTGGATTCCCGGCAACCACGTGCTGCGCTGCGAGATCCTGCTAGTTCCCTGCATGCCCAAATCACTCAAGAAAACCTCGAAAACACACTCATGATACACTTAGAGAGGAGAAGCATATATATATGTATGGAGGAAGTGGGATCCCCATTTTATTGCAACTTGATACATGGTTGTTTCAGCTAGCACCCATGGATGGATGTGTGGTTGAAATATATGAAGAGATGGATGGATCATGCGCATGGGGCGACGTAGACGCCGAGCGCCAGGAGCGAGTCCCCGGATCGGCCGAAGAAGCAGAGCACGCCGGCCGCGGCGTTGCGCTGCAGCGGGACGCTGAAGGCCTTCCCGGACGCGTAGCCGTATGTCCCATATTCCACGCCGGTGTTGGTCACCAGCTTCAGCGATGTCACGCCGATGCTGTCCACGGTGCCTTCCATCTCAGTCACATGCTCGCCCTCCCCCAGCGTAATCTGCACGCGCGCATGCATGATCGATCATCGTAACCTGCACATATACGCACGCAACCAGGATTCAGGAATTGAAGGTACCGTTTGCTCGTATCCTTTGGTGTTGGATCCCCAGGTGCCGACGGGGACGGACTGCCCGTTCTGGTCGACGTAGACGAAGGAGAAGCCATTGATGCGCCCTCCGTAGCTGTCGGTGCTGCGGATGGTGATGCTCTCCAGGTGATGCGGCTTGCTGCTGCTGCTGATGTCCCGGGGCGTCCCGCCGCGCCCACCCCACGGCCCGACCTTCACCGCCGGCGCTGTATTCTCGCCCGGCCTCCCCTGCTCGCCAAACAAGCCGCAGGCCGGTCCTGCTGCTATATCCATAATTTTATCGGGGACAAACACCGCACGCTCCGTTGGACGACGCGCAAACATGTCCTGCGTACCATATGATATGAAGCAGCGAATGTTAATTCATGAATTCGATCAAACCCTCATGCATGATTAATTACTCCAAGTTTTTACGTACGTACTCCACTGTATATATGTAGCTAGTATAAATATGTTGTATTATATAACAAATTAAGAGATTAATAGACCAACTAAATTAAACGCTATCTAGTACCATTGTCTAGTTGGAGACCGATCGAGTATATAGATCAGAAGATGGTACGTATTTATAGATAGAGACTACGAACGTCAGCGCTAGGTGGCCAGTAGCCGTGCCGTAATCGGGCCGAGCTCGAGCAAGCGAGCCTCGAGGCTCGAGTCTGTCTAGCGCTCGGCTCAAGCTCGGCTCGGTCAAACCTCGAGTAACATCGAGATTTTGAGTCTAGGCTCGAGCTAGACTCGTCGAATCGAGTCTAAGCGAGCCACACTCTAATAGCTAGTTCGTGGAGCTCGAACTTTTTTCATAGATAGATAGTAAGATATCGATAAGTATGAGTGTATGACGCAAGTTGGCGGAAAAGTCGTACGGTAAAAAATATTCTTCAAATGAACAAGAGAGGGGAACACGCATGGAATCTAATCTTAGCCGGTGGGCTGGGGTATAATTATATTCTTGGACAGTGAATCGATCTAGAATCTTACTGTAATTATTGGGGGTAAAAAGAACGGGGTATAATTATATTCTTGGACAGTGAATCGATCTAGAATCTTACTGTAATTATTGGGAGTAAAAAGAACAAAAGGTGATAGGCCGGCCGGCCTCCCTTATCCCAACCCTTTTTTTTAGATGGATCGATAAATCGAGGGGAACTATACTCAACCTTTAATTACCCGTTTAGATTGTCAGCCGTGTAGAATATATATAAGGGAAATAATATGGACCTGACGTCTGATACAAACTAAAAGACTCGGACGCCTCTCAACTCTTCTACAGGATGTAGCGCTCGCCACAGTACACCTTATCTATGGCGGTCCTCTTTCTCCCCAGCGATCCCCATCCACCGGCGTCCCTGTTCCCTACGCCCTCCACGCTGGCGCCACTGGAGCTTGGTCGCCGCCAACCGCGTGAAGTTGACCCAAGCTTCTTCCCCAAATCACAAAAAATCAACGATACCCAAATTACAAGACCGAAATCCCCAAATCCACTACTTCCGTAAAATTTAGCTCCCCTTCCTTCTCCCTAGCTTGGCACCACACCAGCTTCATCCCGAGTACATTACACTACTTCAATAAAAAATATTGCATCTATAGAAAAAAAATGTTGCATACTGTTCACGACGATGTTGTAATTTTTTCCAACGTGTTTTTTCTAGATGCTTTGTTTTTTGATTTGTGATGTTGCAACCGTTGTCCGGGGATATTGCAACCATTGTCCTAGGATGTTGCAATCGTTGTCCGGAGATGTTGCAAGTGTTGCATCTATAGAAAAAAAATGTTGCATCTGTAGAGAAAAAATGTTGCATACTGTTCACAGCGATGTTGCGTTTTTTTTTCTAATTTGGGATGTTGCAATCGTTGTTCGGGGATTTTGCAACCATTGTCCTAGAATGTTGCAACCGTTGTCCGGGGATGTTGCAAGTGTTGCATCTGTAGAAAAAAATATTGCATCTGTAGAAAAAAAATGTTGCATACTGTTCAAGGTGATGTTGCAATTTTTTTCGACACGTTTTTTTAATTTCACAAGGTATTCACATACAGAACCGTACGTTGAAGTACCGGATGATGCTAACATAACATGGTTGCAGCAGCTTAACTTACATTGCGGAATTAGCACCGCTGCTAGCTCGAACAACCCAAACCAAATTAACGAGAACTTGCCGATGGGCCTGGGACCACAGTTAATTCATCGAAGGACATGCATTCGGATGATTATTTGTTGCAATTCGTTGTTTATTTGTTGCACCACTCCTGGAAGGAGATCCGACGATTTGCTTGCCCTCCACGAGAGCTGATTCGAGTACCGCACCAGTGTCCGATCCAAATGCCCGGATCAGACATCCGGCCGCTAGTCCCGTCCTATATATAATCTTCAAAACAAACAAAAAAAAGACGTGAAGAATATTTCCAAACGAGCTGAGATATACCTATCGCATTGGCTTGGCCTTTCCACCTCCACGCGGCTTTTGCCTGTTGCGGAAAATTTCCCACGGCCGCCTCCCATAGGAATCTGGGTCGTGTCTCAGTCCCAGTGTGGCTAGCTGATCATCCTTCCGAACCAGCTACTGATCATTGTCTTTGTAAGCTATCGCATCACCAACTAGCTAATTAGACGTGAGCCCCTCCTTGTTCCCCTCCCAAGGGTATGTTCTTACGCGTTACTCACTCGTTTGCCACCGGAAACACCACTTCCTGCTCGACTTGCATGTGTTGAGCATGTTGCCAGCATTCATTCCGAGCTAGGATCGAACTCTCCATAAGATTCATAGCTGCATTACTTATAGCTTCTTTATTTGTAGACAAAGCGATTTGGAAAAGTCATATTCAAGTTTATTACCATACGCATATTTTGATGGATCCGAATTCTCTGCAGTAAATGCAGAGGACATTGTGTAAACAGTGTTTCGCCTTATGCGAACAGCTCTCCGCCGCAGCACTGTAGCAAAACACTATGCAAAAAGTACTGTGGCGATTGATCTCGGCCTTCTTTTTTCGATCGGACGGTGGAGATCGCTCCTAATACCGGTGCACTATAGCACCTCTGTATTGAGAGCAGTAATACAAATGATCGCAATAATACAGATGATCACTCTCCTATTTTGATATGTATGAACTAGCTGGTAATAAGAACTACCCGATCGAATTCCCCACGCAATTGAATGTGTGCACTGGTTAGATATATATGATCGATACCGAAATTGAATAATATTTGTGGTTAGATATATACTATCGATACCGAAATTGAATAATATTTGTTATAGGACTCTAATGCATATGAATTGATACACTGTAACCGTTCTAGTGTATTTATGATTAATACAATCTGGACCAACAAAAAAAAAGTGATGCAGATGTTTTCTTTTTCCTCCCATCTATGTGGAAATTTTTGGCCTCGTCAAACGTGGAAGCCTAGAGGGTTCCCTGCAATTACCTCCTGGATCTTCTGCATAAAAGAGGGTACCCCCAACAATGGACAAACTAGGTGGCAGCACTCTTACAGTCTGCCTCGTCTAGAGTCCTCCTCAACGGCATTCCTGGGAACGCGATCAGTCACGGGAGGGGGCTGCGATAAGAGGACCCCCTTTCTCCATTCCTCTTCATCCTGGCCATTGACCCCATCCATAGCATCCTAGAGACTACCACGGATTTGGGTTACCTCGACCACCCGCGCGCTCACTTCGCCAGGCTTAGAACCTCCATCTACGTGGATGATGCGGCTATCTTCATCAACGCAAGCACTAGCGAACTACACATAACCACCCAAATCATCCTCAGCTTCGATAATGCCACTGGCCTTCTTACCAACTTTCAAAAAAGCACTGTGCTCCCTATCAGCTGTGACTACTTAGATCTAAACCAGATTCTTCAAGACTGCTCGGCTACCCGTTCATCTTTTTCGATCAAATATCTCGGTCTCCCGCTCACCTACAGAAGGCTCCGCAAAGTAGATTATCAACCACTTCTTAACAAGGTGGCGGGAAGGATAGCAGGTTGGCAGGGGCGTTTCCTCTCACCAGTAGGGTAGGCCACGCTGGTTAAATTAGTCATCACCTCGATCCCAATTTACTTCCTCACAATCTTCAAAACACCCAAAGCGATCCTTCAAGCTATAGACAAAATAAGGCGGCGCTTCTTCTAGGCCGGTTATGATAATATTCCAGATGCCAATTGCAAAATTAACTGGGAAAGAGTGTGTCGCCCAACTCAGCTAGGTGGGCTAGGCTTCCTCAGCCTCCCGTAGTTCTCCTCGGCAATTAGACTGCGCTGGCTTTGGCAAGAATGGAAGAACTCCTCCAAACCTTGGGTCGGCATGGAAATCCCTTATGACGACTCTGATCGTAATATTTTTGCGGTGACAATAAGGATCTCCCTTGGGGATGGGAAAACGGCTAAATTCTGGTACTCGGCGTGGCTTAATGGAGAGGCCCCCAAAGACTTAGCCCCCAAGATTTTCGAAATCTCCAATCGCAAAAGTCAGACTGTTTACTTGGCTTTACAGAATGAGCGGTGGGTGCAGGAAATTAATCTCACGAGAGATTTATCCCTCCACCACATTGCGCAATTAGTAGGACTTTGGAACAAAATCAACCAAATCCAACTGATTTATGGCACCCCTGATGAAATTTCTTGGAAGCTAAACCCAAATGGAACCTTTTCTTCTAGATCCGCCTATGCCTTACACTTTCTGGGATCCACATTGACCAACTTCAAACTCTTAATCTGGCAAACCCACGCCCCTCCTAAGGGTAAACTTTTTGCTTGGTTGGCAATTCAAAACAAACTTTGGACCTCGGACAGACTTGAAGCAAGGGGGTGGCCAAATCAACGCTTTTGTCCCCTCTGTAGACACACTCCGGAATCAGCCCTACACCTCCTTGCACTCTGTCGCTTCTCCGGTCGTACTTGGAAGCTCATGACGGACTGGACTAGCACAGAAAGCCTTCAACCCTCTACCTGGCCCCCCTGCATGAACATCCTAGACTGGTGGTCCAACGTGGCAAAAGTGACAGGTTTCCTTAGGAAGACCAGGACTACGACCATGATCTTAATCTCCTGAGAGCTTTGGAAGGAACGAAATGCGAGAATTTTCAACAACCGGGCCACTGCGCCTCTAAACCTCCTAGCTAAGATCAAGGTGGAGGGTAGAGCCTGGTTCTTTGAGGGGGCTAGTAGTTCGGAGTCTTTTAATTCTTTGTAATTAAGGCCTTGTTACCATAATCTGTTACCTTGCGAACTTCTGTTCGTTTCTCCTCTATTAATATAATGGGCAATCCTCTCGCCGGTTTCATTAAAAAAAACGTGGAAGCTACTTTTTGCATCATTTTAATAAGCATAGTAATAGATTGATAGGTATTCCATAGCCTCTTTATAGTAGGTACACGAGCATGCTACACACACCGGCACACATAATTTGTGACAGCAGCACCGCATGCATATTCACGTGTTGCATCCAGATCCAAGGGTACCAATCCAATTAAGGGCAAAATAATAACCATGTATATATATAGTTTCCGGTGGAGAATTCGAATTTTATTCGTTACAAACCAGCTGGTACAGCTTAATTACATGGCATTATATTAATTGCTGGTACGTAGCACGCACGTACACCTGACGGACGGGCGTACGCATGAGTAGTTTAGGCGCGCGGCGCGACGTAGGTGCCGAGGGCGACGAGGGAGTCGCCGGCGCGGCCGAAGAAGCTGAGCGCGTCGCCGTTGCCCTGCTGCAGCGGCACGCTGAACGCTGTCCCCGACGGGTACCCGTAGGTGCCGTACTCCACGCCGGTGTTGGTCGCGAACTTCAGCGACGTCACGCCGATCTCGTCGGCGGTGCCGCTCACCTGGTTCACGTACTCGCCGTGGCCCATCGTGATCTGCATGCGCGCACCGTGCACAGATTAATTTGTAACCAAGAGCTAGCTCGATCGATCGAGAATCTCACTACTTACCGTGTCCTCGTATCCTTTGGTGCTGGATCCCCATGTGCCGACGGGGATGGACTGCCCCTTCACGTCGACGTAGACGAAGGAGAAGCCGTTGATGCGGCCGCCGTAGCTGTCGGTGCTGCGCACGGTGATGCTCTCCAGGTGATGCGGCTTGCTGCTCTTGCTGATGTCCCGGGGCGTCCCGCCGCGCCCACCCCACGGCCCGACCTTCACCGCCGACGACTACGCGCGTACATGCCAAGCACGATATATTCACAAGTTAACTGAATCAATATATATACGTCTCCATGATTAGATTATATGTAGATCGATCAGAGCTAAAACATCGATCATTGCTTCTACTGCCTAGCTAGCTTACCATAATTCGTCTCTAGATAGTCGATCCAACAGATGGAGTTTTGTATCTATGTATGTGTCTTGCAATCAATCTATCTATCTGATGTGTACCGTCCAACATCACACAAGCCCGGCCATCTATTTATATCCAGCCAGTCATCGCGCCAACAAAAACACAAGGAAAAGAAAAGTAAGACAGATTTTTTTAGATAATGGAAGTATAACTTTCGGCCTCTGCACTAATTAGAGATGTACACAGCCATTACACCACCATCAGTTAAATGTTTAAAACCAAAAAAGACCAAAAGCCAACAATGACAAACAAATTGTCATGCAAAGGTGAGCCTAAAAAAGACCACCTAACCCCACCTCCGGGACCAACCAGGAGATCGTCCACATGCGAACAGTAGCTGCGCAGCAAAGCGGTGATGATGGCCAGTCTCCGTAGTGACGTCTCCAAGAAGAGATAGGACTCACATCGTCGTCGCCGGATCCAACCAGCGAATGTCAGATCAGAAGTTTTCACTCCGAAGCTTAGGTACCAGTTCTCCAAAGTAACGCCTTCAAAAAGGTAACGCCGCTCAGGTCGATGTTGTTGCCGGATCCAACCAGCGAAGGCCAGTTCAAGAGTTTTCACCTCGGATCGAAGGTACCAGCGCTCCAAGACCACGCCACAGCACGACCTCGTTACTGGATCCAACCAATAAAAGCCAGATCGCCAAGACGTACGACGTCCGCAACATCCTCAACGGCCAACCGCCGCCTGCACCAAAGGAAGGCGACGTCTACCACAGCCCACGCGTCGACCGGTTAAAAGCCGTCCACTGGGGAGGAGTCGAGCGCCGCACAAGCCACCGCCACTGAGCCATCGCGATCTCTACCAACTGCGGCAAATCTGGATCTGCACCGCGCCACCTCCGTCATCATGCCATCGATGAAGCCACGTCGCCGAAAGAAGCCCGCGGAGAAGGGCCTCAGATCGCCACGTCCGAAGACGAGCCGGCGGAGAAGGGTCTCAGATCCAACCCCGACGAAAATCCACACCGTTAGAAATCGGCGGACAGACGTCGGACGTTTGGAGCGTGATGCAGATCAGGCGCCGCCACCGAGAAGAAGAAACCCTGCCGCCGCCGTAGGCCAGCCGGTGGCTACCGACGGCGGTGGCAAGGAGGAAGGGAGGAGGAGAGGGGGAGCTTATTTGATGGTGGCTAGGGTTGATTAGGGCTGGCGGCAAAAGCAAGATAGATACATATGCTTACTTATCCCGATCGATCAGTATATGCTCATCCAAAGTCGTCGTAGCATCTTTGCTCGCAGGTGTGTAGATTGATTTTTATCGTTCGGCAGAAGCAGCGATCAATTAATTTGAACGACAAGAAAATTATTCTTTTAAAAAAATTTGCTTAGTTTTCCAACTCATCGATATAGCTAGAGAAAAGAGTTGGTGGTCTAGCACTAATGAATTTGGTAGTATATATATTATCATTTATCAGTTGCTTATGCTTAGGGAAAAGACAAACCTTAATTTGTACGTTTGTATGAGAATTCAGAATTTCAGATACCTCGGATTCAGTCGGAGAAGGTTGCTTTCGATCGACGTAAGCACCCAGCTGGAAGAACAACACAACACAACACAAGACAGTTGTGTGTAGTACATGCGGAGCATAATCTTGTGTGGCGGTCATAGTTTGGTGCGAAAGAGAGATTGTTCTTGGAATAATGGATAGGGAAATCTCTTTTGGAGAGTGCATCTTTAGGCTAAAATTATTCGGCTGGAAAAGAAGAAAAGGGTCATCTGGTACGAATCCTAGCTGTAATAATTGAGGTAGAGAAGATAAGAGTTTCTTCAAACGAAGAGAGAATATCCTTAGCTGTAGAGGATGAATCCAGCTGTGGCAGGGTCTGGTCCATGTTTTTTTAATGGGGAAATTAGCTCAGTAATTAGACGAATGACATCGCCGTCAGTTAATTCCGTTTTCAGAATTTTTTAAATATAGAAACCGAGTTAAAAAAATTATCAATTTTTTGTGGAGCCTCCCGACACAGTTTAATTGCTTGTGTATTTTTTTTCATAACTTTATACGTTATGATTTAGAAAATGAGGTCCAAACATTATGAAAAAAAAATCAGGCTCCTTACATAGTGGGCTTGATTGTGTAATTTTTTCAGAATTTTTACAAAATTAATTAATACAATTTCATAATGCCCTTATATTGTGAAATATTAGACTCCTCACACAGTGGACATTATTAAATTGCATTACTTAATTTTGTAAAATTCTAGAAAAATTACACAATCAAGTCCGCTGTGTAAGAAGCCTGAAAGACCTCATTTTCTATATTAGAAAATTCCTACAAACATTATACTTAAATGTATTTTAGAGACAAAATTGAACGTATAAAGTTTTTTAAAAAATACACAAGCAATTAAACTGTGTCGAGAGGCTCCACAAAACAATTGATAATTTTTTGAGCTCAGTTTCTATATTTAAAAAATTCTGGAAACGGAAGTAATTGGTGGCGATGTCATTTGTCTAATTTTTAGTGTCCGCGGTGTTATTTTCTAGTGCGTCACGAACGGAGTGTCGTTCCTCTGATTACGCTCTAACACGATGTCACTGAGTTAATTTTCCCTTTTTTAAATCATTCTCACTCTTTTTTAATAATATATCAAAAATAACATGTCTACTCCCAACGTTCTTTTCTAAGTGACGTTTTCAATACTTTCGCGCTCTACGAGATGTGACTTTGACATTTACTTTTTTTGTAACTTTATCTTATCATATACTAATAAAATTATAATATTATAAAAGTATTTTTAACGACAAATCTAATGATATAATTTTTATGTAGCCAATTTGTCGTAGATACGCGTCTAGACAGTACATTTGTAGGCACCCCAGGTCGGCTTCGTAAGCGGGGGAATGAAGCGTAAGTATGCAAGGGAATCACTCAACTTGTATTGCTTAAGTGTGAAATGATGTACCAGAGGTCCTCCCTCCTTCATGTTACAACGGGGTCTTACTTATAGGATGGGAGGAGGGAGAAGTTGAAGTTACATAAATGACCCTGATTCTAGGGCAACCCTAGGGGTAGTCTCGTCCTTTCCTGTCAGGTGGGGCCGTCTATGCCAAGCCCACCGATTGACGTCACGCTTGCCAGCTACGTAGAGGGGTTTCACGCTTCACAGATGCATAGAAGGTTTTACGTTTGCCAGCTGCGAAGAGGGGCTTTATGCTTGCCAGCTGCATAGAGGGGCTTGATTACGAAAATGAGGTCACATTTCGTGCCGTTGTCACGCGTAACTGCCATGCTTCACTGCTAACCCTTTATTGACGTCAGCAGTGGTGGATCTAGAAATTAGATGATGGGGGTGTACACTTTGCACGCACAATTTTATAGTTTTTACAATGATTTCGTAACATCATAATAATATAACTGTGGCAGACAGCATATGGGCTACGACATACCAATAAAGCAAAACCAATTTTAGTGCTTCACTACTTCGCTCGGGCTCCAACTCCAAGCTCCAAGCCACCAACCACCAACCACTGTCCACCTTATAATCGAAAAATCCAATTCCAAATCAATCGGCCACCAATCCAACTCTAGAACTCGGCTATTTGAACAACTCCCACTCTCCCAGCCTGCCAGCCCCAAGCCCCCAAGGCTCCTTGGTTCGGTCCTTCGTGGTGGCGGCGTGAGCCGGTCGGTTACTGCTCCTGCCGGCCGCCTCCCGGCCTCCCAGGCCGCCCGCCTCCTGCGTGGCCACGCCGCCCTCCCGTCCTCTCCGGTGTGGTCGCGCCGCCCTCCGGCCTCTCCGCGTGGCCGCCGCCCTCCCACAGCGTCGGCCCGTCGCGCCTCGCTGGGAGTAGCCGAGCAAGAGCAGGGACCGAGGAGGAGAGATTAGGGTTGGAGACTTGGAATTTTCGGCGGCAAAGCGAGCCGCCGAGAAGTAATCCTGCTCGGTTTGATTTTGGGGTGCAGGCATACCCGCACACCCCACTGGATCCGCCACGACGTCGGTTGGACTGACGTGGCCATCCACCTGGGGAACACGGGGACCCTTCCAAAACAGTAGCCCCTCACCGATTAGGGCGGAAGGTCCGACGCCCACCTGAGCTGGCGCTTTAATTCTCGAGAAGCGGTTGGCGCGTCGCTCGGGTCGGCGGTCCGAGGGTGTGAGGGAGCGAGATGTTTTGGACCAGCGCACTCCACCACACTCGGCTGAACCCTTGAGTAGGACGATGCTTCGTGTGGACCTGATCCACTGCGGGTTGCGGACCGCGTCTACCATGGACCCGTGAACTGTTCCCTGTGGGCCCGTCGTGGTCAACCTAGCCCAATTGTGTTTCTAACTAGTTTGGTTTTCCCCCGTTTGTGTAAACACGTCTGTATGTACACCGGTACGGTGTCTTCCCAAGGAAGGAAACTGGATTGCACGTATGTCTCGGCCGCCATGACCTGGCCCACTCCAAACTAGTTAGAAACACAATTGGGCTAGGTTGACCACGACGGGCCCATAGGGAACTGTTCACTGGTCCATGGTAGATGCGGTCCGCGACCCGCAGTGGATCAGGTCCACACGAAGCATCGTCCTACTCAAGGGTTCAGCCGAGTGTGGTGGAGTGCCCATAAATGTCAGCCGAGAGGGCTTGGCCCCCTGCCGGCTCGCCGCGCCGTCGCTAAGGCCCCCACCAGCTTCACCTTTGTCGTCGAAATAGGGGAGGGTCTTGGGCTTGGCACCCTCCGTCCCGCCACCTTTAGGGCCACCGACTGGAGGCACCCTCCGTCGTCGCTGAGGAGGGCTTCCACTGTTCACCGTCAATGAGAGCTCCGACAACTTCGAGGAGCTCTCCAGCAACCGCCCAAGGGATGTTGGTCAGCTTTTCTCGCTGGTGCCACCGCTGCCGCTGTTGGACAATATGTGCCGAGCCTTAGCCTAATTCTAAGGCAACCCTAGAGGTAGCCTTGTCCTTTTGGGTTAGGTGGGCCGTCTATGCCGAGCCTATCGGTTGACGTTACACTTGCTAGCTACGCAGAGGGGCTTGATTACGAAACCGATGTCACATTTTGACGAGGATTAAAACCTCTATGTATTATTTTAATATATAATAAAAGACCATACGTCTTCATGGTCGTAACCCCTAAGACTGACGACCTCCCTGGTCGTTAGTATTCAGAGGTTACTTAATGGGTACCCTGGTCGGATAAGACTTTGTGCCTAATCCCCGACCAGATAACCGCCGTAAAATTCGAACTCGGTATTTCTTATTGTATGATGAATGGAACACGTGTTATCGTTCCAAACCATGCGATGGTACAACCACGAGACACCGACTATTAACCACCCTACGGTTAAGCTTTTCACAAGCAATCGCAAGGAAGTTAGCACATTGCTAACTTCTCAACCGCTCAAACCGATCGTAACGCTTCACGAGGGCGTCTTCTCCAGAGTATGCGCCACCTCTTCGGAAGTTATTTAAAGGTGAAGCCTGAGAAGGCGAAAGAGCGGTGAGACAAGAAGGGAGGCGATAGGCGACACACAAAACAAGGCCAAGGCAAAGATATGCACGAAGCCTAAGCGGAGGAATTAGAAGCTAGATAATCAGCCTTAGACTCATATTCTAAGTCGATTGCGGTTAACATTCCTCCATTGAGGTAATTCGAGGTAGTACTTAGCCACATCTTGTAAATCCGATTCATATCAATAAAGAGCGACCCCATTCCATTCCGGGATATTCACGCCATTTTCCTCGTTTATTTTCGTAAGATCGGCGATTCGATCGTCGACAATTGGCGCCGTCAAGTGGGGTAGAAGGCGTAAGTTTCTGAAGAAATTTTCTTTTTCGCTCAAGAAAATCCTCGCCCAAAAACTCGCAATCGCTCATGCGACTATGCGGAGTTTGGGATGAGAAAAGCGGTTCGATTTGGCGGACTCGCCAACCTCGACATGGAAGGATGTATCGCGCCATGGAAGAAAATGGCAGTTATCCTCCTCATCCTCCTCCGCCGGCTCGCACGTCGCCGGCGTTAGCGAGGTCGATCGGATGGATGAAGATCGCCGCCACTACCGGTGGCGCAATCAGAGAACCGCCGTTCCGACCAGTTCGAATGCGGAGGATCTCTTCAAGCCGGTCTTCTCGGCCGTAAAGCAGTGAAGAAATTTCAGCTCCATCACCGGAAAACTCTATACCATTGATGAAATCATGGTGAAAGATACTCTCCTTGACTTCGGCAATTCCAGAGTCAACCGTCACCGGTAGCGATGTCGATGAAACCTCCACCGGTCGAGGCCATGTGGGGATGATCACACTCAAAGATACGATCGGCGGTTCGTCGGATCGGTGAGAAGACCTCAGAAGTGCTCATCTCCGACCGATCTCCATCGTGGAAGATTTCGCGTTAGCGACAAGCTCTCCATTAGTTATGATGGAAGCTCATCGGAAGATCAATCTTTGGAAGCACGAGGTCAACGCGATCGGAGATGAAGATCAAGATGCCTCGCGGTCCTACACTCTACCACGCCATCACGTGTTGTTAGAGATGATCCGGGCCGTCAAGCACCAACTTCCGGAGGCAAGCGGAACTAATCGGCGTCAATCGCTTAACTCTTTCGCATTGCCCACCCAGTGGTAGCGAGGACCGAACAAATCCGAAGGTCGGGGAAGGTTTAGACAGCGTACACCTCGACCAATATGAACCACGAGACCTTGAAGCGTGACAAAACTTGCGACGTATTCAAAACATGTTAAATAATTCCGATCCTGCTCTAGCAGGAACGCCTAGTTTTGTACAACTCGTAGGTCAGGTATCCGAAATTCTCCAACAGACCATGCAGCGAACGGAAGCGTATCGAGAACAGAGGGGTTCAGGAAGTCAGACTAGGACTTCGTCCCAACGCTCCTCCCTCAGTAGGGGACAGCACGGTCATACCAGAGAGCAGTCGATACCAAGACCTCCTCGACGATTCCGACCAAGGAGTCACGAGGGGAGAAGGCTATTTCAAGAGGGTACTCCCCCACTGCGTCGAGAAGAACCACCACCACTAGGACCTAACGATCTCCGACATCGTTTGAACCAAGTGGGCGGTCGTGGACATCATATCAATGTCCACGACCGGATCGGTACACCGGAGTTCCAGCGTTCCAATCTTAGGGATCGGTCTCCGACCGATTACAATCCGGCACCTTCCCAGAGAAGACGCCATGAATCAATCACAGGTTGTCGAGCCTTCTCTGCTGGGCTCCAAGCTGTGCGTTGGCTCAGCTTGTTCCGGCCGCCAACTTGGACAAATTCAATGGAACTCAAAACCCATTGGAATTTCTCCAAATATATACCACCGCTATCAGGGCTGCTGGTGGCGATGAGAATGTAATGGCCAACTATTTACCCACCGTGCTCGAAGGGTCTGCCCGGTCGTGGTTGTTAAACTTACCGGTCGGATCCATATATACTTGGGAACAACTCTGTGATCTTCGATTGCCAACTTCGAGTGCGTCGACCGCATACAGGAAGGAGGACGATCTCCACAGAATCCGGCAGGGATCTGATGAGACTTTACGTCAATATATCAAGAGGTTCAGCCAGGTTCGTAACTCTATACCCAAGTCGCAGAGTCCTCTCGTTATTCAAAGCTTTTAAAAGCAGGTCTAAGGAATCGGCGGTTTACGGAGGACATAGCAATGAACCCTCCAAGAACAACCGTTGAGCTTTTTGATATGGCGGACAAATATGCCACTGCTAGTGAAGCAATCGAGTGGTGTGAAGCCATCGATCGGAAAGACAAGTTTCCCGGCCCGATGCGGACAAGCAGAGAAAAAGAACAAGAAGTCTCTCAAGAAGAAAAAGAACCGCAGACCGACGACAAAGAAGTCCTCGCGTGCACTGGACAAGATTAGGAAGGGCAAGAAGGACTATGCGGTCGAAGCAAAGCAAAAGTTCCGACCGAAGGATTCAGACGAATAAGATGTGGTGTCCACTTCACCGTGAAAGGGGCATGATCTGCGACTGTCGTGGTCTCGCGAAGAAGCTGGAGGATTATTATGCAGGTAAAGGACCATTTCCAGCAATACAGGAACATGGAGAAACAAGCTCTAAAAAGGACAAGGATGGCGACGAGGAGATGGAGTACCAGGATCCCCAACACACAGTCAACATGATTTTTGGAGGATCTTCTTCATATGAGTCCAGACGTCATCTGAAGGCCATGGAGCGGGAGGTCAACCTCGTCGAATCTCCAATTGTAATCAAGCACTCGAAGTGGTCGGACACCGCAATTTCCTTCAGCAAAGACGACTGCACCATCCCATCGACTCGACCGGGTAGGTTCCCCATCGTCGTTGAACCAACTATTAATAATTGTCGGGTTAATCGGGTCTTAGTGGATGGGGGTAGTTCCTTGAATATATTATTTGTAGGAGCTTTAGAAGAAATGCAGGTCCCCATGTCAAAGGTGAAACCTGTGAAATATGCTTTTCATGGCATAGTTCTGGGTTCTACCGCTAAACCGATAGGACAAGTTTCCTTCTAGGTGACGTTTGAAAAAACGACAATTTCGAACAGAGAAGATCCCGTTTGATGTAGTAAACTTGAATCCGCGATACAACGGAATCCTCGATCGACCAAAGATTAGCAAAATTCTTGATAGCCACGCATTACGGTTATCAAAGTTTGAAAATGCCGGGCCAAAGGAGTCATCACAACCGAGGAGATCGAAAATGGCTTACGATGCGATCGAAATCCTTTGCCTTTGGTTGATGAACTTCCGACCGAGAGGTTAATCCGTCTCCCATGCGAGTCAAGCACTCGAAGCCAAAGATGATGCCCAAACCATCCGACTGCACCAAGGAGGTACTACTCGACAAAAGCGCTTCTCCGGACGGCGTCAAGTCGTCACATGGGTCAGACAACCAGATCCAACCGCGCAAGATTACGGTCGGGCAAGACTCGACCCTAAATAGGAAGAGTCGCTCGTCTCCTTCCTCCGAGCAAATCAAGACGTGTTTGCTTGGCAAGCGTCCGATATGCCTGGAGTCCCCCGGGAGGTGATCGAGCACAGGCTTGCTCTCCAGCCTGATAAAAAACCGATCAAGCAGAAACTACGACGTTTTGCACCCGATCGGAAGGAAGCAATCCAGTCGGAGATTGACAAGCTTCTCCAGGCAGGATTTATTCGTGAAGTCGACCACCCACAGTGGCTTACTAATCCTGTAATGGTTAGGAAAAATAATGGGAAATGGCGAATGTGTATCGACTTTACAGATCTTAATAAAGCTTGTCCGAAGGATGACTTTCCCCTTCCCCGCATTGATCAACTAGTAGACTCTACTTCTGGGTGCGAGTTACTAAGTTTTTAGATGCGTATTCAGGGTACCACCAGATTAGTATGTGTAAAGAAGATGAGGAGAAAACTTCCTTCATCACCCCATATGGTACTTACTGTTATATTAAGATGCCATTTGGTCTCAAAAATCCTTGGTGCAACTTTTCAAAGGTTGAGGAAAAAACTTTTAGTCCACAAATCGGTCGGAATCTAGAAGCTTATGTTGACGATCTGGTCGTAAAGACCACCAACGCTGGCGACCACGTTCCTGACTTACAAGAAACCTTTAACAACTTGAGAAGACATAACCTCAAGTTAAATCCGGAAAAGTGTGTGTTCGAGTTTCATTTGAAAACCGCTTGGTTTCCTAGTTTCGCTAGAGGTATTGAAGCTAATCCGGCAAAAATTGCGCCATCGACGGATCGCCCTCGACCACGAAGAAGGAAGTCCAAAACTAGCGGTCAGATGGCGTTAAGTCGTTCATAGCAAGATTAGGGAAAAAGGATTACCTTTCTTTAAACTTCTTGGAAACATGGGAGTTTCGAGTGGACTAAAGAGGCAAACGATGCCTTTGAGGAACTCAAAAGTACCTTACAAGTACCCTGGTTTTAGTTTCTTCGAGACCGGGAGAAACATTGCTAATTTACGTGGCGGCAACACCAGAGACAGTTAGCGGTGTACTGGTTGTAGAAAGGAATAATATCCAACGACCAGTCTATTACGTAAGCGAAGTCTTACATGGACCAAAGGAAAGATACCCACAGGTACAAAAGTTGCTCTATGGCCTCCTTATGTCTTCAAGGAAACTAAGGCACTACTTTCAGGCCCACAAAGTGGTCGTACCTACCGGATATCCCCTTGGTCAAGTCCTTGGAAACAGGGAATCATCAGGACGAATAGCCAAATGGGCGGTCGAGCTAGGGGCGTTCGATCTCCATTTTATTTCACGACAGACAATAAAGTCCGTGCAATAGCGTAATTCATTGCGAATGGACAAACCTTGAACCCACCCAAGGACCCGAGTACAAACACCACGACGAGTGGACAATGTATTCGACGGTTCCTTGATGTTACAAGGATCGGGTGGAGTGGTCTTGATATCCCTCATGGCGAACACATCAAGCACGCCATCCATTAAATTTTCCGCCACCAATAATGTGGCGAATATGAAGGTTTATTGGCGGGACTCGGCAGCTCGTTGCTCGGATTCGCAGACATTAGTGAAAGGCGATTCTCAACTAGCAGCGAATCAAGTGGGGAAAGAGTATCAATGCTCTAGTACCAAGATGTCATCTTATCTGGCGGAAGTACGAAAACTTGAAAAGCACTTCTTGGTTTTCAGATTCAACATATTCCTAGAAAGGAAAACTTTCTCGCGCAACCGGTTGGCACGGATGGCCTCCATGAGGTCGGGCCCCGTCCTTGAGTTTTTCTCGAGCAACTCAATTCACCTTCGGTAGTTGAGCCTTCCGAGAACATACATGATTCTTTGCAAGTTGAACAAACTAATCAAGGGAACATGGATGCTCCACGTGTCGTTGACGGTTGGTATTTATCACGATCAAGGTAGAGGCGGATGACATCGATCTACAATTATCTTCAAAGATGACACAATTCGAGAAGATGGTGTAGAGGCTGATCGTATATAGCACTAAAAGCCAAATCATACACTCTAATCGAAAGTACCTTGTATAAACGAGGATCTCATGGAGTGTTGATGAGATGCATATCTCAAACGGATGGCATTAGATTGCTAACAGAAATCCATGAAGGTGTCGTGGAGCACACCATTCCTCTGAGAACCACGGTCGGTAAAGCCTTCCCGGCAAGGCTATTATCGCCAGCGCCCTTCATGATGCAAAAGAGCTTGTGATGAAGTGTGTACAATGTCGGTTTATAGCCGACAAATACACCGGCAAAGACAAGCCTTACAAACAATTCCTCTTTCTTGGCCTTTTGCAACTTTGGGATGGACATTCGGGACCTTTCCCAAGAGCACCGGGGCTTCAATTCCTTTTCGTCATGATTGACACGTTTACAAAATGGATTGAAGCCGAGCCAGTTGTTAAAATAACAACTGAGGCCGCTAAGAGATTTCTCTTGAAAAATGTGATCACGCGATTTGGTGTACCCAGTCGTATCATCACAGACAATGGTTCCCAGTTCTCCAACAGTCAATTCCAGGAATTCTGCGATGAACTTGGTGTCAAAGTTCATTTTGCTTCTATTGCACATCCGCAGAGCAACGGAGCAGTTGAGCGGGCTAATAGTATCCTTATGCAGGGGATCAAACGCCGAGTATTCGACCAGTTAATCAAACGGTCAGGCGCTTGGGTTAAAGAACTTCCCTCTGTGTTATGGGCCGTTCGAACCACGACCAGTCGTGCGACCGGTGAAACTCCATTCTTTTTGGTTTATGGTGCTGAAGCTATGCTTCCTCCAGAACTCAAAATTGGCTCTGCTCGAACTGATCGTTTTGACGAAAATGATCAGAATGAACGACGACTCGACGACGTCGATTTCCTTGAAGAACGACGAAACCAAGCCCTTGTACGATCAGCAGTCTACCAACAAGCCATGCGAAGGTACCATAGTCGTAAGGTGCGACCTCATGACCTTTGTCAGAGGTGATCCGTTCTCGAGAAAAATTCAGAGCCAAACAAATCGCAATAAACTTTCTCCTAAATGGGAAGGTCCTTACACTGTGGTCGAAGTAACCCGACCAGGTTCCGTACGACTGGCTATGTCTGATGGGCAAATTTTGTCAAATTCTTGGAACATCGATCAATTGCGTAAGTTCTATGTTTAATTTTCATTCTTTCATTTCTTTCAATTTCAATTTCATTAAATTCATTCATTAATTAAGAAGTGCAACCATGCTTATATATATACACCTACATTCTGGTCGTTTATTATTGTTAGTCTGGTCGGGGAAGACATTTTTTCTCTCCGATATCCTTTTTAAGGATCTCTGATACTCTATGGTCCTAGTCGTGAGCATTTTTCTTCAAATGATTCCCACGCGCGACTACACTCTTTTCTCAAAGAAAATGAGTAATCAGAGCGCCACACAACTAACTATCTCATGAATGATATGCTTACGATTTTGGAGATTATGCTTCATTATTTCACGATTCTGGTCTATTCTTGTCTGGCTACTGGTCGGGACACGGAAAGCCTCCTAGTTGAAGTCTCTCCTTTTTCGCACGTGGTCCTGCCCACTGGAAGGAGCTTCCTAGCGACGGTTCTTTTCTTACGATCCTCGCTACGATCGGATCTGTAATTTGAACACGTTTCAAGAAATGTGTCGTATGCCTTCGTGTCTTAGCATTAGTTCCACCAGATTATGGGACAATAGATATAAACAAAGTTCACTTATAATTTGTTGCATACATATTTGCATTTCTTCTTATGTCAAGTTTGACAAAGTCTTTTTCCGACCATATATAGTGTTTTTATGGGTATTTCCATTATGACAAACAAAGATCTATAACTAGTCGAAATCATACTGTTGGTCGACCACATTTGATTTCCTAGTCTTCGCCACGATCGCTTTTGTCTTACATGTCCAAACATACCTTCAAAAACTCACATACATGGTTATGACCTCTTTTTATTCTCTTTCTTGGCTCACCGCTTGTACGAAGAACGTTCTTCTACTATAAAGCAAATCGGGGCTAGGAAATATACGAGAATTTTAAAACAAAGTCAAACAGATAAACAAAAGCTTTGTCAATGACATAAAAGGTAAGTTTTCATAGATATTCAAATATTTTTACACTTGCGGAACCTACTCTAAGAAATATTCCCACCTAACTCATCGTTTGTCGGAGATTCGACCTCCATCTCCTCTACAACTATATCTCCGAGTGGCCTGAGTTCTTCCATGAACTTGGTCGCCTCCTCAGGTGGGCAGTTGAAGTCATCTTTAACAGCTTGGAGATCTATAGAGGGGTCGGAAGCATTCAGTTTTGCCAAAGCAAAACTAACTCCACTTGCAATGCCTGTTTTTAGGGCCTGGGCATAATTCGTCCGAGTAGTTTTGAGCAGAACTTTAAGATCCCCTAGAAGTTGACCCAAATAGTTCATTTTCTCCATTGGATCTCCTAAGGAAGGTAGGCTGGATCCTGATCCCATATCAAAGATCATCTTGTTCAAAGCATGAATCTTTTCATCAATATTTTGAGCAAGAGCGCCTTATTATCTGCTCAAATTTGAGTTTTCTTTACTGTTTCAAGATTTGCGTTTGCTCTGCAAAAACAAATCGATTAATGAACACAAGCATAAATGAAGGAAAAATCAAGCTTACGACATATTACCTTCATTTGTTTTGCTAAGTGTTTCATATTTGGTCGTTGCTTCACGATCAAGCGGTCTTTTAGTGAACTTGCTTGACAAAGAAATGATCCTTAGCTTTTATTTCTTCTTCAAGAAAAGTCGTCTTGGCTTTCTCACCACAACCTCCTCTTTTATTTTCTCCGGATCTATCGAATGCGATAAGGAGAATAATTGTAGAGGAGCAAAGTATTGAAGAAAAACAAAAGTTCAAAAGGAAAAGTTCTTACTTTCCAACTCGAGTGCTTTTGCTCCAAGTCCTTAACTTCATTTGGGTGGGTCCTCCGATCACAAACAAAGTTCTCGACCAAATGCTACACAAATAGCGTTCTCTTTCTTAAGTTTCTTATAAACTTTTAAAGAAGAGCTATGAAGCTGGTCGTAGAATACTTATTCAATTGCTCGGTCATTATAACCGCAAAAATCAAATCAGGTGCATCTTGAGTGAGTATCCGATACTTTACGCCACGCCTCATCAAGCTCCTTATCCTCGATGAATCGGGACGAAAAGGAACTTGTTAGGTTGGGAAGGGTTATCGGCGATGATCGGAACTGTTGAGACCTCTCGAGGCATCTACCTCCACGAAGGGGTTTCAATCACCAAAGGATCCGACTCAACCGTTGCCCTTGTCACCTGCTCGGGGGCTTCTTCGACCACTATTCCCTCAGGAACTTTGTCCTGAGAAGTGCTCTGGTCGGGAACTTCCACAGTGCGAGTCCTCGGGAAGAACACAGTCGGAAGCGCCGGAACACCGTAAGACCTATGCAAACGAAGATGGGAAGTTCAAAGTATCAAATCATCAAGGAATTATTAGAGGTACATACTTATACGATCACTTTCATTTGTACATACCTTGTTAATCTCCGGGATTTGACTCTGAAACGCGCAAGAGAGAAATCTGTGCCGCTAACCTTCCTTTTCTTCTCCTCCAATCTTGCCGGTTACGGACAAAGCAAGGTTTGTTGAACCTCACATCCTCCAACAAGATGTCGGAAGCTATGTCCTCGACCAGTTCATCAAGGACCGCATTCCTGACTATCTGGTCGGAGGGAGTGGTTTCATCAATCTCCAGATCAGTTGTTTCAGTAACAACCATAAGGTCGTGCACGACCACTCTGGAGTCTACAGCCTCCGCAGTTACATTCTGCGGGCCCTCAGGCTTATCCACCTAAATCAAAGAACAAATTTGATTGGGTGAAGAAATCCTTTTATCTTAAAAATTTTTTGTACATATATGATTCCGAAATGTTCTATTACCTCGAGGGATTCTTCTCCTTCAAGTGCCTCAGGGCACGACTCGGTCGGAACTAAGGTGGGACGTTGATCCTCACCAGATTGTATGATTCGCAATCGACCGACTACAAAAGTAGAGCACGATTGGAAATCTGGTCGGAATATATGTATACACATAGTAAAAGGAAATTTTTGATTAAATTACCTTAAGCCTTGCCAGTCTCCCTTCAATAGGAGTTACGGCTAAGATCTTGGGGCATTCAGCCTTTTCTCCAGGCTCCCCCGCACAGATCATCTTGACTCGATCTCTAATTTCCCCAGGGGAAAGAGCTTTAACAGAAGGAAGAATAGACAGATTTTAAGGTAATACATTAATCAAATCAAAATACCGATCGGAATTTATCTCAAAGACTTACCACCTTCTGAGGTAGCTTCATCACGATCAAGGCACCAGAGCAGGGAATGAGTCCGGAGCTTCAATGGGCTAATCTGACGAAAGGTGAAATCCTTCACCACATGCCACGAAGTCAGGCCCCTGACTCGCAAGTCATAGATGGCATCCGCCCATCTTTTGACTATCCCTGTCTTCTTTACGGTTTCCTTCCACTTGGAGTTTTCACTTGCTCTAGTTCCGGCGAAGTAGAGGCCATCGTCTTTCGTAACCGTCATGTAAAACCAGTACTTTTTCCACGACGACCACGAAGATTTCGCGTACATGAAGATGTACTCATCGGCCTTCCCATCATGAAGACGCAATGTGCATTCCCCAGAGGCGCCTCAGATTTTGCCGCAGATTTTCCCATCACCATGCGGTAGAAATAACTAAAGAGCTTCAAGTTCGGTTGTATTCCCAGGTATGCCTCGCACAAATATGCGAAAATACTGATATTTGCAATCGAATTTGGGGCCAAATTCACCAATTCCACCCCGTAATGTTCAAGAACGCGGAGGAGGAATTTGTGTACCGGTAGTCTCAGCCCACATTCGATGTAGGCAAGAAAAACAGGGATTTCGCCATCTTCACGGCTCGGAAAATGCTCTCCGATCGCGGTCTCCAATTAATCGATTCCTATCTCGGGAGCATTCCCATCTTCGCCAAAGCCTCAAGCTTTTCTTGACCAATTCAAGGCAACCACTTTGTAATCTGCTCCGACATGGCGAAAATCCTCAAGAATGAGTAGCAAAAGTTGGAGACTTTGTGGTCGGAAGAACAGAAAAGACTGGAGGATTTCTTGGCGAGAAGCTAAAGGGGATCGAAGGATTTTGGAAGCATAAAAATTCTAAGAGCCCAAATGAGAGAAGATTTTATAAACTTCCGATACTTTCAAGGATTCCCACAAAGGTCCAACCGACAAAAACTTCTTTTTGTTCAAGCAGACAGAGGAACTCTTCGCTTCCCAAGGCAAGTTCTCAACTTTAAAGTGAACGAGACCACTTTCAGATACCACGACATTAAATGGGTTCGCGATACGATTTCATCGGAAAAGGTATATACACGACCAGTTCATTTAAAGTTAGGGGCTAGCCGACGAGGATTAAAACCTCTATGTATTATTTTAATATATAATAAAAGACCATACGTCTTCATGGTCGTAACCCTAAGGCTAGCGACCTCCCGGTCGTTAGTATTCAGAGGTTACTTAATGGGTACCAGTGGGATAAGGCTTTGTGCCTAATCCCGACTAGATAACCGCCGTAAAATTATCGAATCGGTATTTCTTATCGTATGATGAATGGAACACGTGTTATCGCTCCAAACCATGCGATGGTACAACCCCGAGACATCGACTATTAACCACCCTACGGTTAAGCTTTTCACAAGCAATCGCAAGGAAGTTAGCACATTGCTAACTTCTCAACCGCTCCGACCCGGTTGTAACGCTTCACGTGGACGTCTTCTCCAGGAGTAACTACCACCTCTTCGGAAGTTATTTAAAGGTGAAGCACAGAAGACGAAAGGACAGAGACTGAGACAAGAAGGGAGACGATAGGCGACACACAAAACAAGGCCAAGGCAAAGATATGCACAGAAGCCTAAGCGGAGGAATTAGAAGCTAGATAATCAGCCTTAGACTCATATTCTAAGTCGATTGTCTTGTTACATTCCTCCATTCAGTGTAATTCAGGGTAGTACTTAGCCACATCTTGTAAATCCAGTTCGTATCAATAAAGAGCGACCCCCATTCCATTCCAGGATATTCCACGCCATTTTCCTCGTTTATTTTCGTAAGATCGGCGATTCGATCGTCGACACATTTTATGTCGTTGACCCGCGTAACCACCAAGCTTCGATGCTAACCCTTCATGTAGCCCCAACTTATATATTTTTAAACATATTTGTACTCAATTCTAGGGTGTCACTTAAAGGGGTAACTTATTTTCAAAAATAGCTCTTTTGACTATGTCGCTGAGTAGGGGTCGTGTTTGGAAATAAAGTAGTGTTGAGGCTATTTTTTGTAAAAAAAAAAATTGTTAACAAAAGGATTATTTAATAATAATTTCCCAAGTATCTAGATATGCGCAAACACAAATGGAACATTTTCTTCCATGTGAAATTTATCACACTGTTAAATAAAAGCAACTGGCGGTTATTTCAGCGTTATGACAATATTATTTTTAAAGATAATTACAAAATTAAATAGTAGAAAAAACAATTACAAAACTAGGTCCTATCATCATTTCAAATGGCGACAGAGACCCTGTCGCCAAAGGGAATAGTGGGGAGGTTCCTATCGCCAGTTCAATTGGCGACAGGACTCTGTCACCATTTGAACCGGCAACAAGAACCTCTCTCAGAATATAACACTATTTCTAAGAATTTTTAAATATATCAAAGGAGCTCAAAAAATTATGAAATCGTTTGTGGAGCCTCCCTACATAGTGTAATTGGTTTTGTAATTTTTTCATAAATTTATCCATTCTGAATTGTTCTCCAAAATTCATTTAAATATACTGTTTGTAGGAATTTCTAAATATATAACATGAGCTCCAAAAAATATGTATTTTTTAAAGCTCCTAACATAGTGGAATTGATTGTGTAATTTTCTCAAAATTTTATATGTTCTGAAATTATCTAAAAAATTAAGGGTTTAGGTCTCAAAAATTAGGGTTTCATGATTTCATGTGACTTGGAATGTGTGAAGTTTAGTACCACATGACTACTCTAGGTAAGAGACACTTATTTGCCTAGTTGGAGGCGTCTTATCCGTCCAACACACATCAGAGAAAAAGCACCATTGTCTTCTTCCTTTTGCCTAAATTTTCAAGTGTGTCTTTAAAATCGGTTCCTCTCTTGGTCCTGCATGGGAAGGAGGAAATAAAAGTTTTGGGAAGCGCTTCACCCGACTACTCGCTACTTCTTGTCTTCGTTGGATCATGTGCCTTCTTTAGCAATGTTTCCCAACCCCACTGCGATCTTTGCCGGAATCATGAAACCATGAAACCCAAATTTTCGAAACCTAAAATCCTAATTTTCGAGACCTAAATTCTTAATTTTTGAGACAATTTCAAAATATATAAAATTATATAAAAAATTACAAAATCAAGTACGCTATGTCATGATCCTTAAAAAAATCATAATTTTTGGAGCTCATTTTATATATTTAGAAATTCCTACAAACAATATACTTAAATTAATTTTGGAGAAAAATTCAGAATAGATAAAATTATGGAAAAAAAATTACACAAGCAAGTACACTATGTCAGGAGGCGCGACAAAAAAATGTAATTTTCTAATCTCATTTGCTATATTTAAAAATTCCTAGAAACAATACTATATTCTGAGATAGGTTCCTATCGCCAATTCAAATGACAATAGGGTCCTGTCACCAATTGAACTGACGACAGGAACCTCCCCACTGTTCCCTTTGGCGACAGGGTCCCTGTCACCGATTGAAATGGCGACAAGAGGTTGTTGTTATTTCAAATGGCGACAAGGACCTAATTTTTTTAATTATTTTTTTGACTATTTAATTTTGTAAGTATCTTTTAAAATAATATTATTTTAAAAAATCCACATGTTCATATGGCTAAAGTCCATGGTTCAAGCCCAACCAACTACACAGCATAGATATGTATGTTCACAACTAGATTTTTTTTTTAAATTAATTATTATTTTATTCCAAAATACAGTAATATACTTGTATTTTTTATTTTACAGAAATAATACTCTATCGCTCTACGGGTGGGCAACTTGGACCTAGTCACTCAACCATTAGGCGACTGGTCCAAGTCGCCCAACTCCACAACGACAAGTGGCGTAGTCACTCTACGGTAGAGCGACTGTCGCTTGGGCTACTAGTCATTGAAGCGTTGAACGACTAGTAGCAGCTAGGAGCTATATCACTGGCGATGCTACTGCCGCCATTTCTATCTTTTGTGTTAACAAAGTAATCAAGCGAGGAGGAAAACAGAAGAAGAGAGGAAGGGAAAGGGAGAGGAGAAGAGAGGGAAAGAGAGGAGGAGAGGAGAGGGAGGGAAAGAGAGGAGGAGAGATCTACGCATCTATGATGGTGAGTCTCCTGCACCTCTCCGTATATTTTCTTTCAAAACCATGGTAGGCTAGCAAATAGTGTGGTCGTAAATAGGTTAGCATATAATGTAGTCGTAAATAGTATATGTTATCAAATAGTATAGTCGTAAATAGGTTAACATGTAGTGTGGTCGTATGCTAGCAAATATGTTAGCATATAGTGTAGTCGTAAATAGTGTATGTTGGCAAATAGTGTATGTTGGCAAATAGTGTAGTCGTAATTAGGTTAGCATATAGTGTAGTCGTAAATAGTGTAGGTTAGCAACAAAAATCACGGTAGGTTAGCAACTAAAATCATTAGATGTGTAGTGGCATTTTGTTAATAAGTGAAAATAGTGTAGTCGTAGGTTAGCAACTAAAATCACGGTAGGTACGTCGCATATTGTTTATAATTGTAAATAGTGTAGTCGTAGAACTAACGCGAATTTAATTGTTAATAGTCGTAATGCGACTGTGGATATACCCTAACCCGAACCCTAACATGTTAACCCCATACCCTAACCCTAACCCCTAAACCATGAAACCGTAAACCCTAAAACCAAAATACGGCTATGGTGATATATGTTGAAGATTATGCATTTAATGCAAGAATGCAACTAAATTTTCGGAATTTCCAGAGCTACGCTATAAATAAGTAAACCACTAATTGTGTCGTAATTGCTAACTTGAAATTGATTTACAGGTATGGCTCGTGACCTTGGTGGTTCCAGCTGTCCTTTCGGCCTACTAGACCGACGCGTCGATGCGCAGCACCGCGCCAGTCGTCGTGTCCCGCAACCTGGAGGCAGGGATGAGGCGAATGCGTTAGGGGTGGTCCGTACGCGGACACCCAAATGGACTTGGGAACTGGACCCACGATGGATAGACAAGTTTGTCTGCAAACTGTGGCTCTTCTTTTTATCATATGCACATGCTATGTACTTACTTCTTCGTGCTTTGCAGACTTAGCGATGACGGCCTTCTACCTCGCGCGGATGGTGGAGGCCACCAACGAGGACGGCGCTCCAGTCGAGGACGACGGGGAGGTCCTGGCCGACCCGAAGTGGTCACGAGGGTTCCCGTTCGACCGGCCGCTGCTGACAGCTCTGGTGGACTGGTGGCAGCCCGAGACGCACACCTTCCCCCTCCCATTTGGGGAGATGGCCCCCACTCTGCAGGACGTCGCGGTGCTGCTCAGCCTGCCTAACGCGGGATCCGTTGCCTCCCCGTCGGATGTGACTGCCAACTGGCGCGACGACCTGCTGGGCCAGTTTGAGGGGGTTCTTCCGACCGAGGCCACGGCACCATACTTCGTCATCCCAACACGACAGAAGCATGGCCCACCCCTGCGGTGGGTTTCGCAGTTCCGGGTATGTATGCCATTCGTTTTTCCTATTTAGCGATGCAATATCCTGGCCATATGATGAGCTTACTAATTATTCGTTTGTGCGCAGGTCGAGTGGATGGTCCCGGAGCCCACCGAGTACTAGGTGTCACGGTACCTCGAAGCGTACTTACTGTGGCTGTTCGGCTGGGTACTGTTTACCAACAGCCATGGTGACTCTGTCAACACCCGCCTCCAGAGGTACGCAAGGGCCATCGCCGACGGGGAGGAGGTGCAGATCAGCTAGGGATCAGCCGTACTTGCCGCGATGTATCACAACATATGCGAGGCATGTTGCAAGACGAGGCCGACCTCTATCTTCATAGGTTGCCTCCTCCTGCTATAATTGTGGTCGTTCGAGCACTTCCTCCTCGAGCGGTCCGCGCTACTCGACACCAGTTCGTACCACAAGGACATGTACCACAGGGACACAGTGGACTGGCCGACCGCAGGGTCCCTTTGGTGTCGTAGACGGTTACATACTCTCATGTATCTTTATTTTAGTTGTATTATGGGTCATCCTTTGTAACCCTTCGCTCGCCCGAGCAGTACGGTTTATGACGCAGCAGTCTGCGTGTCTAAGCACTTCGTCGGCGGCTCGACCGCCTCACCGACGACGGCGGCGCCGGGAGCCATACTCGCCAGAGATGGAGCACCGCGCTCCGCCGCTGTCTCACCTTGGCTTTGGCGTGACCAAGCGTACTAGATGATGCATCAGTTTGGACTCCGCCGGGTTGTTCTAGTCCCCGTCGGGCGTCAGGTGCCTGACTCAGACCACGCGTGAGTTACACAGAACACATGTCCCTATATTTTTTCCCTGTTCTGCTACGATGGCTTCTAAATGCAATGGTATGCTACGATGGTTGTACACTTCGCGTGAACGTGCACCTCGCGGTACATACTCTCGTGTTTCAAAATGTTTGAGTACGTTTACCACAATTACAAGTTTGACATTTTCATGTACTCCTCGCAGACGGACATCACCACCGAGTTAGCAAGGGACATTGGGTCGATCCTGGACAAGGTCGCCCAAGGTGCGGAGGTGACGTGTGACGAGTTGCTGCAGCTTGCCCGTCGGGTCTACAATGGGACGAGGCGTGTCGTGACCCTCACGTGCTGCAGGACGGTCTAGGAGGTGGCCATGTCGACGCATACACCAAGGCCGGCGCATCTTGTAGTCCATCCAGGAGGCCCCGGAGGGCCATGTGCACGTGCCCCGTCTGTGCCTGTGTAGGACCGGATAGGCGCCTAGAGGGGGGTGAATAGACGCTCGCTCAAATTTAATTAGATTCAATGCAAACTTTTCTCCAGTAGCTATGAAAGCTAAGAAGATCAGTATATACGCATAGTGAAAGCCTTGTGCTGAATCCAATCAACCCCCAAAGCAAAAAACCCAAAACTCAAGAGCTTAATCCCTCGGGTCGGTTTGACCGAAGTTCAAGGCTCGGTCTGGTCGAGGTGCAGATTGACTGACGGCTTAGGCGCGGTCGTCGGGATCGGATCGACCAGCAGTATAAAATTCGGGTTTAGCGCCTCGACGATGAATGTAACAGATACGGGTTCCAAAACAAAAAATAATCAAACTTTTGATCTACACGGCCAAACTTGATCAAACTTGGAACACACCTTCCTAAGGATATCTGGAATCTATTCCAAGCGACGATCGAGTAGATCCATGTCAAAGTTTTGACCTTTTTATGTTTTATCGAAGGAGGGTTCAAAACCAAGCAAAAACGAAAAACATAATCCAAAACTTGCTCATGGGAGATTGATGATCAAGATGATCCTAGATGTATTCCCACATGTCACAGCAAGGTAGATGGGGGCAAGAAACCACTAGAAACCCGTTGGATCAGAGAAACACTCAAAATCACCAAATGAGAAGGAAGAACACAAGAAGACTTATCTTTGAATAATCATCCATAGATTGATTCGCAATTGTTGCTGGTTACAGCCACTCCCTCAAGGAGGACAAGAGCTCAATCCATGAGCACTCACTCAACTCATCTCTCTAAAACCCTAAACCTCTCCTTTCCTCTCTAAGCCCTAAGACAAACTAGGGTTTTGCAAATGAAGTGCTTGGGGGCTGCTTGACAGCACCCCCTCCTATTTATAGTGAGGCCTAGCTTCTAGAAGAGTTAACCCTAATGAGCTCCCGTTAAGGCCCACACACAAACGGGACACACGCACGCATCTTAAAGCGTCGTCTTTATCTTCTCTTGACCTAAACCACTTCTCCATGCGTTGCCTCATGCCGTGGTTTAGCCAAAAGTGTCACCAATGCAGTATTTGGTGAAATTACCAAAATACCCCTTCTCGGTCCTTCTCCGAAGATGAGTCCAATCTTGGTGAAGCAATCGCCTGCTTCGCCACGTGTAGGTAGATCAACAACTCTCATCATGTCGGTAAGTCTCTCCCATCTGGCTCCCGCCCAAGCCACCATGGCACTTGCACCGACCCTCGCGCCATTTGATCCAACCAATCGCATCGAACTGCCCGTTCGGTCACCTTTGTCCATTCTGCGCCATGCTTGAGTCCATTGACATCACCCGACATCCTTGATCGTTCTGGACTTCAGCTCTCCAAGCTTAGTCCCGATCATCTTCGCCGTTGACCGTCGTTGACCTCCAAGCGTCCTGCACAACAATAGACAAAGAAATCGAATCCGGGAACAAGTTCTTCATAACTTGACCCATGTTAGTGAAAACATGCATCATACAACACATATGCACTGAAGCTCATGCCCTTAACCTAACCCTACAAGCATCGCCAACAATTTGACGATGAACAAGACAAATCGGTCGATTGTAGTTCAAGCTGCGGTCGAGACAAGACCAGTTTGATCGACCGATCATTGACCACGGCTTTGCCTCTGCTCACCGACAAATTTTTAACTTCGACGAAAATGCTTGATTTGACAAACCATCAATGCCATTGTCAATTGTTTCATCATCCTAAGATCATGCACATATCCCCATGATATCAGCCTGCCTATCCTGGAGGGTCAGCGTGGGCACATGCCCCACCCCCGCCACCGTCGGGCCAGGCTGGAGGGTCAGCGTGGGCACGTGCCCCATCCCTGCCACTGCTGGGCCAGGTCGGAGGGTTAGCATGGGCACGTGGCTACGCACCGCCACCCCCACCGTCATTGTTCCTAGACCCCTACAACCTGTTCGGGCAGGGCGGGTACGGCGGCTACGACACTTGGACACGCGCCATGGACCATGCCGAGGGTACGTTTCCTCTCTTTAGGTTTGTTCATGTCGATATATTGCACGAATAAACAATATTTGTCCTGTAGGTTACGCGCCCCAGCCGGGAGTTCAGCTCTCCCCGCACGAGGACTTCTCGCAAGACATGGATGTCTACTTCGCGGAAGACCCAGGGGAGGTTAGGGGAGCACCTGAGCCCACACCTGTAGTGGTGTAGCCAGGATAAATACCATGTGGGGTCAATGCCATTAACATCTTAGGAATTTTATGGACTTATATGAAATTATCAATAGAAATAAAGCTATATTGCAAAAACCTGTGGGGTCAGTTGACCCCACAACTAACACCTACCTCTACCACTGTGCACTCGTCGATGTTCTTTTCGGGTCGCAGCTCAGCGGTGCCCCAGTGGGCACGTAGGCACAGGTGGAGTCGACCCCCTCGCCCTTGGGACCACGAGTCAGCAGGGTTCCCGGCCGCCTCTCCTTGTCGGGCCCCTTCACACCTCACACGAGAGAAGCCCACGCGGCATGAACTGGGGTGACGCGTGGCGACGCAAGAGGTGTTGCAGTGGCGCGAAAGTGGCCGATGGGGGTCTTCAGTGTGCTTTGTGTGCTTGTATTGGTTGTGTACGTATTTTCCTTCATAGTTACTATGACATGGTTGTGTACGCATTTCCTCGTTCATTGTGATATAACTCACCTTAGTACTTATCAATCGTTCCTACCTCCGTCGCTCAACCGTTGGACGAAGTAGTGGTCCAACATGTATGAATTTCCTAGTGCATCACAATATCACTTACCTTCGTACTTACGACTCATTGCTACATCAATTGTCCTCACAAAATTTTTCAGAAATTTACCGTACTACAACAACATACAACGATCATAAAATGTTATCACGAGTCTAACAGATTTCCTAGCCTTGAGATTATACGAAAATCACAAACGGACCAACCAATCTTGTCACCATCCTTTTATTTCTGAAAAAAATAACAACCTACAAATAAGATTTGCTAAATTTATTACCTAAAAAAATTATCATTTATTCCCCCACAATTATTTGCATTGGATTAATAAAAAAAATAATGTTATTATCTAAAATCGCTCGGCCGTCGAGCGACAAGTTATGTATTCGTCCAACCATTGAGCGACTATCAGAAGTCACTCCACCGTAGGGTGACTACTCTACGTGTCGCTCTACGGTTAAGCGACTAAGACCAGTCACCTAATGGTTGGGCGATTAGGTCCAAGTCACTCAACCGTACAATGACAGAGTATTATTTCTGTAAAATAAAAAATACAGGTATATTACTGTATTTTGGAATAAAATAATGATTATTTTTTTTAAAAAAAATCTTTACAGCTACATCGGTTGCTATAAAAATGACATTTTTATAGTTTCGAAAAATATAAAAATGCTATTTTTCACCTAGCTAGCTCAAGTAGTACTAGTATTATGCTGCAAGTATTAAATTAAATTAAATTAAATGAGTGATTAACATCTGTGACGTTGTACTAGTACCAAAGTGATCGGCGGCAGCTGCACGCACCAACGGAAACAAATTTGCTGAGTTCCCTTGAGCCACCCGAGCCCTTGATCTGCAGGGGGGAGAGAAATGAACGGAGATGAAGGAAGGGCCTTAAAGAGGCCCCGTCCCATAAGAAAATTAAGGAGACGAAGAGCTAAACTAGGGAAGTAGAGTGATTGATTGGTGGCTATTGCACACTCAGTTAGTGTTTTTAGTGCTCGATCCATCGATCGGATGGCCAACGCGGGTCGTCGTATGCAGTCTTTGAGGTTCATGTTGGCGGGTGTCAAGAACACAGGAGTTCTCGATCCAAATCGCAAGAGCTGGCAATATGTTTTTTGTGGATTTTCAGAAGGAAAGTGGAAACTAAGAACATAGACTAAGCTATTGCGGCTAGGGTTTTAGATTGATCTCCAAAGATAAGTACCGCAATTCTATTACATGGCTTATATAGCTTCGAGTTTTGGTAAACCAGAGTTCTGCATATAAGCTGTAAATAGTAGCGACAAAAGTAATGCCTTCAGTGCTTTGAGCGGTGAAGTCCCCAGGTGAATCATCGTCCTCTGTTGGATCATGATCTGAAGGCTCGTTACTTCCTTAGTCGCGTGAAGGCCTGAGTGAAGTCGGCGCCGAGACTCTCTTTCTCCAATGCCACAGGATCTTCATAATGGTTCCAGCTACAACCCTGACCTCAGATCAAGATACCGATTCATATTGCTACTTAAACTTCAGAGTACAACTTCAGAGTAAGACTTCAGAGTTCATGACAATTCTCCCCTCTTTAAGTTCCTTGTCTCAAGGAACAAAACTTGGAAACACTCTTTGTATGAAGTCTGCATCTTCCCAGGTTGCAGCAGACAAAGGTAAATTTAACCAGTGGATTAACCATTGAACTACAGGTTCGTTGTTTCGTGGGATCACCCGCCTTTCCAAAACTGCTACTGGAGCCACTTTGATATTACCTTCTTTATCAATCAGTGGAAGCTCACAATCTGGTACTGCTTTGTGTCCCTTATGCTTCTTCAATTGACTTACATGAAAGGTAGAATGTAGTTGACAGCCTTCAGGGAGTAGCAACTTGTAAGCTACCTTACCAACTCTTTCCAACACTCTAAAAGGTCCATAAAATTTAGAGTGCAATTTGAGTGATCTATGGATACTCAAAGAAGTGTGCCTATATGGTTGGATCTTCAGATAAACCATATCTCCCACACTGAATTCCCTCTCTGTCCTCTTCTTATCAGCATAAACCTTCATCTTGTTCTGGGCCTTAAGCAAATTATCCTTGATCACTTGCAGAGCCAATTGTCTTCTTTGTAGCAGTCCCTTCACTTCTTCATTCTGGGTATCTGGCAGTACTGTTTCAATGATTTGGGGGGGGTGGGAACCCATATAATGCCTGGAAGGGAGTCATCTTCAATGCAGTGTGGAAGCTAGTGTTATACCACCATTCAGCTGTAGATAACCAACTACACCACTTCTTCGGATTAGCAAACACCATGCACCTCAAGTAACACTCTAAACATTGGTTCACCCTCTCAGTCTGCCCATCAGTTTCAGGATGGTATGAGGTACTAAGTCTCAATTTAACCCCTAGAGTTCTGAATAAGTCCTGCCACAAGTGACTAGTGAATATTCGATCTCTATCTGTAATAATCACAGAGGGTAGCCCATGATGTTTGAACACATTGTCAATGAATACCTTAACTACATGTTGGACTGTAAAAGGGTGACTTAAGGCAATGAAGTGAGAATACTTAGTGAATCTGTCCACCACAACCAAAATTACCTCTTTATCTTCAGATTTTGGTAGCCCCTCAATAAAATCCATTGATATATGAGTCCAAGCCATATCAGGAATTGGTATAGGTTGCAGCAGCCCAGGATATGGAACATGTTCTGCCTTATTTTTCTGACAGACAGCACAGCTCTTCACAAATTCCTCTACCTCCAGCTTCATCCTTGGCCAATAGAAAAGTAATTTCAACCTCTGTAATGTAGCTCTTTCTCCTGAATGACCTCCAAGTGCAGAATCATGAAATGAGGTTAACAACTGCTTCTTAAGTTCAGTCTGAGATCCCACATATAGCCTTCCTTTATATCTCAGGATTCCATGTTTCAATGAGTAATTAGGATGAGCAGTAGCATCGATGCTGAGCTGTGTCATAATTTCCTTACACTTTTCATCACTCTCATAACTTGCTTGCACTTCAGTGATCCACACAGGGGTCGCTGCTGTAACTGCTAGGGCCTGGTCATCATACTTGACTCTAGAAAGTGCATCGGCTACTTTATTTTCTCTCCCCTTCTTGTATTCAACCTTGTAGTTGTATCCCAACAATTTAACTAACAACTTATGTTGTACTCCTTCAGTCAACCTTTGTTCTTGAATATATTTTAAAATTTGTTGGTCAGTTCTAATGATCAATGTTGATCCTGCGAAGTAATGCTTCCCACTACTACAAAACAGGCTATAGTAGACGCCCCATCACAGACGGTTCCTTTGGAACCGTCTGTGTTGGGTCAGTTCGGAACTGCGGGTGGCGCGGGCCGACTATCACAGACGGTATTTTTAGAACCGCTCGTGATAGTCATCTATCACTGACGGTTCATTAATAGAACTGCTCAGGAATTATCACTGACGGTTCTATTCACAAACCGCTTGTGATAATCAGTTTAATCACGAGCGGTTCTCAATAAGAACCGCTCAGGATATACACTGACGGTTACGAATAAGAACCGCGTGATAATTAGTTATCGCTGCACGGTTCTAATTAAGAACCGTTTGTGATATCTCGCTATCCCTCGCCAAGACCGCCTCTCGCCGCACTACCGCCTGAGGTTTCAGTGTCACTGAGCGGTTCTATTAAAAACCGTCATGATAGGTGCTATCACTGAGCGGTTCTTAACAAGAACCGTCTCGATTGTTGGGCGGAAACGAAAATTTAAACATAATGGGCGGCTGTCAAACTCGCTTATATAACCTCCATCTCCTCCTCTGCGGTCTCTCCTCCTCACAGCTCATACCTCCATCTCCTCCTCTGCCGTTTCTCCTCCTCACACCTTGCGCCCGGCCTCGCCGAGCTTGTCGCCGGCCTCCTCCAACTCGTCCCGCCTCATCGTCACACGGCCTCATCCAGAACCATCACCCCGGCCTCCTCCACCTCGCCCGACCTCGTCGTCCATCGCCTCCCACGACCTCCGCCTCGGCCTCCTCCACTTGCCGCCCGGGCCCCACGACCTCACTCTCTACTCCCCTTTGCTTTGTGATGTGGATTCTTGAGTTGATGCTCTTGTGATGTGGGTGATGCTCTTTGTGATGTGTGTAGTTCATGTTGAGTTATTTGGTTTGGGCAAAAATATAAATGGTAGATCGCGCACCGTTCGGTAAAATCATCATAACTTTTGCATACGAACTTCGATTGCGACGTTCTTTGGCTCGTTGGAAAGCTAACGAAAAGCTCAATCCGAAAATCCATAAGTCAAGGTCAAATTTTCTTCGCGAGGTCTCGAAAAAGTGAAAACCCCAAAAAAGGTCATTTAGGGCCTCTAAACGGCCTCCGAAGTTTTAGCAGCCGTTTTCGGTTTTTTTTGCAGCAGAAAAGGCTATCACAGACAGTTCTAAATAAGAACCGTCTATGAAAACTCATCACAGACGGTTCGGAACAAGAACTGTCTGTGATAATAGCCTTCACAGACGGTTTTTGATGAAAACCGTCTTTGATATTCTCGGATCACAAACGGCTTTTGATGAAAACCGTCTGTGATAATAGCCTTCACAGACGGTTTCAATAAAAACCGTCAGGATAATGCGATCACGACGGTTTTGAACCGTCTGTGATAAGCGCTCATATCATAGACCAACAAATATAGACGGTTCAAAATGCGTGATGACGATTCGAACAAATGCGTGATGAGGCTTCCTGTAGTAGTGTCCATTTCTTAATGGCTTCCAAGATCGCTAAAGCCTCTTTATCATAAGTTGACATGGCTGCAGATTTAGGCCCAATTGATTTAGTCATGGAGGATATGGGCCTTCCACCTTGCATTAGGACTGCTCCAATCCCATAACCACATGCATCGGCTTCTAAGATAAATGGTTGCGAGTAATCAGGCAACGCCATAACTGGAGTTGAAGACATAGCTGATTTGATGTTTCTGAATGCCATCTTCTGTTCCTCACTCCAAATAAACCCATCCTTCTTAAGTGCTGCAAACAAAGGTTTACAAATGACACCATAACCCTTTACAAACCTTCTATAATAACCAGTTAGTCCCAAAAAGCTTCTCAGTTGTGTCACATTTTGAGGTTCTGGCCATCTCATAACAGCTTCAACTTTTATGGGATCAGTAGCCACTCCATCTTGCCTAATTATATACCCAAGGTATTCTATTTGGGACTACCCAAATACACATTTGCTCTTCTTTGCATATAACTTCTCTTGCCTCAGAACTCCCAACACTAAACCCAGATGTGAGTGGTGCTCCTCAATTGACTTGCTATAAACCAGGATGTCATCAAAGAAGACTAGCACAAATTGTCTCAAGAACTTGCTCAAGATGGCATTCATCAATGCTTGAAAAGTAGCAGGAGCATTAGTAAGCCCAAAGGGCATAACCATGAACTCATAATGGCCCAAATGAGTACTAAAAGCTGTTTTTTCAATATCTTCACACCTCATTCTTATCTGGTGATAACCTGATCTGAGATCAATTTTAGAGAATATTCTAGCCCCATGAAGTTCATCTAATAGATCTTCAATAACAGGTATTGGGTATTTGTTTTTGATAGTATTTGAATTTAAATGTCTATAGTCAATGCACATCCTCCATGACCCATCTTTCTTTTTTACTAAAATGGCAGGTGAGGAATAGGGACTTACACTTGGTCTTATGGTCTTGGACTTCAGTAGCTGTTCCACCAAACCCTCCATAGCATCCTTCTGATAATGTGGGAGTCTATAGGGTCTTTGATTAATTGGTTTGGCCCCTGAGACAATAGGGATTGAATGATCACAGTCCCTGTTGGGAGGGAGTTGTTTAGGATCCTCAAAGACATCCTGATACTGCTGCAATAGAGTTTGAATCATTTCAAGCACCGGTTTTAACCTCCCAGCCTCTTGTATTGACGTCTGGGCATAAATAACAGCACCAACGACCCCCTTCTTCATTAGTTTCAACAAGTGGCTGGTTCTGATCAAGAATTTTTGTCCAGGAAGTGTTTCATCAACAAAGGTTACATGTTTCAGCCCATATTTGGTTATAGAGAATTCTCTAGTCTTGAGATTAAGCCCAATAGGGCTATGAGTGTAAATCCAATCAGCCCCTAATATTATGTCATAACCCTTCAGGGGTAGTACTCTCATATTTGATATAAATGTCTCCTTTTGTATCTCATACTTGCAGTCTTTACACAATGTGTCACTCCACAGTATTGCTCCATCAGCTATCATTATCTTCACAGCAGTATGATTAGTAATGGTACACTGAGCCCTTACCACAAATTGAGGGCTAACAAAGGTAGCACTGCTCCCGCTATCAACTAATGCTGTTGCCTTTACTCCTCCCACATCCAATATCAGTGTGAATGTGTTACAGGCTGAGCTAGTACCTTGTACTGCATGCATGGAGATTTGTAATATTTCTTCATCAGTTTGTTGTTCATGGCTGGAAGGTGGAGTGTCATATTGTGCTCCTTCTTTTCCTTCCAACTCCTCCTCCTCCTCTTCTTCTTCTTCTTCTTCTTCTTCAAGGGGACCATGTGTAACTGTGAACAGTTGTTTCTCATTGGGCTTACACTTATGACCAGGAAACCAAGGCTCAGGACATTTTCTACATTTACCATAGTCTTTTCCTGTTCTACTGCTCTGAGCAGTTCCTTTAGCTCTCAGATCCTTCTCTGACTTGAAGCTTCTAGCACCAGGGTTAGCATTCATTCTTCCCTTGTCCCTTGAGCTATTATAATCATTTCTATTGAAGCTAGTATAAGTTCTATTTCTGAGTGGATGCGATTGTTCAATCCTCCTAGCCATCCAAATAGCTTCAATCAAGTTTCTTGGTCTGTGACATTGTAAATGATTTTGGACATACTCTTGTAGGCCAGCAACAAAACTGCAAACATAATATTCATCCGGTAACAATGGGTTATCCCTTCTAACCAAGCTCATGATTTCCTCAAATTGTTCCACATAACTCTTGACTGTCCCAGTCTGTTTAAGGCAATGGAATAATCTAACATTGTCATATATAGATGATTCAACAAATCTATCACCCACCATTCTGCAAAATTGATGCCAAGGAAGAATAGCTGCATTGCATCCAGTACCTCTCCACCAATATTGAGCCTTCTCCTTGAGATAAGTCACTGCATAGTCAGTCCTTTGATCCAGAGGCATCCTTGCAACCTCAAAGTACTTCTCAGCTTTTGCTAACCACCCATCGGGATCAGATCCATCAAACTCAGGGAAATTAAGCTTTGGGGACTTCAATATTGCTTGAGCTCTATTGTTCTCAGGATTAGGATATGGTGCATTGCCTCCGTGATCTAAATAATTTTCAAGTGATGGTGAACTTTGGGGTTGGGTTGCAACTGCAGTTGCCCAATGCATCGGCCAGAATGGTACTGTCCCTGGAGTAAAGTTGTTGGCCTGAGGTCCATTGTGATGATAATCAGGATTCAACATATAATGGGGTAACCCAGGTGGGCTATCAATTCCCAACTGTCTTCCAGTATTCTCTCCCATAATGGCTGCATTACTGCTGAAATTTCCCATTGGCATGTTGGGGTTGAGGCTACTAGCAACAGGCGGTACCAAATTTGGGCCCAATTCCGTAGTAGTCACTACTGTAGTGGTATTACTTCCTCCACCAACATTCCTCATATCCATGAGAGCTATCGAACTACTTGGCTGCACTGATGTAATAGTAGGTACCACATTAACAGCAGGGTTTTGGAGATTACCTTGACAACTGGACTACCTGTCAGAGAGCTCCCTTGTGACCGGGCTATTCATGAAATTCGCCATGACTCCCATCAATTTTTCCATCTGAAGTTGCATCTGCGAATTGCTATCTTCTTGTGCCTTTTTGAGAGCTTCAATGCTTCTTTTCAATTCTTCGACTTCAGAGGAGGTCGCATACAGCTTCTCTTCGTCCTCAGCTCCCGCAACCTTGTTTGTCTTACCCATCTTCCTGAATCGCTCAGATCTAAGAAGGAATTTTACCAGGTCAGCAGTAAACTGAACCCAACCCCCAGATCTAAGCGCTTCTTCCACAGAGTTCCCTTAGTTCTTCTTTAGATCTGTTTGGCTGCGGAATTTTACAGGGAAACAGAGATCTGCTCCCAAACCCTCACCAAGCCAGAGTCTAAATCAAAACCAAGGCCAAAATCGAGGCTCTGATACCACTGTCAAGAACCTGGGAGTTCCTGATCCAAATCGCAAGAGCTGGCAATATGTTTTTGTGGATTTTCAGAAGGAAAGTGGAAACTAAGAACATAGACTAAGCTATTGCGGCTAGGGTTTTAGATTGATCTCCAAAGATAAGTACCGCAATTCGATTACATGGCTTATATAGCCTGAGTTTTGGTAAAACCAGAGTTACAGACATAAACTGTAAATAGTAGCGACAAAAGTAATGCCTTCAATGCTTTGAGCGGTGAAGTCCCCAGGTGAATCATCGTCCTCTGTTGGATCATGATCTGAAGGCTCGTTACTTCCTTAGTCGCGTGAAGGCCTGAGTGAAGTCGGCGCCGAGACTCTCTTTCTCCAATGCCACAGATCTTCATAATGGTTCCGGCTACAACCCCGACTACGATCAAGATACCGATTCATATTGCTACTTAAACTTGAGTACAACTTCAGAGTAAGACTTCAGAGTTCATGACAAAGCGGTGCCGGTGGAGGCGCGCCCTACTACGCCAAATGCGCGCGAGAACCGTCAACTACCGCGACCTCTCCGCCACCGACGACCTCGCCACCTGCCCGCCACAAGATACGCCCACTCGCGTGGGTCTGTCCAAGGTGTGCTAGCGTCTCGCGAGCTCTCCGCTCGCGATCGATCCATTCATCCATCGACCGACCTACTACCTCATTTTGGCTTGCAGACTTTCGTCGACGGAGGTGGCGCGACATCTCAAGGAGGTCTGCGCTACGCCACGACGAGGAGTGAGAGGCGCCGTCCGCATGTGGTAGTGCACGCACGCGAGGTGTTCGACGATATAGCTCCGTTGGAAACTCTTGTTGTGCAAGAAGTTGGGTCAGAATCGTGACCTAACGAGAAGCAATGCAATAAAACAAATCAAATAAGATCCGGCTCGTCAAGGAACGAGCTGGGAACAATATGTAACTAAATAAAGGGTTGGTTGGACTGATCATAGTTTGAGAATCAGATCCAAGTACAACAAAAATATTATAAATGGATAAAGAATCGTAAAGGAAGGTTCGCATCTTTGAAGAAGTTAAACGAAGATCAATGAATCATATCTTCAAGATCCTAAAGGTTCAGCGGTCAATTCATTCCGTGGATGAAGCTGCTTGAAAACGGAAAAATCGTCTGCGTGCGGCCACCCCATCTTCCTTCCCCGCCTGAACCAAATCTCGGGACAAGATTTCTGTAAGGGGGGTAGGTTTTGTAACATCCCAAATCTGGATCTGTGTTTCAAATGTAAGAAAATGAGTAGAAATTAAAACTTTTCTTGCATCGGGAAGTTTTTGAACAATTCTATAATTCTTGTAAAGGAATTATGGGAAATCAAAAACCAAAATCTCTGGTTGACTGAAGTCATGGCCTCTTTAAAACTTTTTAAGAAAAGTTCGTGATCAACATCTGGAAATTTTATGTAAGGTTTATCCTAGAGTCATCGACCTCCAATTAAAAGTTCAGAATGTTGGAGTTGGTGTGCTATCTCTAATAATCCTTCCAAGATTTAGCTCATTTCAAAACCCTGAGTTAAACCAAGAAAATCAAAAGTCGAATATCGAGAGCATGCACTTAAAATAATTTTTGGGAAGAATTTACTTCAATTAAACCTCTGGAAAATTTATACAAAGTTTATCCTGGAGCTAAAAACCTCCAGTCCAAATTTTAGAATTGTTGGAGTTAGCTTGCTATCTCTAATTATTCTCCAAGTTTCCAGCTTTTATTTTAAACCCCGGTCAAACCCTAGTCAAAGCTGGTTGGGTCTGAGCCACCTTTAAGTTGGTTGAACCCAACCATCTCAGTTCAACCGCGCCCCTTCTCTTTCGCGCGATCTTTGAGAGTCGTTGGAATTCAATCTAACACGCGCTATTTCTCCACGGTAGATCTGCATCCAACGTTCCTAAATATTTGAGCCCTTCGGCATTTCCGATTGTCTCGATCCACCCCCGCTGTTCAAACTTGATCGTGTGGCCGCAACTACATGAAAAGCCGTAGAAATTTTATACAACATAACATTCACTGTATTTTTCGGAGCTATTTTGCTTTATCTAATCAGTACCTAAACACCTCTGCCAATTTACACAAATCATTTCGACTCAGTCCACTGTTCCTTCGCCCGCGGTGTTGACCGAGCGCCCACGATTTTCCCCGTCTCTCGTCGCATCACGCGCGTCGCCATCGTCATCCCGGGTCATGCTCGACTGCAGCCCACGCTGCTGTCACATCTGGCCATCCTCCCCAACGGCTAGAAATCCTTGCCCCACACCTTTTTCTCCCATTTTCCCTTTTTCTTCTTTGCTCCACCCACTTTGGAGCCGTTGCTCCTTCACCCCTGGCCAGCATTCCCCTTTCCTTCTTTCTTCAACCGAGGGCCAAGCCTCCCCCTGGCCGACCAGCTCGCCTCCCCCATGGCGCCTCCTCCTCCATGGAGCAGCTGCCGCCATCTCCTAGCTCCTCCCTCCCAGATCTGCTCGGCCGCCTCCCCTTCACCACAGATCCGGCCGGCCATGGCGTCCCCACGCCCCCGGGTGTCGCCTCCACCACCAGCCGCCCTCCACCACCACCACCCGGCTGCCTCCACCCTCCACCTCGGCTCGCCACCGCCGGCCTCTTCCTCCCCCGGCCGGCTGCCTCCCCAGCTCGCTGCTCCCCCAGATCCGCCCCCTCCTCCATAGCCGCCGCCTCCTCCCACCTCCGTCCGCCACCTCCAGGCCATGTGCCCTTCTCCTTGCTGATCCGTTCCCAGTCCTCCGCCGCTCTGCTGAGCCATGGCGTTGCCTCCCAGCCGCCGCTGTCGGCCCGCTGTCCTCGGCGCCTCCGTCCTCGCTGCTGCCGCGCGCGTCTGGAGCCCGAAGCGTCGTCCTCGGCTCCGGCGGCTCTGCTCCTCTAGCGCCACAGCCTGGTGTATGGCGCCGCCGTCCTCTGGTGCCGCCCTCACCCGCTCCTCCTGCCCAGATCTGCCGCGCGTCGACCGGCCTCCGGATCCGTTGTTCGCGAGCATCGTCGTCCCGGCTCGCGTTAGGCGCCACCAGTCCGCCGTGCCGCCGCCGGCCGGCTTGGCTGCTTCTGCACTGTCTACCTCGGCCCGGTCCGTCTTTGGATCCGACCGGTCTTCTTCTGCGTCGTCACCTCCATCGGCAACGCTATTCGCCGCCGGTTTGCCCCTTATGCTCTATGTGTGTGTGTATGTGTGAATGCCATTGATTATCTGTTTGGTGAAATCCAGCGCTGAAATAATGATCGAACGAGGTTTGGTAGATGCTAAGTTTGTCGATAGGTTAATGTCATGACTAATGCCGTAGATAGAAATGTCGTGAATTCATCTAGTCGTTAAGCGACGATATGCTCTCCTCTGTGTGCATGGTGTTGTTAAGCATGTCGTTTACCTTGCGTTAGCTTTATAGAGGATTTGTACTTTTAGCTAAGAATACTATGTTGACAACTTGATCGCTAGAAGAATTGGTTAAATGGGTAATTGAATGGGTTAACAAGCTCTCATTCCCAAAATGCTCCATGGTAGTGGATGAATCGGATTTGTAGGATTTACTGCTAGTAGGAGCATTTCTTATTTGCCAAGCAAGGATGGAATTCTGGGTTTGCAAAGTAAAGAAGTGAAGTCCAGTGCTTAATTTTGTGTGCTAATACTTAGTAGTCCTTAACATCAATATGAGCATAAAACCAGAATTATTAACCTCATCAAGAATTGGTAATCATCCTTTAGCCATTTAATCAAAGAAAGCAAAAGTTAAACTAAAAGCAAGTTTGTAATGCAATGCTCATCTAAAACAGTGGGGTAGATTTTGTCTAATGCCAAGGCAAATAGATTCTAAGATTTAATTGTAGTATTTCACATTAAACCTAAAAGAGTAGGATCAGTTATAAGCCAAGATTAGGTTATGAGTAGTCAATCAACATTAGACCTTATGTCTTAATCTTAACTTCAAAACCTCATAACTAATTTAATTTAACTCCAAAACGAGTAAACCCAATTTTGCTGTTCTTAGAATGCCATGCTCTACCTGTCATAAAATTTTCACACTCAACAACCTCCTAGAAAATTGCGCGATGAACAGTACCCGAAATCAATTAAATTGGAATTTCCAGCCGATTGAAATTGTTTTAGCCATAACTTTTTCATACTTTATCCTAATCGAATGATTCTTGTTGCTAAATTCATTTAAAATCGTGGTCTTCCTGCTGTATAAATTTCATGGATTTTTGTTGACTTTGGATTTTGAATCTTTTTCGGTGTTCGTCGTTTTTATTGGATTTCCTCGTTCTTGCGATAGGTACCAACGATATTATCGATTGTGAAAGTATTCCTCTGCAGCAGGTTAAGCATCTCCAGCAAGTAAAGGCAAGCAGTTTGATCATTTCCATGCAGATCCCATTACTTTAAAGTCTAATATTTTGTTTAACTTCTATGTATGCATGCCTTTGTGTCAAATTAATTTACCGATTAGAGGTAGCTATTCCTATGCATTGTTGCCTTTAAATTGTTATCCCCTGCCACAAACCATAGGTTAATAATCTCGCTGGTGAATTAGAGCCCGGTGATGGTATTATACTCTTTTTGGTCTTTTCGATATCATGCTTAGAAATGCTTAGCTACCGGTAGATTTGGGCGGTTGTCGACATCATGTCGATGACCTTGATCACACAAAACTATTACTCCATTATGTCCATATGTATGCCTTGTTAATTTGTAAACAAATAAAAATAAAAACAAAATTGTTTTGACTTGGGCATATTGGATGGATGGTGTGGTTTTTGGAATGTGGTGGTATGCCCTGTCCCTAAGGACCGAGTACTTGGGTCACTAAGCCAAGCGCTTTGCGTGCTAACCACACGAGGGGATATGGGACCTCTCTTGACTAAGTACTTTGGGAGGTGTTAATTATGAGCTGGTTGGTGGGTATGTTTTAATAAAATCTGTGTGTGTGGTGTTGGGAGGGAGCATTGGCACCGGTTAGGCATCTAATGTGTCTTGTCCCGTGGGTTATGGCTCGTAATTAGCATCATCCATTGGAAATGTCTCAGAGGACTTAGCCGTGCTGGCATACCAAAGGAAGTGTGCTAAATCATGTGGCGAAAAGGCGATGCGACGTGTGGGTACATTGGTACACCCCTGCAGGGATAAAACTATTCGAATAGCCTCGTCCTAGGTTATGGACATGCTTGGTAAGGTCGTTCAAGACTAGTCTCAACCTTTTAATTAAAAATTGATGGGTTGGTATGAGTGGATGCTCATGCTATTGTTGTGGTGACTATTGGGTTAGTCACTTCCAGGTTGTCTTTACTGTTGTTATTATTATTGTATCGTTGTTACTTTAACAATTAAAAATGCTTTGTCAAAATTGCTTTGAATCTATTACATTATTGCAAATGAAAACTTGCTTTATGCTAAAATAAGTCCAAAGCCTTCCACTTACATAAAGCTTGCATGTAGCTAAATTATAGTTCTGTTATTCTACACGTCAGTCTTGCGAGTACAATAAACAAGTTATTGTACTCAGTTGCTTTGCTTAATTGTTTTGTTGCAGAGGAAGGTGAGCCCCAAGGGCTTCACCCTTGTGAGATGTGCTTCGGGTTTGACGACTAGCTTGGCGGCCCGGTTGGTTGCCTTGTGGGTAAAGGCACACTAATTGGCTCTTTTGTTATAGCCATCTTTCTGGCACTTTTGCTTCCGCTGTTATCTTTGTAGAATTATTGCTATTTGGCCTATGGGCCTCTCTTTTGTAATATCTATTCCATATTAATGTTAACTTCTGGTTTGTTGCTTATGTTCTATGTGTTGTATGGAATTGATACATTCTTTTGTTGTGAGGTATGTATCTTGATTCGGGAAGTATACATCTCTCGAGACCGGGTTTATTTGGTTGATAATACTAGGGTCAATCGGATGACTAAGTATTATGAGCTTAATAAAAAATCCGGGTGCTCACAGTACATTTGTAGGCACCCCCGATTGGCTTCATAAGCGGGGGAACGAAGAGTAAGCATGGAAGGGAATCACTCAACTTGTATTGCTCAAGTGTGAAATGATGTACCAGCAGTCTCCCTCCTTCATGTTACAATGGAGTCCTACTTATAGGATGGGAGGAGGGAGAAGGTGAAGTTACATAAATGACCCTGATTCTAGGGAAGCCCTAGGGGTAGTCTCGTCCTTTCCAGTCAGGTGGGGTCGTCTATGCCAAGCCCACCGATTGGCGTCACGCTTGCCAGCTATGTAGAGAGGTCTCATGCTTCACAGATGCACAGAGGGGTTTTATGCTTGCCAGCTACAAAGAGGGGCTTTACGCTTGACAGTTGCAAAGGGGGCTTGATTACAAAAATGAGGTCACATTTCGTGTCGTTGTCTCGTGTAACCACCATGCTTCACTGCTAACCCTTCATCGACGTCGGTTGGACTAACACGACGACCCTTCCCCAATAGTAGCCCCTCACCGATTAGGGCAGAAGGTCCAATGCTCACCCGAGCCAGCGCTCTGACTCTCGAGAAGGGGTCGGCACATCGCTCGGGTCGGCCGTCTGAGGGTGTGAGGGAGCGAGATGTTCTGGACCAGCACACTCCACCACACTCGGCTGAACCCTTGAGTAGGACGATGCTTTGTGTGGACCTGATCCACTACGAGTTGCGGATCGCGTCTACCATGGACCGGTGAACCATTCCCTGTGGGCCCGTTGTGGTCAACCTAGCCCAATTGTGTTTCTAACTAGTTTGGAGTGGGCCAGGTCATGGCGGCTGAGACATATGTGCAATCCAGCTTCCTTCCTTGGGAAGACACAGTACCGGTGTACATACACACGTGTTTACACGAACGGGGGAAAACCAAAATTTTCTTTTAAAATAAAGGGGGCGGCCTTGACCCGGTCACGTGCAAAGTACACCGGAGTTTTATGAGGCCACACCCCTAAGAGACGGTTGAAGGCGATCCAGTGCCCGAACAACTCGCACGCCATCCTTGCCGCCCCGACCAATCCCAGGGGGCACGCATCCCACAGGGTGCCCACGCAGGGTGGATCCGGATGCCAAAGGAGTATTAAATCCGGTTCGGAGCTTGTGAGGAGGATAGGGTTGGGAATGTCGGCTGAGGTGGGAGAGGAGGACAAGAAGCCAGCGGGCGAGCAGGGTGGCTCCGCCTTCCTCCTTCACCACCGAGAGGGGGGGCTCGAGCCTAGCGCTCTCCATCCCGCCGCCATTACGGTCATCGACTAGAGAGGCTCACGCTCAACCCCCGCCGGCTCTACCTTCCGCCTTTGTCGCTGAGAGAGGGGCTTGGCCCCCGCCGGCTCCACCTTCCGCCTTCGTCGCTAAGGCCCCCACCAGCTTCACCTTCGTCGCTGAAATAGGGGAGGGTCTCGGGCTTGGCACCCTCCGTCCCGCCACCCTTAGGGCCACCAACTGGAGGCACCCTCCGTCGTCGCTGAGGAGGGCTTCCACTGTTCACCGTCAATGAGAGCTCCGACAACTTCGAGGAGCTCTCCGGCGGCCGCCCAAGGGATGTTGGTTGGCTTTTCTCGCTGGTGCCACCGCTGCCGCTGCTTGGACAATATGTGCCGAGCCTTAGCCTAATTCTAAGGCAACCCTAGGGTAGCCTTGTCCTTTTGGGTTAGGTGGGCCGTCTATGCCAAGCCCACCAGTTAACGACACGCTTGCTATCTACGTAGAGGGGCTTGATTACGAAACCGATGTTATATTTCATGTCGTTGCCCCGTGTAACCGCCAAGCTTCGATGCTAACCCTTCATGTAGCCAACCATATTTTTAAACATATTTGTACTCAATTCTAGGGTGTCACTTAAAGGGGTAACTTATTTTCAAAAATAACTCTTTTGACTGTGCCGCTGAGTAGGGATCGTGTCTGGAAATAAACTAGTGCTGAGGCTATTTTTTTAAAAAAAATTGTTAACAAAAGGATTATTTAATAATAATTTCCCAAGTCTCTCGATATGTGCAAACACAAATGGAATATTTTCTTCCATGTGAAATTTATCACATTGTTAAACAAAAGCAACTGGCGGTTATTTCAGCGTTTTGACAATATTATTTTTAAAGATAATTACAAAATTAAATAGTAGAAAAAACAATTACAAAACTAGGTCCTATCGTCATTTCAAATAGCGATAGGGACCTTGTCGCCAAAGGGCATAGTGGGGAGGTTCCTATCGCTAGTTCAATTGGCGACAGGACCCTGTCACCATTTGAACCGACGACAAGAACCTCTCTCAGAATATAATACTATTTCTAAGAATTTTTAAATATAGCAAAGGAGCTCAAAAAATTATGAAATTGTTTGTGGAGCCTCCCTACATAGTGTAATTGGTTTTGTAATTTTTTCATAATTTTATCCGTTCTGAATTGTTCTCCAAAATTCATTTAAATATACTATTTGTAGGAATTTCTAAATATATAACATGAGCTCCACAAAATATGTATTTTTTAAAGCTCCTGACATAGTGGACTTGATTGTGTAATTTTCTCAGAATTTTATATGTTCTAAAATTATCTAAAAAATTAAGGGTTTAGGTCTCAAAAATTAGGGTTTCTTGATTTTATGTGACTTGGAATGTGGGAAGTTTAGTACCACATGACTACTCTAGATAAGAGACACTCATTTACACGTGGGAGTATGCCATGCCTAGTTGGAGGCGTCTTATCCGTTCAACGCACATCAAAGAAAAAAACACCATTGTCTTCTTCCTTTTGCCTAAATTTTCGAGTTGTGTCTCTAAAATCGGTTCCTCTCTTGGTCCTGCAAGGGAAGGAGCAAATCAGATTTTTGGGAAGCGCTTCACCCAACTGCTCACTACTTTTTGTCTTCGTTGGATCATGTGCCTTCTTCAGCAACGTTTCCCAACCCCACTGCGATCTTTGCCGGAATCATGAAACCCAAATTTTCGAAACCTAAAATTCTAATTTTCGATACCTAAATTCTTAATTTTTGAGACAATTTCAGAATATATAAAATTATATTAAAAAAATACACAATCAAGTACGCTATGTCATGATCCTTAAAAAATTCATAATTTTGGAGCTCATTTTATATATTTAGAAATTCCTACAAACAAGATACTTAAATTAATTTTGGAGAAAAATTCAAAATAAATAAAATTATGGAAAAAATTATACAAGCAAGTACACTATGTCAAGAGGCGCCACAAAAAAAATTGTAATTTTCTAATCTCATTTGCTATATTTAAAAATTCCTAGAAACAATACTATATTCTGAGAGAGGTTCCTATCGCCAATTCAAATGACAATAGGGTCCTGTCACCAATTGAACTGGCAACATGAACCTCCCCATTGTTCTCTTTGGCGACAGGGTCCCTGTCACCGATTGAAATGGTGACAGGAGGTTGTCGTTATTTCAAATGGCGACAATGACCTAATTTTTAAATTATTTTTTTGACTATTTAATTTTGTAATTATCTTTTAAAATAATATTATTTTAAAAAATCCACATGTTCATATGGCTAAAGTCCATGGTTCGAGCCCAACCAACTACACAGTATAGATATGTATGTTTACAACTAGAATTTTCTAAAAAATTAATTATTATTTTATTTCGAAATACAGTAATATACCTGTATTTTTTTATTTTACAAAAATAATACTCTATCGCTCTACGGGTGGGCGACTTGTACCTAGTCGCTCAACCATTAGGCGATCGGTCCAAGTCGCCCAACCGTACAACGACAGGTGGCGTAGTCACTCTACGGTAGAGCGACTGTCGCTTGGGCTACTAGTCATTGAAGCGTTGAACGACTAGTAGCAGCTAGGAGCTATATCATAGGCGCACGCGCGCCCGTCGCCATTTCTGTCATTTGTGTTCGTCAGGCAGAATCAGAAGCGAGGAGGAAAACAGAAGAAGAGAGGAAGGGCAAGAGAGAGGAGAAGAGAGGGAAAGAGAGGAGGAGAGGAGAGGGAGGGAAAGAGAGGAGGTGAGATCTACGCATCTACGACGGTAAGTCTCCTGCACATCATCGTACATTTTCTTTCAAAACCATGGTAGGCTAGCAAATAGTGTGATCGTAAATAGGTTAGCATATAGTATAGTCGTAAATAGTGTATGTTATCAAATAGTGTAGTCGTAAATAGGTTAGCATGTAGTGTAGTCGTATGCTAGCAAATAGGTTAGCATATAGTGTAGTCGTAAATAGTATATGTTAGCAAATAGTGTAGTCGTAATTAGGTTAGCATATAGTGTAGTCGTAAATAGTGTAGGTTAGCAACTAAAATCACGGTAGGTTAGCAACTAAAATCATTAGATGTGTAGTGGCATTTTGTTAATAAGTGAAAATAGTGTAGTCATATGTTAGCAACTAAAATCACGGTAGGTACGTCGCATATTGTTTATAATTGTAAATAGTGTAGTCGTAGAACTAACGCGAATTTAATTGTTAATAGTCGTAATGCAACTGTGGATATACCCTAACCCGAACCCTAACATGTTAACCCCATACAATAACCCTAGCCCCTAAACCGTGAAACCGTAAACCCTAAAACCAAAATGCGGCTATGGTGATATATGTTGAAGATTATGCATTTAATGCAAGAATGCAACTTAATTTTTGGAATTGCCAGAGCTACAGTATAAATAAGTAAACCACTAATTGTGTCGTAATTGCTAACTTGAAATTGATTTACAGGTATGGCACGTGACCTTGGTGGTTCCAACTGTCCTTTCGGCCTACTAGACCGGCGCGTCGATGCGCAGCACCGCGCTAGTCGTCGTGTCTCGCATCCTGGAGGCGGGGATGAGGCGACTGCGTTAGGGGTGGTTCGTACGCGTACACCCCAATGGACTTGGGCACTAAATCCACGATGGATAGACAAGTTTGTTTGCAAACTATGGCACTTCTTTTTATCATATGCACATGCTATGTACTTACTTCTTCGTGCTTTGCAGACTTAGCGATGACGGTCTTCTACCTCGTGCAGATGGTGGAGGCCACTGACGAGGACGGCGCTCCAGTTGAGGACGACGGGGAGGTCCTGGTCGACCCGAAACGGTCACGACGGTTCCCGTTCGACCGGCCGCTGCTGACAGCTCTGGTGGACTGGTGGCGGCCCGAGACGCACACCTTCCCCCTCCCATTTGGGGAGATGGCCCCACTCGCAGACGCCACGGTCTGTCGCCACCTACCTATCGCGGGATCCGTTGCCTCCCCGTCGGACGTGACTACCAACTGGCGTGACGACCTACTGGGCCAGTTTGAGGGGGTTCTTCCGACCGAGGCCGCAGCACCATACTACGTCATCCCGACACGACAGAAGTATGGCCCGCCCCTGCGGTGGCTTTCGCAGTTTCGGGTATGTATGCCATCCGTTTTTCCTATTTAGCGATGCAATATCCTGGCCTTATGATGAGCTTACTAATTATTCGTTTGTACGTAGGTCGAGCAGATGGTCCCGGAGCCCACTGAGTACTAGGTGTCATGGTACGTCGAGGCATACTTGTCGTGGCTGTTCGGCTGGGTACTGTTTACCAGCAGCCACGGTGACTCTGTCGACGCCCGCCTCTAGAGATACGCGAGGGCCATCGCCGACGGGGAGGAGGTGCAGATCAGCTGGGGATCAACCATACTTGCCGCGATGTATCGCGACATATGCGAGGCGTGCTGCAGGACGAGGCCGACCTCTATCCTCATAGGTTGCCTCCTCCTGCTGCAGCTGTGGTCGTTCGAGCGCTTTCTCCTCTAGCGGTCCGCACTGCTCGACACCAGTTCGTACCACAAGGACATGTACCACAAGGACACGGTGGACTGGCCGACCGCAGGGTCCCTTTGGTGCCCTAGACGGGTACATACTCTCATGTATCTTTATTTTAGATGTATTATGGGTCATCCTTTATAACCACTGTTCCGGCTCGCAGGCACAGTTTGCGCACGTGCAGGTCACACGTGTCTACAAGCACTTCGTCAAGCAGCTCGACCGCCTCACCGCTGACGACGTGCGCTGGGAGCCATAATCTGCTCAGGAGATGGAGCACCGCGCTCCCATCGGGCTGTCCTCACTGTGCTGGCGCGACCAAGCGTACTAGATGATGTGTCAATTTGGACTCCACCGGGTTGTTCTAGTCCCCGTCGAGCGTCAAGTGCCCGACTCGGACCACGCGTGAGTTACACAGAACACATGTCCCTATATTTTTTTCCCTGTTCTGCTACGATGGCTTCTAAATGCAGTGGTACGCTACGATGGTTGTACACTTCGCGCGAACATGCACCTCGCGGTACATACTCTCGTGTTTCAAAATGTCTAAGTATGTTTACCACAATTACAAGTTTGACGTTTTTATGTACTCCTCGCAGACGAACATCGACGTCGGGTTAGCGAGGGACACCGGGTCGATCCTGACAAGGTCGCCCAGGGTGTGGAGGTGACGTGCGACTAGTTGCTGCTGCTTGCCCATCGGGTCTACAGTGGGACGAGGCGTGTCGTGACCCTCACGTGCTGCAGGATGGTCCAGGAGGTGGCCACGTCGACGCATACACCGAGGTCGGCGCATCTTGTAGTCCATCCAGGAGGCCCCGGAGGGCCACGTGCACATGCCCCGTCTGCGCCTGCCTATCCTGGAGGGTCAGCGTGGGCACGTGCCCCATCCCTGTCGCCTCTAGGCCAAGCTGGAGGGTCAGCATGGGCACGTGGCTACGCACCGCCACCCCCACCGCCATTGTTCCTGGACCCCTACGACCTGTTTGGGCAGGGCAGGTACGGCGGCTACGACACTTGGACACGCACCATGGACCATGCCGAGGGTACATTTCCTCTCTTCAGGTTTGTTCGTGTTGATATATTGCACGAATAAACAATATTTGTCCTGCAAGTTACGCGCCCCAGCCGAGAGTTTAGCTCTCCCCGCACGAGGACTTCCCACAAGACGTGGACGTCTACTTCGCGGAAGACCCAGGGGAGGTTAGGGGAGCACCTGAGCCCGCACTTGTAGTGGTGTAGCCAGGATAAATACCCTGTGGGGTCAATGTCTTTAATATCTTAGGAATTTTATGGACTTGTATGAAATTATCAATAAAAATAGGGCTATATTGCAAAAACCTGTGGGGTCAGTTGACCCCACAGCTAACACCTACATCCGCCACTGCGCACTCGTCGATGCTCTTTTCGGGTCGCAGCTCAGCGGTGCCCCAGTGGGCACGCAGGCACAAGTGGAATCGACCCCCTCGCCCTTGGGACCACGAGTCAGCAGGGTTCCTGGCCGCCTCTCCTTGTCGGGGCCCCGCCCCGGCACCCCGCGCTGTGGAAGCCCACGCGGGCACGAACTAGGGGTGGGACGTGGTGACGACGCAAGAGGTGTTGCAGGTGGTGCAGCGAGTGGCCAGTAGGGGGTCTTCAGTGTGCTTTGTGTGCTTGTATTGGTTGTGTACGTATTTTACTTCGTAGTTACTATGACGTGTACGCATTTCCTCGTGCATTGTGATATAACTCACCTTAGTACTTATCAATCGTTCCTACCTCTGTCGCTCAACCATTGGATGAAGTAGTGGTCCAACATGTATGAATTTCCTGGTGCATTGTAATATCACTTACCTTCGTACTTACGACTCATTGCTACATCAATTATCCTCACAAATGTTTTTAGAAATTTACCGCACTACAACAACATACGACGATCATAAAATGTTATTACGAGCCTAACAGATTTCCTAGCCTTGAGATTATACGAAAATCACAAACGGACCAACCAACCTTGTCACCATCCCTTTATTTATGAAAAAATTAACAACCTACAAACAAGATTTGCTAAATGTATTACCTAAAAAAATTATCATTTATTCCCCTACAATTATTTGCATCGGATTAATAAAATAATAATGTTATTATCTAAAATCGCCTAGCCGTCGAGCGACAAGTTATGTAGTCGTCCAACCATTGAGCGACTATCAGAAGTCACTCCATCGTAGGGCGACTACTCCACGTGTCGCTCTACGGTTGGGCGACTAGGACCAATCACCTAATGGTTGGGCGATTAGGTCCAAGTCGTCCAACCGTACAACGACAGAGTATTATTTCTGTAAAATAAAAAAAATACAGGTATATTACTGTATTTCGGAATAAAATAATGATTATTTTTAAAAAAAATCTTTACAGCTACATCGGTTGCTATAAAAATGATATTTTTATAGTTTCGAAAAATATAAAAATGCTATTTTTCACCTAGCTAGCTCAAGTAGTACTAGTATTATGCTGCAAGTATTAAATTAAATGCGTGATTAACATCTGTGACGTTGTACTAGTTCCGGCGATCGCGGCATTTGCACGCACCAACCGAAGGAAAATTAAGGAGACGAAGAGCTAAACCGGGAAGTAGAGTGATTGAGGCGCCGGGGGCTGCTACTCGTTAGTGTTTTTCGTGCTCGATCCATCGACGGATGGCCAACGCGGGCTGCGGCGTCATCGGAGGTGTCTTTGCGGTTGGCGCGGCGTTGCCGGCGGAGGCGCGCCTTACTACGCCAAGCACGCGCCATGAACCGTCAACTATCGCGACCTCTCCGCCGCCGACGACCTCGCCGCCGCTCGCTCCGCCAGCGACGCCACTCGCGTGGGTCCTGCCCAAGGTGCGCAGCGTCGCGAGCTCTCCGCTCTTCGCCGCGACGATCCATTCATCCATCGACCGACCTACTACCTCATTCGGATTGCAAGATTACTCGACGCGAGGCGGCGCGACGCCTCAAGGAGGTTCTGCGTACGCCACGGCGAGGAGTGAGAGGCGCCGTCCGCATGTGGTAGTGCACGACGCGAGGTGTTCGACGATATGCTTCGCCATTGTCTTCAGAAGAGTTTGCCGCCGGCGCTTGCACTACAGTACACTCGCATGTGAGACCGACGATGTGTGTTCGGGGAATAAGTTGGACAAACTTTAATTTCTGCTTCTGCAGACCATCTTAATTTAGCTTCGAGTGTCGACATGATCTCCACTGCCGCCTGCCTGTTTCGATTCAACTTTGCCTTCGAATTGGCGATGTTTGCTACCAGCCAACAACATGAATATATCCGCAACATAAAATCCTACATGCAATTATGCATGATTTGGTAGTTCACCGTTAGTTTACTCAGGGGCGGATCTAGTATAGGGACATAGGTGTACAGATGTACACCCATTATTTTTGAAAAAAAAGCCCAGTATTTATTAGGTATATTAGGTTAATACTTAAAATATGTATTTAGACTACACAGGGACTCCTCCGATCGAAAGCAACAAGACGACGGATCGACAACCGCCCCACGCCCCACTGTGCCACCAAAGAAGCAAAGCCCACCAAGACACCACAACACCAAGCCACCACGGCCCAACCCAAGCGGCAACTGAGCTCCTCACGCCCAACCCATCCCCAGATCCTTCGACTCGAATCCCTGCGGCTGGGTGAGCGCCTCTCGCCTCTCTTCTCGCTCAGGTCGCGGCGGCGGCGACACGGCGGCGACGACGACAGGCGAGGGGAGGCGAGCGTGGCGCGGAGGCGCGGCGTCGGGTTGGAGGGGAGCTAGGCAGGAGGAAGCACCCATGGTGCCGGCCGCCGGGCTGGACGAGAGAAGAAACAACATCGGGGATTTGGGGGAAAAGAAAAGCAAGCAAGAAGATTAGAAGAAGAAGATGGATTAGAAGAAGAAGATGGATGGATGGGGTCCTCTGGTACTGGGGTCTGGGGAGTTCGGCTAGAGCTGTGGCCTGTGGAGCAAGAGGATTACAGTGACCGAAGGATTCAGTCAATGAGATAAAGGCAAAGAGGAATGTTAGGGAGAGAGAAGCAATAAGGTAGACTTGTAGTTATATCATATATTCATATTGGTATTGAAAAACTTGTAGTTGAGTCAGATATTCATATTGGCATTGTGTAGCTTTAGTTGTTAGATAAAAGAGAAGATTATTCTATATAGTTCAATAGCTTGTGTAGCTTCAGTTGTTAGATAAAGAGAATGTTATTTTGTCTTAAATGTCCAATTATTTATGTGAAGCCAATTGGTGTTGATTCTTCCGGTAGCAACTGCTGGTGTTGAGAGGGTATTCTCTTCAATGAATTATATCAAGAATAAGCTAAGGAATAGGATGAGAGAACAATACTTGAATGATTGCTTGGTTACATTTCTTGAGCGAGAATTTTTTGTGCAAGTTAAGGATGATGATATCATATCTCGCTTCCAAGCTATAAAGGAACGTTGAGTTAGATTATAATTTTCCTAATTATTTTGTAATTTCTCTAAATTATTTGACATGTTGTCTCTAGTAAGAACAATTTGAACCTTATTATTTTTTATGTTATGATTATGAACATTTATATTTTACATTCTACAACATGTTTATAACTTCGAACACCCATTTTGAAAATTCTGGATCCGCCACTGAGTTTACTTCTGATTCGAAGAATCACTTAAAACTTAACAACTCGCATAACTTCACCTTTTGTTATCCTGTATACTGCTGCCGTTGCAAGTTCAATTACCAACACAGCATGCTTGTATAACGAGAATCATCAGCAAAAGCCTATTGCATGGGAGGCTGGTACTGCAGATGCTCGTCATCCAGGCTCCTCTTGTTTAACCATTCTGTCATGGATGCCATGGCCTCCTGAGTACTCTTGGTGGCAACTGCGTCGTGGTTTGATGCTGCACTAACTCCAGGAGAACATCTTCACGAAGTGAATGATTCGATTTGTAGAGCAAATGGGAAATCATTTTAGAATCAAGGACTCGTACGAGATTTTGACATGCACCTCGCACATGGAAAGTAGTGGAAAGTAATGCAAGCTGCAACGCTAAATGCAGGGCTTCCAGCTAAGATAAGTGGAAAGTAGCAGAATCTGACCAATTTCAACGCCGAGTCGCTTGACTATCCTAGGTTATCTGAGTTTGCACGAAGATGTCCAAATTCCTTTGAGGCTTTAACGGACAAGTGGGGACGATTCCTCAATTTCAGCCCCAAAGTAAAGCAATGGGACAAGTGACGTCTGAGCAGCAGATATTGCAGAGTAACGACATGAAACCCTTGCAGTGGAGCATTTTAGTGTGCAAGGACCAACAAAAAAAATAACTCAAGTAAAACAAATTTAACTTTCGATGCCATCAACAGAAATTAAAGAAGGGCACGACAATGCAATAAAGCTTAAGCCACTGTTACACTCTGAAAATACCTCAATTTTCAGGTTCTGAAACTGTGGGTTTCTTCGCTCCAACATGAGGATGCACACAAAACCCCCTACCAACATGGCGACTTAATACAAACATAAACTTTTACCAGCTTTCACTACAGTCCAGAAGTTGTCACATACATGTGTTACAGACCGCACATCTCTTCAGCGGAATGTTTGCTTACACCTTACTATCGGCTAACAATCAGTACTACAATGCACTAATGCATCAGGCAGTCGACCGAGCTTAAAAGATTTCTCTTGAAAGGAGGTGATTGTTATGAATAGCACTTGTATTTAATATGAGGCCAATGGGCCAGTATATATACACAAAATATAGGTGGTGAATATGCACATAACCCCTCATAATAATGGGGAATAACACACTTAGACATATATCTCTAACACCCCCCCTCAAACTCATGGTGGATTAACAACATTGAGTTTGGAGAGGTAGAAGCCATGCTGTGCTCGAGTCTGGGCCTTCGTGAAGAAATCCGCTATCTAAAGCTCGGAAGGCACATACTGAAAAGTAATCACCTGATCATGCACACAAGACCGCATGAAGGAAGCATCAACACCAATATGCTTGGTGAGCTCATGCTTCACAGGATCACGGGCAATACTGATAGCACCTGTACTGTCTGACAAGAGAGGAGTCGGTGTAGTGACAGAAACACCAAAATCCTCAAGTAACCACTGTAGCCAAGTAATCTCTGCCAAGAGAGCCATAACTTGCAACTCAACCTCTCAGACTCGAACGGACATCTGCATCTGCTTTTGTCTTCGTGCAATGAGAGAACCACCAAGAAAAACACAGTAAGTGGAGATAGACCGGCGATCAGAGGGATCGCTGGCCCAAGTAGCATCCGAATAAGCCTAAAGCTGTAACGAGCTGGAGCATGGAAAGAAGAGACGACGAGAGATAGTTCCACGAAGGTATCGCAGAACTCGAAGAAGGTGGCTGTAGTGGACCTGAGTGGGAGCAGAAACGAACTGACTCAGAATGTGAACGGGATAAGTGATATCCGGACGAGTAACAGCAAGATAGACAAGACTCCCAACAAGATGACGATAGCAAGTCGGATCAGAAAGAGGCTCGCCATCAGAGGGTCGGAGGTGAACATTGAGCTCCATGGGAGTCTCAACGAAGATCTCGATCGATGAGAGAGGCACGATCAAGAAGATCTGAATATACTTCTCTTGGGACATAAAGAAACCATCCGAGTGGAAGTAACCTCAATCCCAAGGAAGTAAACGAAGAGGACCAAGATCCGACATAAGGAATCGCTCACTAAAACGAGCCTTGACAAAGGCAATGTACTCGTAATCATCTCCGTAATGATCATATCATCAACATACGTAAGAAGAAGAGTCCGACCACGAGACGAAGTGTGGATGAAGAGCGCAGGATCATGATCACTTGTTGAAAAGCCAGCAGCAGTGACCACAGAGGAGAAGTGCTCAAACCAAGTACGAGGGGCTTGCTTAAGGCCATAGAGAGAGCGAACGGCTACATGCACCATGCCCTCAGAATGAATACCCGGTGGCGATGCATGTAGACCTCCTCACGCAACTCGCCATTAAGAAAGGCATTCTTGACATCAAGCCGAGAATGCATCCGATGGCGAATGACGCCACCGAAAGAAGAGTGCGACGGTGGTCATGTGGGCCACAGAGCAAAAGTCTCGTCAGTAGTCACGACCATGCTCCTCGCCGAAGCCACGAGCAACAAGACGCGCTTTTATAGCGCCAAGAGAGCCATCAAAGCGAAGTCTTAATCTTATAGACCCACTTACACGTGATAGGACGAGAGTGAGATGGAAAAGGAACAAGATCCCAAGTACCAGTACGCTCGAGGGTAGCAATCTCCTCGGCCATGGCATGCTGCCACTCAGGGTGAGTAACAGATCCCAGTGGGAGACAGAGCTCACAAGTAGGCTGCGCCAAAGAAAGGCAAAACGGGCAGGGGGCCGAATCGACTAGCGATCGCAGAGAGCGTAGCGAGGAGAAGATGACCCATTAGGGGAAGATGGAGCATCAGAAGAAGATGGAACATCAGAAGAAGATGGCTCATCTGGAAGATCCTCAATACGAGGTCGATGAGTGTAGACGAGTGTAGTGGGGGGAGCCTAAGGAGCCGCAGGAGACGAAGCAGGCGGCGACAACGGCGGAGAGGCCACGGGAGGAATATGTGGAGACTCAGTGGGATGGGTGGACGAGGGCAAGACAGATATAGGTGTATCTGGAAAGGTAAAGAAAGACAGAGACTCCACAGAGGAAGCCGAAGGAGAGACAGGACGTGGGTAGAAGGGACGAGACTCGTCGAAAGTCACATCCCGAGAAATCCGCATCCGTCGACCAACAGATCCCAAAGACCGATAGCCCTTGTGCTCGCATCAGATCGTAAAAACACACTCAACAGATCGGCGGTCGGTTTGGTGCGTTCTTGAGGGGCGAGGAGAACGAGCAAACGCAGCCCAAATGCATTTAAGGGCGGAGTAGTCAGAAGGAGACCACAGAGACGCCAAAAGGGATTGCGCCAAGAGGAGAAGAAGGCCGATGTTGACGAGATAGGTGGCAAGTGGAAACGAATTTCGCCCAAAAGTGAGGTGGAATAGAGGCGGCAATCATCGATTGCACGAGCCGACTCAAGGAGGTGACGATGCTTGCGCCAAGAACACCATTCTCGAGCATGAGCACCGGGACAAGAGAATCGAAGGAGAGTGCCACGCCAAGAAGGAAGCTGCGCAGTAACGAGAGAGGTACTCGCCAAAGAGTCAAGGCCATTTAAAGACACGAATAGGAGTGGAGAACTGTATGCGAACCATAGTGGCAAATTGTTTATAGATAGACAAGGCCTCACAACGAGAAGACATGGAATATATCCAAGTGTAGCGAGAGAAATCATCTATAAATATGATATAATATCGATGACCCCCTTTCGAAACGAAGGGAGCCGGACCCCAAACATCTGAATGAACAAGATCAAAAGGACGCTGAGATACTAACTCACTATGAGGATAAGGAAGCTGAAGCTGTTTGCCTAACTTACAGCCTTGACAATCTAAAGACACGTCTCTCGAGATGCAGACCCGAAGACCACGATTTAACTAAAAAAAACATGCATTTAGATCCACACAAATGACCAAGACGATGATGTCACTGCTGGAAAGAGCCAGAAGACGGAGTGGCAGAAGCGGAGAGACTGGCGGCGACGGTGGCAGCGGAAGGAAGGTGAAGCCAGTCAAGCTCCCAGAGACGCTGTGAGTCAAGGCGCCGAGGGCCAGAACCAACCAGAGCTCCCGTGTGGTGGTTCTGAACACAACAAGAGTCAGAGTCGAGAATGACCCGACAACCAAGATCAGTAATCTGTCCAGCAGAAAGAAGCTGCATGGTAAGGCGAGGAACATGAGCAACAGAAGGAACATGAAAGGATGAGTTACTAAAAGGTCCTTGACCAGAGATAGAAAGAGAGGTACCATCAGCAGTAAGAACACTAACAGGAGAATCAAGAGGTGTAATGAAGGACAGAGTGGAAGCATCAGAAGTCATGTGAAAAGATGCACTAGAATCAAGAATCCACGGGGAGGTACCTGACTGTGTAGAAGGTGGTTTCTCGGTTCAAGAGTCGATGAGCGTAACTCGCAGAACTTGTCAAGGAGAACACAAGCGGCAAGCAAAGCGGCAAAGTCTGGTTATCTCCTTCTCGAGAGAAACTCAAGGAGTCGATGCAGACGCCGATAGAAGCACCGGTGCGAGAGAAGAACGGCGTGAAAGATGCCGCTTCTTCTTATAGCACTGGGACTCAATGTGGCCGACCTTGTCGCAGTAGGAGCAGTGAGGACGGCCACCTCTAGATGGAGGACAACCACCACCACTGTGGCGGCTGGAGGAGGCAAGTAGCAGTGAACGAGCGGGCGAACAGAGGGGAGTGGTATCGCATCAAGACCACTCAAAGTAGTCTCCTCTGCACAGTATCTCGGTAAGAGCCTCGGGAGAGTGACACGAGGGTGGCGTGCAGGAGCCGGGCACGTCTCGCCGAACTCAAGACGAAAGCGAGTAAGGAACTCAGAGACCAAATTAAACCTGTGTCAAGACGTCATACCAGCAAAGATCGACAGAGCGACACCAACAAGGCGGAGAGAGTCCACCGACGCTAGACAGCAGAGCTCGAGCGTAAAAGCGCCAACAATAGCATCACCTGCTGAAGAGAGTGCTCTGGCGGACCACGGACAGTATGTGGCATCACCAGAGGGCTCAGAGCGCCGACGAAGATGAGTCCACATCCGAAAGCCAAAGGAGTCCCACAACCTCGTAAGAGAAGCGAGGCCGACATCTGGCGATGAAGACAAGAAGAGCTCGAAGGCCGTCATTGTGCCACTGAGTGTAGGCGGTCAGTCGATCCTTGTAAGAATCCAGAGCCTCCTAGTAGGCAGAGGCAGCCTCATCATCAGCAAGGCCAGCGGCCTCAACAACACCTTTGTTTGTCGAGTCGGGGCAGCGACAGCGAAACTCCGTCGGAGGAATAGGGCAAGGCGGGCAGGTGACATCGCCAGAGAGGACGCCCCAGAGACGAAGACCACGCATGTGGATGCGCATGTGAGACACGAAGTCGGTGTAATTAACACCATCGAAGATCACCGGGCAGCGAGGGAGGGAAACGGTGCCCATTGGTAGGCGGCGCTGGACGGCGCGACGACCAAGGCAAACGAAGTCTAACAGGTGGCGCTGGACGGCGCGGCGGTTAGAGCTACGTTTTTTTCAGCGGGCTAAACAAAAAAATTGGCCGAAGCCTCTCGGCCTGCTACCACAGATAGAACATGCACGCCGGCACGCGTAGGGTTTCCCCTTCGGTGGCGGCGTCTCGCCCAACCTCCGGCGGCGGCGGCGGCTGGAGAGCGGGCCTCCGAAGCGACGGCGGCGGCGGCTCCGGCAGCGACGGTTCCCCACACGGAGAGCGGCGGCGGAGGCCTCGAGTAGCGGCGACGGCGCTGGAGATCGGGGCTCGAAGGGCGGCGACGGCGGCGGCCCGAAAGCAGCGACGGTCCCCACACGGAGAGCGGCGGCAGCGAGCCTCAAGTGGCGGCGGCGGCGCGGAGATCGGGGCCTCGAAAGGGCGGCGGTGGCGGCCTCGAGCGCGGCGGGCGCTGGAGATCGGGCCTCCGAAGCGGTGGAGGCGGCGGTGGAGCTACCCCAAGCAGCGGTGGCGGCGGATGGAGCCGCCCGAGCGACGGCGGTGATAGGGAAGTAGCCCCCAAGACCTCGAGCGCCGGGCGGAGACGAGCGGCTGCGCGGTAGGCCGACTCAAGCCGAGAGAAGACGTCAAAGATGACGACGAGCGGCAACCTCCAGATTGGATCCAAGAGGCGGCGGCGCGACAAGCGAAGCGACGGGAAACCCTAGGTACGCTCTGATACCATGTTATGAATAGCGCTTGTATTCAATATGAGGCCAATGGGCCAGTATATATACACAAAATACAGGTGGTGAATATACACATAACCTCTCATAATAATGGGGAATAACACACTTAGACATATATCTCTAACAGTGATGATCTCCTAAAGCTACTTCTTCCTACGCTTAGAGGGCTTCATCATCAATGTTCTTGGTTCTTCAGGCATCTTAGCTTCAACATATTGCTCCTGCAGAACCAATGAAAAAGAAAAAAAGATCACATCAGAGAATAAAGTCGCCTCGTTTGAATAAAATATTGTCAGGAGTACCACCAAATAAAAACAACTTCTGTGTAGGGAATTATACTGAAGACGGTTACATTTTGATGACTTTGGTACTACAGCGCGTATTGTGGAAGGCTGGATGCTGCACCAGCAAATAATAAGAATAAAAAAAGGAGAAGAGAAACTGCTGGAGTAACAAGTAAGGAGAAAAGGAAAACTGAAGAAGGGAGAAACTGCTGGCCCAAACAAAACAAATGGAGAATAGCCCCAATAAAACTAATGCGGAATATCCCCAAAGATGCTGAAGAAATTGGGGAACAAGCTAGCAAGTATGCCTAAGGTTGAAAAGAATAATAATTTTCCTCCCTTTCATAGAGAACATTTTCTAATGATAAAATCTAACAGATGCAACAGTGAGTGCTGAACTCAGATCACAATGGGCAGTTATTAGTTAATAGCCTAGCCCTTGCTGCTATTGTCCCTGGAAAACAATGACATGTACTTGTTTCACAGCTCAATGACTTCAAGCAAAATTTGCAGGACTCATGCAGTCTGGAAATATGGAGAACCATGGACACAGACCTCCTCCCACTTTCTCTGAAGCTGCATAAGCTCTTTACAGCATGATACACACTCGGCATTGCAAGCAGCAGCTAGTTCTTTAATCAAGGCCTTCCTTTTGATTATTCCAATCACTTCAAAACATCGATACAGCATGTGTCAGAATGCTGCAAGATCGACAGATTATGCCAAAAGCATATTTTGGTAGATTTTCCTAACAATGCTTAATAGAAGTGAGCATTCGGTTTAAGAACATTCCAAAGATACTGTCCTAAACAGTATAGTATAGTACTATAATGTAGTCTAGCAAAATCATTCAATGACCTGCTGAACTTAATATTGGTACCAAAGGAAAATAGAGGTCTGGTGAATGTTTCCTGAAAAAAAAATGCAGATGTATTCTATAATAAAACTATGAAGCTTCTGATGATTGAGATAGTGTACCATGGGAAAGGAGTAAGTAACATGTGGAAACACATGAATATTTGAAGAATAAGCATGGGATTCCATACAGATTTATGACGGTGCAATTACACATCAGGGCGTTATTATATGGCGAAAAATAGCACCGAACATGCATTCAAACAGTCTACGAAACGCATTAGGTGCCGCGTGAGGTACATGGAGGCTCTAAACATGTATACAACTTTACGCTTTCGCTAATTACTAGCTTCACTTCAAGAATGTGCGATTCAACGTAAGTAGTTCCCAAACCGTACCAACAAACTGCGATCATGGGTCCAAGACATCATTATCTCACGTATAGACTCTCTCAGGTCTAAGACGTGGAGTAGAAATGGGCTGCAATTATTTTCTTAATTGCACCAATCGGGTCTTGAATTCAAGACCTTTTGGCTCTGATACCATATTGAGTTGCATGTTGTCGTGGTCGGACCTGGGATTACCCAAAATCCTCTGTGCAAACCGAGCTAGTCCCAAGATCATCGGCTAGCTCACACAGTAACAGAAGTGGTAACAACCATCAACGCAAACCTTATTAATAAACAACAGAGTTGATTACAAGCTTATGAGCCTACAAAACTGAACACAGCGGAAGACAAAAGCAAGTAGACCACACGATTCGCCACAGGCAATCGTGTGGAGGGCGTAGCCTAGTCATCCTGATCCTCATGCTCCTCATAGATCTCTTCTTTTGCTTAATTATTAGATTAAGCAGAGTAAGAACAATAACCGTGCTCGCAAGTCACACCCGTCAAGTAACAGATTGAAATGCATGTAAGGATATCTCAAAGGAAGGCTTATAGGGTTGATTTGCATAAAGCCATATTTCTTTCCAAATACTTGTACTAAGTTCCAAAGCGGTTATACAATAACTAAAATTCATTTTCTAAATCTCAGTTTTATAGTAAGATAATATTCATCAACACGTGGTGAAGGATACCCTCCTGTCACAGGGCTACCCGCCCAAAACCCATTTGGATAGATATTCAAAACAATTTCAAAAAGCCTTTAGAAAACAAAACCAAAATCTAACTTGGTGTAGCTTTGCTAGCTTGTCTATGACCGTGGACACAGCTATTCGAATAGTTTTACACTCTGCAGAGGTGTACAGTTTTACCCACACGACACGACTTCTCTAGTTTGTTTGATATCCGTCGATACCACCGCTCACTACCGTAGGTAAGCGGTCTAGAGCACATGACAAGGCCTTTACAGAGCGCTATTCCACCGCAATCCCCCCTTGCTAAGGTTTCACTCCCTTTGGACTAACCATCCGCCGGGTTCAGGCCCCCTCTTGCGCTAGGTGGGAATACATAAAAGTAGATCGTCACGACACCCACACAACCGGATGGAACGACCATGGTGAAACGCTGCAAATTAGTTAGCCAGGTTCTGCCCATATAGAACATGTGGTAGTACGGTATAGCATAGCAAAATACACTCGAAGACCGGTCCTTAACTGACTTGGGTGACTTTCCACAAAACCCTGGGCCTCAACCCTACCCGAATTGAGCCCGTGCATGAACATGCACCCATCCAAACAACCGATTCGCCCAAGTCCAAACCAATTTTTCTTTTTTCTTTGCTTTTCAAAAATATTTGCAAACTTCTACGACAACCCAATGTCATGGTTAAAACATTTCGACAATATTGGTCTTTGGCAGTAAATTCCCCAAATCAAGATTTTTGGGTCTAAGCTTGACTAAGCATGGTGTTTTGCAACAGGTGCTAATTCATACTAATGTACCAACTAGCTCTTTACTAAGGTAACAAGCGGTGGTTGGATCAATAATCAAGTCTGAATGTACAAAGGAACTAGGAATAACTACAAAGCTAAAACAGGGATTTAAATTACTTAAATTTAAATAAGCATGCAATAATAATTTGAAACAGAACTTAAATAATTTGAGATACTGGGATTCAATATGATCAAGGGTGTAACTTGCCTTGCTCGAAAGCTTGAGGGTCTACTTCTTCGGAGTACTCGGGCTCTCCGGAGTCGTCGAAATCTACACGTGAGAACAAAGCAAATTCAAATAAAGACCAAATAAAATCCAAATGCACTCCAAAACAAAATGAACTAGAACCAACATCAAGGTACTGAATTAAATGACTTAGGAACAGGCTCTCGGGAGGAGGTTCGACTGGTCGAGAGGAGGTCTAACTGAGAGGGTGGTCGAGGGAGGTCCTGAGGAGGGGGTCCTGAGGAGGAGGTCCTGAGGAGGATACGACTACTCAACGTGGTCGTAAGAGGGATACGACTACGCAACGTGGTCGTAAGAGGGATACGACTACGCAACGTGGTCGTAAGAGAGATACGACTACGCAACGTGGTCGTACGAAGAATACAAAAGGAATACGACTACACAACGTGGTCGTAGGAAGGGATACGACTACGCAACGTGGTCGTAGGAATAAGGGAAGAGAGCAGGGCACGGAGAAACTCACCAGTAGGTGAAGGAGGAGATGGGGGCAGGTAGGGGAGGAGACAAGAGGGGGAACGGGTACTACAGAAGCGACAGCATTTAATGTGACATAACAACATTTAATGCGCACAGACTTTTGCGTCAGTAGTGACGCGGCGGGAGGAAGAAAAAGGTGAGCAGGGCTGACAGGTGGGGCTAGTCAAAATTCGGGAGGGTGGTCCAACCAAAGGGGAGGTCATGACCAAAGGGGTGGTTGTGACCAAAGGAAGAGGTCGTGACCAAAGAGGAGGTCGTGACCAAGGAGATGGTCGTCCAAGACCACTCGGAGGTCTCCCAGGACCACCCGGAGGTCTCCCAGGACCACTCCGGAGGTCTTCTAGGACCACCCGGAGGTCTTGGACTGAGAGGGAGGTCCAGACGAGAGGGAGGTCTGGACAGAGAGGGGGGTCCAAACGAGAAGGGGGTCTGGACAAGAAATAGCTGGGCCAGGGGGGAGGACGGAACGAACAGAGAAAGGGAAATCAACACTAGAGAACTCCAACAAACTCAAAATAAACTAAACTTTTGGATTAGTTGAAGTTCGATTTAGTCAATTAAATCACTTTTAATTCCAAAATCTCAAGTTAAGCTTTAACACTTTAACAAAACCAAATGGTTATTTTTATTTTGAATTTTTTTTTAAAAAGGCCTGAAAAATGGGATGTTACACATGCACCAACCAATTCACCCAAAATCTTAAGCTGATGAGGAAAGACAGGCAATTCACTTATACTTCAACACAACATACTAAATTATGGACCAGGTGGCTACCAGATTGATAAAAGCTACCTCGGGACAAGGCAATCGAGGAATCCTATGAATTCGTAGTAGTGAATATTGGCATAATTTCCTGTATGTATACACTAAATTTACCGCCGGCCCCACCCCACGGCCCGACCTTCACCACCGGCGTTGTATTCGCACCCTGCCTCCCCTGCTTGCCAAACAAGCCGATGGCCGGTCTTGCTGCTGCACCCATAATTTCGTGAGCCTCGGGAGGAACCCTCGAACCCCCGTAGGCCATCGATAGGAGTAAGGCGGTCCTCTCGGACCCCCGAACCTGTATAAATCCTCGTGTCACGCTCACTCTCATGGACAATGGCCCGTAACACGGTCGATGTCCGTCCCCTCACTTGTGTTCGGTTTTTACACCAACAACACTGGTGTCGTTCGTGGGGACCATAGATAATCGACAGAAGGTTGTGGCTCCTACCAAGAAGTACTCAAAGTCCATGAGGCCTCCTCCGGCTTCAGAGCATAAGGAGCCCGCGGACGACCGATCTGTTCCCCGAAAAAACCCGAGGCGCGGGTTATCTTCGGAGATCGGGGTTGTTCATCCCGAGACAAACAACGTCCTGCGCATTCCCAGGCTGCCAAGCATCCCCACCTCCATCGCACCAACTGACACGGTGTTCGACACAAGGCAAGAGGCCCAAAATGTCGTCAAAGCTCCAGGGCCATCCATAGCTCCTGTGGGGCTCGACGCCGCTAATTGCAAAGCAATGGTGGAGGCAATCGCAAGGCAGGTGGTGGAGTATATGATGGCCACATATCATACTCCCAACGGCCCTCAACACATATCCCCGCTCCCAGCACCGCCTTCCATTCAAGTGGCCACTGACCTAGCCGCACGGGGAATTTTCCTCGGAGGAGAGCTAGGGGGACAACCTTACAACCTCCCTCCACTCGCCCACACGGCGATGATGAACGGGGCTCCTTACTGGCTGATGCACTCGCCAAACTCTGGATGGGGAGGAGCTCAGCCCATTCCATTACAATTCATCTCGTCGCCTCAGCCTCCGAGGCCTGAGTTCATACCCCCTGGAATGGGCGCTCCGCGACCTCCTCTTCAAGCTCCTCTGCCTGGGCAAATGCGCCTGCATCCGAAGATGGTAAACCAGCTCCCACCAGTTAGTGCAGGGCTCCATCTCCAAGGTGTTACATGGCCAGGGGCGACTAGGGAGCCCGCAAGACCAAAAGATATTCCTCCTCCTGTGCCCCCTCCAGCACCTTTAGGCGGACGGACCATTCTACCCGCCATGGCCCAAGTGCACTCACCAAGCCGTAAGGATTCACATCAAGGAGGCTGTGGCCAAGGCGGTCAGAAGAGCATGTACTCCGCAGGCACTAGGCGTGTCCCCATGCCACCAATCGGATCCGCTGGAGAGTGTGGTCACCACCGCCGTGAAGAAATGGATGTTGAATCCCTGATCTCCTAGCCGGATCAAGCTGCAGGTCGATGTTGGCGCTCCAACTCGCCAATGCGCTTGCACCATCGCCGCCACCGGTAGGCATCTTGCTCTTCCAGCTCGAGAGAGCCCCGTCACTGCCGTCGTCGCAGCATGTGATCACCATCACCTCGCGCGCGAAGGGACAGGGGCATCCCGGAGACTAAGAACCCTCTTGCCCAAGACATCTGCAAAACTCAATTTTCAACCAAAGTTCCACCAGCCTAACCTCGGGCCTTATGATGGGAACTCCAACCCTATGTAGTTCCTGGAAGTGTACTCCACAGCGATTTGGGCTGGGGGAGGTGGAGAAGTAGAGATGTGCAACTGCCTCCCGTTGTTCCTCTCCGGAACGGTGCGTTCTTGGTTCTTCAACCAAAAGAAAGGCTCCATCTACTCTTGGAACCAGCTAAGGGAAGAGTTCAACGCGAATTTCCAAGAAAGTTATAAGCAACCCATGCTCCCCAACCAATTCTTTACTGTCAAGCAACAGAAGGGTGAATCCACAAGAGAATTTCTTAAGCGCTTTTCTAAAGTGCGAAGCCAAGTGGCAGATGCCCCAAACTCCACGGTTATCAATGCATGCAAGGAAGGGCTGCTCCCGGGAGAACTCAATCTTGCGCTGGGAAGAGATCCCCCGAAGACGACCCATGAGCTCTTCGAGGTCGTAGAAAAATACGCTCGGAAAGAAGAAGATGACCTAGCCAAGAAGGGATCTCGCCCACAGGACGGAAGCATCTCCCTCGGGAGGAAGTCAAAAGGCTCCTCCGGGAAGAGGGGCAAGGACCGGAGGGATCACTTTGGTGGCGGACGCGACTCCAAAGTCCTCGTTGTGACCGACGCACCTACGCAGGAACGCGGGGGAAACCCCACCAAAGGGCCCAAGAAGGAATCAAGACCTAAAGCCCACTAGAAGAGATGTCCTGATGAAGGCCACAATGAAAGAAGGAGCAACCCAAATCAAGGAGACGGGCTTGGTGTGCCTACCACAAGATGCGCGGGCATGATACGAACAAGTGCCGCCAATACGCCGCTGAAGTGGCGAAACTCCTCAAACGTAGCCCCAAGCCACGCCAAGGGTCGCCATCACATCCCACAGCTGCAGTGGCGATGCCCCTTCAGACAATTCCATCGTCCCCAGCACAGGCCCCTGGTGATCTACCTCCCGGGCAGCACCTGTAAGATGCCGAGCATGAACTCCCTTTCCAAGCACCACAAAGATAAGTAAATGTCATAATAGGGGGCTCGGCCTTCGGGCATGCATCAAAGCGCCAACGGAAGGAGTACGCCCGAGAGGTCAACGTCGTAGGGGTGGCTCCTTAAAGCATCTCTCTCAAATGGGCAAGCATTCCTCTTAGCTTCACAGCTGATGATGCAAAAGGATTAAGGTTCCCTCATGATGGCGCCCTCTTAATAACTACCACAACCCACAATATCTAATTGTAAGGTCTCTCGTATCCTTGTTGATCGAGGAAGCTCCACAGATATACTCTACCCGCGTGCGCTCAATGAACTATGGGAGTCAAGGGGGGGGGCTATCATTACGACATCTTGCTGCCATCCGATCACCCTCTCACCAGCTTCGTACAGGGAAAATCCATTCAACCCCTTGGGAGGATCGAACTCCTCATGACGTTCGGAACACAGGAGAATCACCGCATGTCGTTGACATCGAGTCCCCATTCAATACCATCATGGGAAAGGCAATTCTCAACTGCTTCTGCACAGCGGTTCATCAAAACTACAAATGCTTAAAGATACCAGGCCCTCGTGGGGTCATATCCATGAGGGGTGATCGAGACTTAGCTCGTCGTCTATACCACAAAGTAGCAACTAACTCCGGTGACATCAACTTTTCTCGAAGCTAAGGAGTCAAAGGGAGGAATGTGCTCGCCTCTCTCACCAGGACACGCCAAGGACATACCCCTCCCCCCTAGCGAGATGCTCTCTTATGCCTCGTTTGGAGGGGGACTTGCATGAAGTACAACTCTTCGGCCAGGATGACCCGTGGTCTCTTAGAATCGGGGTCAATCTCCTAGGAGAAATAGAGAAAGAACTCATGGAGTTCTTAAAATCCAACGCTGACGTGTTCGCTTGGACATTGTCAGACATGATAGGTGTCCCTCAGGAGGTGATCCAGCATCACCTCGCAGTGAGAGACCTGAGTGCCCTGCAGTAAAGAAAAAGCTCCGAAAACTCTCTTCAAAGTGATGCCAGGCCATTAAAGATGAAATTGACAAGCTCTCAAAGGCCGGCCTTGTTTGGGAGGTTTGGCATCCAGAATGGTTGACCAATCCTATTTTGGTAAAAAAAAAAAGTCTAGCGGCAAGTGGTGCATGTTCATCAACTTCACTGACCTTAACAAGGCGTGCCCGAAGGACGACTACCCACTCCCGCACATCGACCAACTCGTTGATTCCACCGCTGGATGTGAGTTGATGAGTTTTTTGGATGCATACTCAGGGTATCATCATATCCATATGGCAAAACAAGACGAGGAAAAAACAAGCTTCATCACCCCTGTAGGCATTTTTTGCTACTTGCGCATGCCCTTTGGGTTGAAGAATGTTGGAGCTACCTTCCAACGTCTCGTCTGCCTCATCCACAAAGACCAGTTGGGTCGCAATGTGGAGGTTTATGTCGACGACGCTGTCGTAAAAAACATTCAAGCTTCATCATATATTGAAGATCTCCAAGAGACATTCATCAACCTTCGCAAATTCGATGTCAAACTAAACCCCAAAAATGCGCCTTCGATATAAAGGGAGGAAAGCTTGTAGGGTTCTTGGTCAAATCTCATGTCCTCGCCAATTTCGTGGCTGAATGGGCTACGCCCCCAATTGACCATGAAACACTAGTAAGTAGTTGGCCAAACACCTCTAGCAAGCATTGGATGTTATACTTCGATGGATCCAAGCGTTTGTCAGGAGGGGTCGTCTTGGTAAGCCCGGAAGGGAAGGCACTCGAATATGCGGCTCACTTATCCTTCAACCCCACAAACAATATGGCCGAATATGAAGCATTACTCTTGGCTCTGCGCCTTGCTAAGGCTATGGGGGTCCAACGCCTCCTCGGCTTAGGGAATTCCCAGTTGGTCGTCAATCAGATGGATAAAACATATCAGTGCCTTGATCAAAAAAATCCAAATACTTGGACAAAGTGAGGAAGATGGAATACCACTTCGTCGGACTTGAAGCTTGTCGGATCCCCTGTGGAGATAATCACCGAGCAGACCGTGTGGCTCGTGCTGCAGGCTCTCAAGAACTCCTTCTTCCAAAAGTCTTCTTTGAAGTACTGAAAACACCATCAGTAAACGAAACGTCCGATCCTGAACTACCTCCGGATGTCAACAAGACTTCAGTCATTCCTTCCTTTGGGATGACTCCTATCGTCAAGTGCATACAAGGAGAAGACCTCGACGTTCTCAGAAAATGCGAGGGATACCAAAGGATGGCAGCCAACCACAACGCTCCTACTAATCCCCTTCGTACCATACCAATCACCTGTCCGTTTGCCCGATAGGGAATGGACCTACTTGGGCCATTCCCACCAGGAAAAGGGGGCTATAAGCATGTGGTGGTATCAGTGGATTACTTCACCAAGTGGGTGGAGGCGAAACCCCTAGCCTCCATCACATCTTGTTCCGTGCAGAAGATTTTTTGGAAGAATATCGTGTGTCGCTTCGGGGTCCCGAAAGAACTCACAGTGGACAACGACACTCAGTTTAATGCCTCCTTCTTCAGAGATTTCTGCAACTCCATTGGGACCACCCTTTACTTCGCATCGGTGGCTCACCCAAAAACCAACGGGACTGTGGAAAGAGCTAATGGGCTAATTCTACAAGGCATACGACGTCGCCTCAAGATAAGTGCCCTCAAGCGAGGAACCTGGGCAGAGGAGCTCCTCAGCGTCCTATGGGGATTGCGCACGACCCCTAGTCATGCCACTGGGAGGACTCCGTTCTCCCTCGTGTACAGGGCAGAAGTTGTCCTCCCTACTGAGATCCACCATCGCTCCCTCCGATTGCAAATGCTTTCAGGGCCATCACCCGCTAACGTCGCCCAAAATGAGGACAACCATAGAATTGAGGTGGACTTCATTGAGGAAATCCACGACCAAGCCCTCCTTAAGCATGCTGCTTAGTGCTTATGAGCAGGAGGCTGCCTGGTTCTACAATAGTAGGGAAAAGGAACACGCCTTCCTCCTCGGTGACCTTGTAATAAAAAAGGTCACCGACCCGACGGCTCAAGGGAAGCTTCACCCCAAGTGGGAAGGCCCCTAACACATCTCCTTGGTCCTGGGGTCAGGCGCTTACCAACTTGTTACCCTAGAAGACACGCAGCTAAAGCATGCATGGAATGCGGATAAGCTCCGTAAGTTTTACGCTTAAAACTCTATTGTATACCCTCTGTGGCACTTGTCGATGTGTAAACACCATCTTGCTTAATGCAATGAAGTCATTAGATTCCTGCATGATCCCTCCATTTATGCAATTATGACATGATTCCGGGGTAATCCCTTAACACGCTCTTGTTAAGGGGTGGGCCTGTTTTGTGTGTGTCTTCCCAAATATATGCTCGTCGACGATTGAAAGGTTTGCCTTCTAGCACGTTGCTGTTAGAAGGCCACTTTCTGACACACTATTGTTAGAAGGTTACACCATTTCAGGAAATCGTCTAATTAGTGTGCTTGCAACTAACTCTAAGAACTTGCTCCTAACACGCTGCTATTAAGGGCTGTCCTTACCTGCTATTCTCATAAGTCCTCACTTGAGACACTCAAGCTATCGTTAACCCTTCCCTTACGAAAGGTGCCACCTCCGTGGTGTATAGGGCGCACAACCCCTGTGGTCTCCCCTAAAAAAAGACCAAAGCAACTTGGGTGTCCGTCGCCTCCGCTATGTAATTGTTGGAAGAATATTTTATCTACTTACCAGTAAGACCCACTCCATAAGGAAAATACCGGCTCATCAAATCTAGAAATGTAATTACCTGACAAAAACCGATTGTACCCCTCATTTGTACTCATAGGGTAGAAATCCCCAAATGGGTATTTTAGTCATTTGTATAGGCCCAAGAGCCTATAAATACCCTATTATATCCCATTTAGGGGGAACTCTCTGGATGAATGGAAGAAAGAAAGACATCAGGTGAGCCTCCGGGAGGAACCCTCGAACCCCCGTAGGCCACCGACAGGAGTAAGGCGGTCCTCTTGGACCCCCGGACCTGTATAAACTCTCGTGTCACTCTCGCTCTCGTGGACGACGACCCGTAACACGGCCGACGTCCGCTCCCTTACTCGTGTTCAGTTTTTACACCAACAACAGTAATTATTGCGAGTAAAAAGAACAAAAGGTGGTAGGTCGGCCGGCCTCCCTTATCCCAACTTTTGTTTTTTGGAGATGGATCGATAAATCGAGGGGAATTATACTCAACCTTTAATTAGTCGTTTAGCTTGTCAGCCGTGGAGAATATATATAATCTTCAAAACAAACCCAAAAAAAAAGATGTGAAAAATATTTCCTACCTAGCTGAGATATAGCTATTGCATTGGCTTGGCCTTTCCACCTTCACGCGGGTTTTGCCCGTTGCAGAAAATTTCCCACTGCTGCTTGGATCGTGCCTCAGTCCCAGTGTGGCTAGCTGATCATCCTTTCGAACCAGCTACTCATCATTGTCTTCGTAAGCTATTGCCTCACCAACTAGCTAATCAGACGCGAGCCCCTCCTTGTTCCCCTCCCAAGGGTATGTTCTTACGTGTTACTCACTCGTTTGCCACTGGAAACACCACTTCCTGTTCGTCTTGCATGTGTTGATCATGTTGCCAGCGTTCATTCTGAGCTAGGATCGAACTCTCCATAAGATTCGTAGTTGCATTACTTATAACTTCTTTATTCGTAGACAAAGTGGATTCGGAAAAGTCATATTCAAGTTTATTACCATACGCATATTTTGATGGATTTGGATCCTCCGCGGTAAATGCAGAGGATATTGTGTAAACAATGTTTTGTGTTATGTGAACAGCACTCCGCCATAGTACTGGAGCAAAACGTTGTGCGAAGAGTACTGTAGCGATTGATCCCAGCCTTTACTTTTCGATCGGATGGTGGAGATCATTCCTATGCCTGTGCGCTGTGGCACCTCTGTACTGCAGAGGATCTGTCCTATTTTGATATGTATGAACTAGCTAGTAATAAGAACTACCCGATCGAATTCCCCACGCAATTGAATGTGTGCACTCGTTAGATATATACTATCGACACCGAAATTGAATTATATTTGTGGTTAGATATATACTATTGATACTGAAATTGAATTATATTTGTTATAGGACTCTAATTTATGATCATTAATACACTGTAACAGTTCTAGTGTGTGTGTGTGATTAATACAATCTGCACTACCAGAATCCGTTACTTTCCTGAGTGCCCGAAACACTCGGGAAAGTCCCCCAAAACACTCGGGAAACTCATTTCCGAAGGTCGGCCGTAGGGAAAAAACACTCGAGATCGTTTTGTCGGGGGAAAACTAGTTTCCCAAGTGTTCCCGAGATTTACACTCGAGATAAATAACTTTCCCGAGTGTTCGGGCTTACACTCGGGAAACATAAAACACTTGGGAGAATAGTTCGCGCAACGGCTTCGTCCACCGTAACGGAATACTTTCCTGAGTGTATGTGGACCAAGGACACTCAGGAAAGTAGGGAAATTGTCCCGAGTGTATGGCAACTACACTCAGGAAATCTAGCCACGTGGCCATCCGACACACATATAGATTCGTAATTTTCCCAAGTGTATATCAACTAAAGACACTCGGGAATTCATCAGAACAATGTGGGGCCAACCACATACAACAATAATTCGGAGCGAAGTTTGTAAAATATCTTGGCGAATTTGATGAATGAAAGAAATGAACTTGCACAACCCCACCAAAGCTTGTATACCTTTGGAAAATACATCACTTAACAAAGATACAAGAAACCACAGAGCAAAGCAAAATTTGAGTGTGTCTCTGTACGAAAACCAATCTGGTCGACGAGGTTACAAAATCGGCATGTGATTCTTCCTGACGAGATAATACCCCCCTTTTCAAGCGTAAACCGAGAGCAATACGGATCATGTAACAGGGGTGGAATCATGGATACTAATGTCCAAGGGCTCAAGGCTCCTACAAAGGTAGAGAAGAGACATTACTATCTAAAAGGTGGTGATTACCATAAAGAACAGGGAAGAGAAATTGATGGTAATCTAGCAGGCTGCGAAAGCAAACCCAAAGGCATCAATGAAGGGTGTAAAGCACATATCGGTGCAACAGATGCATCAAAGGTCACAAAAAGTGCTGAGCATCACAAGATGGTGAAAACAACTAGTATACAGAACATTGACATTCATAAAAGTCTAAAGTGGGCAATGCTAACAAGAAGCTACAATACAAACCTATTTGGAACTTACAGTTAAATTTCAACTTCAAATTGTTAGGTTACAGGGAAATGTAGATACTAGATACATTAATTTTATCTCATGACGAAAGGAATTACTCGCACAATGTTCACCCTTTTCATCGAGCTAGGAACAAACCACATCTTCCGAGAATTGGAGGTTCAAATTGTACAAAGAACCCATCACTCGCTCAAGCTTCCATTTTCTTGATCCTTGTCCTTGCAGATCAGATATAACATATAATGTCGGTGTCATCATTTTCATTCAGCGCACCGCACCCATAAGAAAAAGTGAAAAACAACTATCGATTGCAAAGCATGCAACAACAAACTACGGAAAAGATAGATTTTTTTAGATAATGGAAGAGAAAAACTTTTCCTGGCCTCTGCATCAAGGATGCACACAGCCTAATTTATTACAAAGATCCAAAATCCAACGTAGCCAACAAGTTAAAATGGCTAGAAGCCTTACGATCAAAAGACGCCTGAATTTTAAATTCAGTCATTACAAATCCTTCGACTACACCGCTATCCATGGTTGTGGAATATTTGCTTCGCCACACACTCCAACCTGGCACTTCCGTTCAACATTAACTCATTCTGGGTTGGTTTCTGCATAGTTGCCCATGCCCTCATCCAGTGCCCACTCAATAAGATAACCTGCAAGGGATTAGTGATCACCTTCTTATCAAAAATTCTATCATTCCGACATAACCAAATAGACCAACATAAGGCATTGGCTCCTACAAGGAGTTGTGTTTTTAACATGTTTGGAATACCGTCTAACCAATTCCCAAACAAGTTGGCTATATTCACCAGAGGAGATAAATTAAACACACATTGAACAGCCCACCAAACAAGACGTACAAATAGACATTCAATAAAAAGATGCTGGATTGTTTCCTCTGAAACACAGAAACAACAGTTTTTGCTTCCCCTCCAATTTCTCCTGAGCATGTTATCTTTAGTTAAAACTACCCCTCTTTTGAGATACCATAGGAATATTTTCACTTTTATAGGAATTTTAAGTAACCAAAAAAGTGCTTATTGGGGACTCGATAATTTCCAATAAGTGCCGCATAAAAAGTCTGTACTGAAAAGAGTCCAAACTTGTTTAAATTCCATCTAAAAATATCATGTTGAGAACTTAGATGTACACTAATAATTCTCAACAATAATTCATTCCAAGCCTGTAACTTAGGTCCAATAATAGGTCTACGAAATGAGATATTTAAAGGAGTCGATCTTAAAATATTTGCTATTGTATCATTCTTTTTCCTCACCGCATGATAAAGGATTGGATATTGACTTTTTAGAGGCGAGCTTCCTAACCAAATATCTTCCCAGAACTTAGTTTGCATTCCATTTTTAACCCAGAATGAACCAAAGCGAAAGAAAAGATCTTTAATTTTCATTAGACCCGACCAAAAATGGGAAGTCCCAGGCTTATTAACCACCTGCGAAAGACTCTTCTCATTCAAATATTTTCTTGTTAACAAAGTTTGCCAGACCCCTTCTTCATTAAGCAACTTAAAAAGCCATTTCCCGAGTAAACTTTTGTTTTTTATGTCTAAATTCTGAATTTCTAGACCACCCTGCTCTTTGGGTGTACACACTAAATTCCATTTAGTAAGTCTATATTTTTTTATGATTGTCACTTTGCCAGTAAAATCTAGATCTATAAAAATCAAGTCTTTTGAGAACCTCTTTAGGAATATCAAAAAAAGACAACATAAACATAGGCAGGCTGCTTAGTACAGAGTTAATAAGTACTAATCGTCCACCAACAGACATATTTTTTCCTTTCCAACTGCTAAGTTTCTTTGCAACTCTATCTTCAACACATTTCCAATCACTATTTCTTAATTTTCTATAATGAATTGGAATCCCTAAGTACTTGAAAGGAAATGTACCCACTTCACAACCTAATAACTGAATTGGACCTGTGGGTAGGAGATGATGCTCTTAGGTGCCACCATACAGGCAGCCTTCGAAAAAGAATCCTCATAATATTGCCGCAAAAATGTGTAGCAACTGCTGTGAGTGTGGGTTGACTCAAAGGCCTAGGGGGGAAGGCATAAAAGTGTTGATAAGGAGGTTCTGTCATAAATTTGGAATAGAAGTTATAACAAAAATTCAACAATTACAAATACAAAATTAAACCAAATCCTAAGTCCTCTAAATTTCAAGATTTTGCATTTGCTTGTAGCCTTGTACATTGTTCAAGTTTATGCCAAGCAGAAGAATGAAGCGACCAGCAAAGATAGTTAATACCTTGTCAATGTTAACCATTGGGGCATATTTTTCATGTCGGTCTTCCGATCATCAAGAAGAAAATTGATCCTTGCATCCACTTTTCTGTGTCATGCCAATTAAACCTTTATTGCCGATTCGACCACATTAACAACAAATGAGAAGATATTTTGTCCTATTTCACGCATCTCCATACTTTGCGACTGAAATGGAAATACATGCGACTTAACAAGGTCCTTTTGCCTTAAAAAAGCCCTTTGTCTTAAAAAAGTCCTTTGTATTCTCATACGCAACTCTCAAACTCATATGAGTTATGCTTAAGTACCCCGAAGAATTGTTTGGCATACCATCCATTAATTGTTTCAATATCTCTATATGAGTAGATATAAGAAATCTGGACTGATTAACTGGCAGGAAAGCTTTATTTACCGTTAAGATCCTTATTGTATCTAGCCAACTCTTTTATTCGTGAGCTATTAAGAATATGTGCAAATTAGTAATGTCAAAAATTAAAATTAAATGTGCATCTACACCATATGCTTATAGTCTACTCTTTTACCATGTGTCTTCGAATTTTGGGGAAGTACAACAACCTTTTGATTTTAAGAGGATCCAACGCCAAAGAGAATAAATCACCTTTTCCTACATGAGGCAATAGAATCTTGATTCTTGCACCAACAATGTAGGCAAACACAAACATCCATACATTTTATACATGTATTTTACTAGAGTGGACAGGTTAGCATTTATGGAAGACTGATCTAGTATGATAGCTCTTGGTTTAACAGGTACAACGACATTGCATATCAACAGTGATAAATGACTTATTCCAATCAAGGTAATGGAACAACTAAATCTCAGCCAGTATTATATAATCTTATTTTAAATTGACACCGTTTCCATGCAGGCAGGCACATCATTGTTAAGAATAAGTGAATTGCCATGCACTATGCATTATTAACAAATGACATATAATTTAGCATTTCCAATAAGCATGGGTCAAGTCCATGCAATCTAAATAAAAAATGGCATACAGTTTTTACTAAGTTCTTCTGACTACAATAATGTCGATAAATCAATGCAAGTATCCGATAACATAACCATTTATTTTACCCCAGCACATGCTGCGGTGTTCCATCACCAATATCAATTGTTTTCCTATCGTCCAAAATAACAACATACATTGATCAGTCTTAAATATATCATGAAATGAGTCTAGCAGACAAAACCATAGAGATAATAAATCACAAAGGAATGGCTAGCAAGTAAACATCAGATTTAGAAGTGCAATGGTTATATCAATATCAGTGTCTACAGATGACATTTAGAAGACTCAACCTTTTGACATTTTGGCCTTACAACCTGCTTATTAACTTGTAATTGAACTCCACATTAGAAACTACTTCAGATTTGTTTCAGCCCCCAAACTAGCTACTCATGACAAACATGTTAGGTGTACTCTTTGGTTTCAAATCTCAAAACCATTCAGCTAAAAGTACCCATTACAAATGAAAGGTCAGGAATATTCTGGTGACAACATACTCCTCACTAATAGTAGATTTTTATGCATCACCTTCAAGGTTTTAGTAGTAGTAAACAGATTCACTGTCTCAACTCTCGAGCCTGTACAACCTCACAAATAAAATAAGATTTAGGCTAGTTTGGATGAGGATCGGCTTACGATTTAATTTGTATTTAAACTAAATCCAAACTAAATCCCCTCATATAAACATGACTCATTCTACTCTAATGAACAGATAATACCCAAACCCATCTGCCCAAATGTTCTTACCAATTTGGTACGATGCCTCCATGCCACATCAATTTTCTAGGTTTCCTGCTTTAATTTCTCATACTACACAATTTATTTACATTACATATAACAAAAACAAAATAATCCATAGTTCTACATTATGAATTGTTTTAATTCAACATCTAAATGCCAAACCTAGGACTGAAAACCCACATCAGTAAGGGGGTAGGTAGAGTAGAGGGGGAAGTTATACCTCGACATTATACAAAAAATGTTTAGCCAGAGTGAAATTACATTGAAGGCTTTCTTCCTTTTGTTATCAAAATCTAGTCTCGCAAAGTTTCCCTCAGTCTACAGGTGCTCGCTAAGATGAATCCCTGCCTTCAGTACTCCTGCAAATATCTGCTAGATGTCTATGCTCTATTCACATGAATGGGTTGTCCTTCCAAATCATGAAATCACATTCAGTTGTAGTCAAGAAATGCGAAAGATTAACCACTACTTGCATCGCGTTACCTCGGCCCGCACGACGATGTCGTGCTTGGTGAACATGGCGCGGAGCTCGTCGTTGGTGACCGCCCTAGGGATGTTCCCCATGTAGATCTTCCTCGCCGCCACATCTATTGTTGGAGCGACCTGGGGCATGGACCGGGCTAGAGAGAGGGGGGTGCACGTGAGGCGAGCGGCTGAAGGCCGGGTGAGCAGCCACGGGCGTGTGGGCACAGGGAGCCGAGCCGGTGGTGGGAGCAGCTGGTGGAGGTGGCGCCATGAGAGGGGCCGAGGGTGGAGGCGCTAGATCCATGGGAGGAGGTGGGGCGCCGGCTGGGAGGAGGAGGAAGCGGGAACCGGATAAGGGAGTAGATCCAGATCTGGCCAGGGCCGAGGAGGAGGTCACCGGGGAGGAGGGAGGCGGGCGGAGGAGGGAGCCGGGGAGGAGGGAGGAGGAGGACGGCGATGCCGGAGGAGGGAGGAGAGGGGTAGCGCACAGGAGGACGCCGAGGAGGAGAAAGAGGAGGAGGAGGGAGAAGGAGGGGAGGATTGGAGAGAAGGAGTAGGGAAGGTGCCGGGCGAGTGGGGATGTAGGGTCAGTGAAAAAAAAGGTGCGACGATTCTCTCCCGAGTGCTTAAGTTTGTATGCACTCGGGATTATAATTGATCTCTCGAGTGTTACAGGAAACACTCGAAAAAGTTATTGCTACCGAGTGCTAACTCCCTGTCCCGAGTGTTCTACGAAACACTCGGGGCACACTCGGGAAATATATATCCACTCAGGAACTAAACAGTTTCTGGTAGTGCTGGACCAACAAAAAAAGGTGATGTAGATGTTTTCTTTTTCTTCTCGTCAGGACACGGAGATGAACAGTACATTCGCCCATCTTTCCTTGCCAGTTGTCGACGACACTCCTTAGTAGCGGGTCTTTGGGAGACATCCCGCCTCCACTCTTCATCGCTACCTCTTTGCCGCCACAATTTCGTTGCTGGTGACACGACTCACCGGGCGAGTCCGACCTCCGACTCTTCTTGCGACGACAGCCTCCATGCCATCACCGTTTGTTGGCCTCATGCTGGCTCTCCTCACAGCGTCTCCGCACCGTCGTTCATCGCCCTTCGCCGCGTCAATCACGCCAACGCTACCACTGCACCCAGCGCCGCGCATACCCTGGGCTGAGCCGCCGTTGCACCACCTGGGACCAAGCTGCTATGCCGCGGCCATGCTATGCCCGAAGCCGTCATTTCCAGGCAACGCGCCAAGCGCCCAAAGTCGCTGCTCTCCCCGCCAGCGTGCAAAGGGGAGGAGGGGAGCTGCCAGGGGTGACGGAGAGGAAGGAACGGGAGGAAAGGAATCGAGAGTTTTGCACTCTCCACTAGGCACGGCGGTCGAGGAGAAGAGCAGACAGAGGGGAAGGGACGAGAAGAATTGCGAGTCTCAGTCTGCTTGCTGCAATCGCTCCGCTGCCTACGATCGGACGACGAAGAGACGGCTCGCCTGCGATTGGCCAGAACCGGAAACGCTAACGTGGACATGCTGGGAAGGTAGCGATTCTCTTGTGTATAGATCAAAGAGAGATACTATCGATACTGAAATTGAATTATATTTGTTACAGGACTCTAATGCATAGGATTATAATTAATACACTGTAACCGTTCTCGTGTATATATGATTAATACAATCTGGACCAACAAAAAAAGTGACGTAGATGTTTCCTTTCTCCTCCCATCTACGTGGAATTTTAATTTTAGCCTCGTCAAACGTGGAAGCTACTTTTCGCATCATTTTAACAAGCATGGTAATAGATTGATTAGTATTCCATAGCCTCTTTATAGTAGGTGGGTGATAATAGGCTAAAACCCAACCCAAACCTAACCCAAGCCCACCCCAATCCACTTTTATGCAGCATGTCAACCCAACCTAAACCAACTCACTACTCCACCTCCAAAACTCAACCCAACCCAACCCACATACAACTTCAACCCAACCCAACCCAACCCAATTCTCTCAATACGGGTTCAACCTGTTTTCAACCCAAATTCCAAGGAAACAATACACTGGCAAGTATCTTCCAAAAGTTGTTATGAAAAATCTCTGCAAACAAAACAAAAATTACTACAAGCGAAATGAATACATCGTTTTAATACTAACAAATAATTTACACTATACAAATTGCCAGACATACAAATTGTTTAGTGAAGAGCTTTTTACATTTGGCAGGCTTCCTGAAAGGCTATTATTCCCAAGAAACCTGAGTTTGGTACAGTTCAAGATGACGAAACATATGAATATCACTTTAGGAAGTCCTTGTATGATGGATATAATCTCCAGAAAGAATTCCTTACAAGAAGCCAAGCCTGTTCAGATTCAGGAGGGATTGAGCAACTTGGCATGTGATATTGTTAAAACTCAAGTCCCTGAGTCAATAAGACATATAGTGAAAAGCACCATGAGCATTTAGAGAATCAGTTTGCATGACAAGCCTGACCTTCTCAACCATCAAGGAACTAGTGTGACAGAAGAACAAAACACTTACAAGCTTGTCAATTTGGTTAGATTAGACAGACTTGCTAGGATTGGACCTTGAAAAGAATTTCCTTGGAACCTCCTACAAGTTCATATTTTTAATTAGTACTACGTATGGAGAAGGCAAATCCATTTAAACATGTGAAAAATTAAGCTATACATATGTAGATGATATCTGAATCAGTCTGATGGCATGCAATGAAATGTGTCACACTTCTGTTAGGAGTGAGGACCAAAAAATGCCCTTGTCTTAATGCAAATTACAAGAACAAAATCTATTACATTGAGCCTATGAAACTACATTGTACATAAGTAAAAACTGCGGTGGCTCTGTTTCGAGCATACATCATATTCCATTGTTAGTCTGGGTTACGGATTAACTAGTATAACAGCTACATATGGCACTTAAAAAATCAAATGGTACTACCTGTCTCTTTGAGCTACTACCATCCGTCGATCTATGTTCCAACACAATCTGCCTCTGCAAGGCACAAAGCATAAGTAAAATATATGCACAAAGTTCTAGTAAAGTGACAACTGTTACATTTATTTTCTGACACAGGAATAGTCGCAAAGATCACATGATAAGAGATGTCTTAGTTCAAGTTGAAGAACCTCTAATACCGTCTTTATATATTACAGCACTGTGAATAACCAGTGCATAAATATTACCTAGTGATACTGCAAGAATGATGATAAGAATGCTAACAAAAACAGAAATGCTAACAAAGAATATTTATTATACCTTCAGTGTTTGAAACTTTAATTAGCCAATCTTTGGTGCAAACTAGAGCTTCAAGTGTTTCCGGTGATAACGAGCTTCTAGTATCACCAAGTATTCTACCACCACAACTAAACGCGGATTCGAAGGACACAGTGCTTAGAGGTATTGCAAGAAAATCTCGGGCCATAGCTGACAAGACAAGGTACTTTGTGGTGCTTTTCTTCCACCAGCCCAAGATATCTAAATTGTCATCGCTTCTGTCGAATTCTTCTTCCAAATATCTATCGAGCTCCGACTTCGGTTCACACCACCTCACCCTCCTCTAGGACATATATTGAACAAATTCTTCTTCAACTCTTTTTTTCCCGAGAATAGGTGAACCCACACTACTTCTAGCTTCGCTAATATGAGACACCGGGTCTTCACCATTTCTCCTAACAAGTTGTTCATATTTTTCAAAGTACTTTTTCATCCAATCTTTAGTCGATTCAACATTTTTGTCAATGCCATCCTCGTTGTCACATACCTTCTGGAAAAAGAACTCCAAATAATCCATCTTTTTGGTTGGATTTAAGATGGTGGCAATAACAAGAGCCATATTGTATTTACCCTCCCAATACTTATCAAACTTTGATTGCATTGTACCGGCCAATACCTCTAACACATCCTCAGTCTGCCATTCCCTATCTCTCAAAGCATGACAAATACATAAGACCATCTTCAAGTACAGGTGTGATGTAGGTCTCCTATCTACTGAAAATACTTTTGTTGCCTCTTCGAAAGCTCCAAGAAAAGCTGTGATTGCCTCGGCGTTTGCCCATTCTTCATTAGTTGGTGAAGGTTCCAATTGTTCCTCGGCATATCTATTCAAGATAGCGTTGTATTTCAACACTTCTGCAATCATTTCATATGTTGAATTCCAACGGTTTGGGATATCAAGAGTTAGTCCAGACTTCATAGGAAGACCCATCCTATTTGCAATTGCATTGAAAGTCTGAATACGTGCAGGTGATGAATTAATTTGTCTAACCAGATCACGTATCAATTCTAATGCCACATGAATTGGTCTAATGCCATCTTGAACCAATATATTCAGTATATGCGCACAACATCTAACATGAAAATGTTGGCCAGCAAACAACATGTCATCTTTGCCATTTTCTATCAAAAACTTACAAGCCGAGTTATTGTTGCTCGCATTGTCTAATGTTAGAGTAAATAATTTTCTCTTTATGCCCCAATCTGTTAGGTATTTAGTGATAGCCTCCTCAATTGCAAGACCACTGTGAAGATACTTCACATCCTTGAATGCTATTATCTTATTCTTGAGGTTAAAATTGGCATCAATATAATGGGTCGTCACACACATGTATCCTAAGTTCTGAACAGATGTCCACATATCTGAGGTCAGGCAAATACGAGAATCAATGTTGTGAAATTCATTACGCAGCTCTTCCTTCATTCGCTCATACAAACTAACAGAATCATTACGAAGTGTTGACGGCCAAAGACTCTAAAGGATGGCTGCATTGACTCCATCCATTCCTTAAAGTAAGGGTTGTCAAACTTTTGGAATGGAATCTCCGCATAAATACTAAACCTGGTAATCAGCTCACGGGTCCTTTGGGGATCAAAGATAAATGAAGCTTCTGATGGTTGCTTTTTTATAGTTGCAACAAACCTATTCCTGTCATTAATCTCAATTTTTGGGCAGGACTCGGCAATGTGCTTTCTAAGGCTGTTTGTGCCAGTTTTGTTGGTATATGTTAGCTTCAACTTGCAGTATTTACAAATAGCCTTTGGGACATCTTCAACTACAACCAACTCATGCTCAAAATGTTCCCAAACCTTTGCCCTCCTTCTAGGTGTTTGTGATGAGGGCTCATTAATGGTGTCATTTGTGCCTGAGCCCTCTGACACTTGAGCAGACATGCTTAGAAACCTAAATGGACAAAAAAAATTAAAACAATTTGTAAGCTCAGTGGTTTTGAGGCTTTCGTTCTGTAAGGAAAAGCAAGACATTTAAAATGACAAATGGACACTGGAGAAAGTAACACTTACACGAGAGGATAGCTTCAAATCTTTCTACTCTTTGCTTTCCTCCAAGAAGTGTAAAATTGTGTATTCTGCAATCTGCATGTATGCATCAGCTTAGTAGTCAGTTGCAGATTAATTGCGTATTCTTGTCTGAACTCTTAATCTTGAATTCACTAGTAGCACTTACAAAGACGCCTGCGGCGCCCAGAGCGAGCGCCTTGAAGACGTCGGTGCCACGGCGGATGCCTCTGTCAGAAGACGGGAGGCGCCCATGAGCACCCTTCACAATCTATCAGAACACCCGGCTCAACATTGAGCCCGGAATGCTACTAAAATTAAATTAAACAAAACTAAACTAAGACCAATTACCAATTTCGCGAGAACCTCCTTTGTATAATTAACTATACCGAGGTTCCATCAATTAATCATAGCAATTAACACTAAACTCAATATTCGAGTTCATTCAGCACGCAAGATAATCTAATAAACATAAACAAAACTTGCTATTCTCCTTATTACAATTAATCTGAAACTTAAAACCAACCATAAGTTTATTCACAAGCGTTTACTTATTATTGGAACAAAATCTAAATGGCAATCGCTTTAAGGATGAGTGGTAGTGAGTGCATCCAAACATCTACTCCCTCCCATGCATGCCGTTCTTGCCGCTTGTACCTAAAACATATCAAAGCAAGAGTGAGCCCAAAGACTCAACAAGTATCAACAAGGTTAAAGCTAAAATCACAGTCATAGCATCAAAATTCCAAATTAAACATTACACTAAACATAGCCTTCATGCTTATGTAATGCGACCATGCAATGCACCTTTTAAACTTTATCTCTTTTCGCATTTTACCGGTAATGCGAGGTATACAACCGTCGATGTATACCCTTGCCTATGCACTCTGGCACAGGGATCAAGAGCCTATAATCCACAAGTATAGGGACCTTTGCCCATCATCATCATGATGGGGACCTCTTTATTATTGCCCACATTCTACGAATGTGGGATTTCAAGCCCGTCATTTACATGACGGGGACCTCAACTATTCGTTCTTGGTCACCATGTGACCAAGACTCAATCATGCTTACTACATGCATATGTACAATGACATCATCTTCCAAACATATGAATTCAACGTGTACATAATAACATGTAAGCAATAACAACATACACAGGAAGCTTTAACCATAACTTGCATTTACCAAGATATATTGTAATTCATCACATTAACATCCATGCATGGCTATTATGAACAAGACACAATCAATCTCAGCAAACAATCATAATTATTCTACAACCCGAATACTTGCCTCAACCGTGCGAGAACGGTGAACGCGAAGAGGGCGCTGCCCCTGGGATCACGCTCCCACCTGAAGATAATGATAACCCAAACTAAGACAAGCATACTGGACTAAAAGCATGAATAAGAACACAATTGAACTCGCTAAACTCCCAAGCGTTTCCAATCTTCCAATTTCTACCGATCGATTTGGTGTTCACTGCAGACAGTCAACTTCTAAAATACATAACTTTCTGCTCAGGAGTCCAAATAAGATCTTCTAATACTTTATGGAAAGATAATTAAATTACCTAAATAAACTTAGTTGGGGAGCCCTTCTGATTCTGCCATCTACTGCCCCTACCAAGCCAATCTACAGAACATCAATTATCACGTCGGGTTCTCTGGACAGTACACTAAAATTATCATAACTTTTGCTAAGAAAGTCCAAATCTTACGTTCTTTAGCTTTCTGGAAAGGTGAGGAAATTACCCATCTTTTTCATTCTAACGAGATCCTCTGATTTCGTCTTTAACTAACAGATTAACTCAGATTTCTACAGACTGTCAGGATGTTGACAGGTTAACAGGACAGCGGCACTAAACAATTCGTAACTTTCTAACCGTTAATCGGATCTGGGAGTTCTTGGCGGCCACGGAAAGCTAACAACATAGCCCAACTATTTCTAAGAGGTTGGATCCCTAGATTCTGCATCTACAGACATGAAAACCGTCATTCAAACTACTGGACAGAACACGATGTATTAAACCGACGCAATTCAATCTATCAAACGACATCAAACGCATCTACTACACATTAACCAGCGAAGAACACACGACGTTACCCTTGTAGAATCGCAGAAAGTTGAAGATCTTGCCCTGCGAAGTTGATCTCCTTCCCCCTCTTCTTCTTCCCTTCCCTTTTCCTCTCTTCTTCTCCCTTCTTCTTCCTCTCCTTTCTTTCTCTTCTTCTTCCTTCTCTTGGTAGAGCAGCAGGGAGGGGTGGCTGCTACAGTACTGCGTGCTACAGTGCGGTGCGGTACTGTAGCAGAGGTTAGGGTTTTGGGAAAAGGCAACCCCCCTCTTGATTCCACTAAAAAGGCCGGCCCATATGGCTAGGACGTCTTGGGCCGAAAGCCTAAGGTCCAATCATCCCTCAATAGATTCTGAATTTTTTTGAGTAATTTTTCTCTCCAATTTAATGTTGTTCTCTCTAAACTTTATTGCATTCACTTGAATATTCGGGATATTACAAAAACCCCCTCTAATCCTTTGTTAAACTCTTTTCTATTTAGTCCTTCTCCCCAATTTAAATATTCTCTCTCGAATACTCTTTCGGATCCATCTGGGGTATTACATTCTACCCCCCTTAAACAGAATTCGACCCCGAATTCTAACTACGCTTAACATCAAAGGTTAATCACAGCTAAAACTTACTAACATTACCACATACCTACTGTGAGTAATTCCGGATATCGCTTCAAGATGTAGTCTCCATTTTCCAAGTCGCTTTTCCCTTTAGACTTTTGGGACCACCACACATTGATGCAACTGATGTGCTACGTCTCATCATGTGTACCATCCTAACCAGAACCACTCAACAGACAGGACTCGAAGATGCGGTAAATGTTCGGTGGTCAACGGTTCTTATGAAACCTCACACTCCAAATACCTCAAGTATTCTCTCAACACCAGTTCGTCCAAAACATTATATACCCTGCTCCAAGACTCGAGATGGTTCTAGCGAATTGCTTTCGTCCGAAACCCCCACAACTCCCAGAACAACCAAATACACTCTGGGCTATCTATCTCTTCGGGACCAAACCACATAGCTTGCATGTAAACATATGAAACTCTTGTTCCATCTTTCAGTTGATCTCTTCATCATAACAAGGAGATCCTCCATTAAGTAGGGACGTGCAACCCAACTTATTTTAATCAAACTTTAATAATCAGATTCAACTGAAAACAAGGATTCACAATGCAATTCCAACTTTGCTCCCAAAACACTCAAATCCAAAATAAGAGATTCTTCACAAAAACCTTCCATCCTTCCAACTCGGCAATTTGCAACTAAACACCACATAAGCCAAAAGTGGATTCGCTCGAATGCCCAAATCAAATACTTCATTTATATTCCTGAACAGGACAGAACCACCTTGTCAACATAAGTCAATTCAAATTGTACATGATCTCCATCATAAAAATCCAACTCAAACGAGAACCAATAGAGCACTTCTCTACTCGAGAAAATATTCTTTTCTCAGATGTTCTTTTAGGAAATAAACCCTTTCCCAAATCATGGGTGTCTAGAATTATCACACTAACTCCTTCCACTCAACCGACAATCTTAAAACGATCCTCAAACCGAAAGAACAACCATACTTATTTAAAGGGACTCTACTAATCCACAAAAAGATTCTCTAGTCCACTCCTATACCAACGGAATTATTTTGACAAATGGTTTCCAACACCTCAATAAAGATTTTTCACCCACAACCACATCATCTCAATCTGTTAAAGATAAATCAACTTCAAATTCTCAGCACACATACTCATTTACTTTACCCAAAGTATTCTATCAAAGATCAACACACTATTCAAAATTCACTTCTGTTCATCTACCTCTACACAAGATATTGGGTCTCCGAGTTCCTAGCATAAAAATGCAAAGCCTAAATTCAAGCTCCAAGTCTCCTACCATGAATTTCTGGTATAATTGATAGGAAATCCTCAAATTCATTTACTAAAATTTCACACAACTCAACAATAACCTCAGTCATTAATATCAACATTCCTCACTAATCAAGTAACTGCCCCAAGGCGATTTATTTCACCAATCTTAGACCTTCTCTAATCCACATAAATCCAATTCAGTTACACAACCACAATATACCCGTTCGCAATACCTTAACCGATTGACCAAGATTTAAACATACTCAATCACAAACGTCAATAAATAAATATATTCTTTGACCAAGATATCCTTAGAGATAATTTAACTCCCATAGGGTTACTCACTGAGACCGAGTCATACTTGACAATAGCTCAATAATTCCTGCTATCCCATTAATTAGCATAACACTTAGGTTTCTCCACACCGCTACTCTCATTAAACTTCACCACCACAACTCTTCTACACAATCTTACTAAGTATCCAATTGCGATACTTTAATAAGTTTATCAAGAGTCCATACTTTCGATAATCCCAACATGGACAAAGGTTACTGGATCATAATTCGCCATAGGTTCCTCTAGTTGTAACACTAATCAATTTTATCTCATCGACAAACATTCCATTTGAATAGAATTCTCTCCAGGTGTTATAGGTTAAAACCAATTCACTTTCTACTGCTCTTCAATTAGCTTGGTCCCCAAAAATATCACCACTATCATATACTTGTCCACCACCAACCAGTCGCCATATTATACTTTATAAGACTCGGCAACACAAGTTGGTTAATTCCTTTCTCAAAAAAAGGAAGAGACAAACTAATACAAGATTCAACACACACGAAAACATTGCTCCTCGGAGTGAGCACGAGACCAAGAGAAACCGTCAAATAGAAATGATCTCTAAAAACAAAAGTCGAAACCACAGTTGAGGGCACATGTCCCACAGGAAGGAAATTTCAACTTCTATAAATTATGATAAAACATTGCTATCGAAACTCAAGAAACTCTTAAGCTGTAATGACAGAAAAGTTGCGGATTACAACTCTTAACTCCAACCTCAACTACTTATGGTACACATTTTTCGTTAACAAAGAAAACAATTTTTTTTTGATTACAACATTACTTACCAACCCAAAGAAGAAATGCCTTTAAAACCAAATCACATTAATCACTTAAGAACCAAGTAGAACCTTCCAATATGTCACACTGTTCAAACTAATTTCATCTACTACATAAATCATGAACTCCCAAAAAGATCACGAATGCAAAACTCTAAATATTCCGTTTAATCCATATTACGAAAAGCAATCAACTACTTTCTCGCTAGAAGAATCATCACCACTCCAACGCGTCACAATCTGTAGACCATATTACTAACATCAAGAATAATTCACTCTTAACAAGGTTTGTTATCGTCAACTCTTCCTTTATAAAGTCCCCAAAAGCTTACGAAACCGTTACATACCACTTTATCATCTCATCCTCAATGGAGAGTATACCAAATTCTTACCACCTCACTACAACAACAACTTTGTTTTTTTTAAAGAGGGAACCTACTACCCAATTTAAAAGGTTATACCAAAACCCTTTCATCAAAGGCATACTATTATCTGACAATTTCACTATCATGTAAACACAGGTCACCTATTAAATCCCATCATAAACCATTGATGATTATTCAATCATGGACACAATTGATGGTCCTTTCTCTATGTGTTTTTCCCACGAGCAAAAGTAAGATCATCAAATAATCAATTAAAGAAAATTTCATATTATCATCTACTAAGACAATTGTCGAACACATCTTTATATTTCTCTTCCTGCACAGTTAGATTAATCCATTGAGACCAAATAATCCAACAAGTCTAGCAAACTAAAAAATTCTAATGATCAACCATTTCATCAATATTCCAAACTTTTTAATAACTCTATTGATTCCAATTAAGTTTAGCTATACCTATAATCGCAGGTCATCAAGAACTACTACAAGACACTTTCAAGTTAATCAACTTTTCTTTCAAGGGTCTTAGTTAAGATCGATCATGCACACGCTACAGACCCAACCTGATAATCCATATCATATCCATTAATTGCTTTGATTATAACCTCTCACTTAACCATGACAAAACATCGCTAAAGGGTTTAACATCTTCTTTCATAAAAGAGAACCATTAATCTTCAACACTCAAAATACCCAAGAGAGATACATTGAGTCAAAGCCTCCACGTACTAGAGAACTTGCAAAAGGAAACTTTCATTAACCAAAATCATCAAGCGAATAAATGGGTCATGTTTTCCAATGAGAAAGACAAAACTCCAATATAAAGGTCAAACTTGACAATCGACCAAGTTCACCAGCCGCAAGAATAACTCGTCGATTAGGAAAACAATGATGGCTTTATGGGACAAATTAAGCAAATGTAAACACACCAACCTTTTTCAAAGCAACCCATCAACCGCAATGAACTAATAACACAAGAGAAACTCATTAATCACAACTGGATAAGAGTTGACCAAATTCAATTTCAAGGAAGAGAACAACTCTTCTGAAAATACTCACTATCAACACCTATAGTAAGATATCCGAGGTAACCACTTCCCTATTTTCAAACGCGAACGGTGGTGTAACCTGGTAAAGCCCAGGGCCACAACCACGACCTCAACCTCTCAACATGGGTTATTCCCACACACAATAATCATATAATCAATTTATGAGCAATCATACTCAATTCATATAAGCAATCATCAATATGTTATAGCGGAAATGTAAATGCAATGCTTTGCCCATTCCCATCCTACTGTGCACCAGTGTGTCAAAATTTTAAGTTGATAAGACATTAGCAAATTTTAATTAATCTATTCACCACGGACCAAAAGCCCGCTCTGATACCAACTGTAACACCCCAGCTCAACATTGAGCCTGGAATGCTACTAAAATTAAATTAAACAAAACTAAACTAAGACCAATTACCAATTTCGGTAGAACCTCCTTTGTATAATTAACTATACCGAGGTTCCATCAATTAATCATAGCAATTAACACTAAACTCAATATTCAGGTTCATTCAGGCATGCAAGATAATCTAATAAACATAAACAAAACTTGCTATTCTCCTTATTACAATTAATCTGAAACTTAAAACCAACCATAAGCGATTCACAAGCAGTTTACTTATTATTGGAACAAAATCTAAATGGCAATCGCCTTAAGGATGAGTGGTAGTGAGTGCATCCAAACATCTACTCCCTCCCATGCATGCCGTTCTTGCCAGTTGTACCTAAAACATATCAAAGCAAGAGTGAGCCCAAAGACTCAGCAAGTATCAACAAGGTTAAAGCTAAAATCACAGTCATAGCATCAAAATTCCAAATTAAACATTACACTAAACATAGCCTTCATGCTTATGTAATGCGACCATGCAATGCACCTTTTAAACTTTATCTCTTTTCGTATTTTACCGGTAATGCGAGGTATACAACCGTCGATGTATACCCTTGCCTATGCACTCTGGCACAGGGACCAAGAGCTATACTCCGCAAGTATAGGGACCTTTGCCCATCATCATCATGATGGGGACCTCTTTACTCATTGCCCACATTCTACGAATGTGGGGACCTCAAGCCCGTCATTTACAAGACAGGGACCTCAACTATTCGTTCTTGGTCACCACGTGACCAAGACTCAATCATGCTTACTACATGCATATGTACAATGACATCATCTTCCAAACATATGAATTCAACGTGTACATAATAACATGTAAGCATTAACAACATACACAGGAAGCTTTAACCATAACTTGCATTTACCAAGATATATTGTAATTCATCACATTAACATCCATGCATGGCTATTATGAACAAGACACAATCAATCTCAGCAAACAATCATAATTATTCTACAACCCGAATACTTGCCTCAACCGTGCGAGAACGGTGGACGCGAAGAGGGCGCTGCCCCTGGGATCACGCTCCCACCTGAACATAATGATAACCCAAACTAAGACAAGCATACTGGACTAAAAGCATGAATAAGAACACAATTGAACTCGCTAAACTCCCAAGCGTTTTCAATCTTCCAATTTCTACCGATCGATTTGGTGTTCACTGCGGACAGTCAACTTCTAAAATACATAACTTTCTGCTCAGGAGTCCAAATAATATCTTCTAATACTTTATGGAAATATAATTAAATTACCTAAATAAACTTAGTTGGGGAGCCCTTCTGATTCTGCCATCTACTGCCCCTACCAAGCCAATCTACAGAACATCAATTATCACGTCGGGTTCTCTGGACAATACACTAAAATTATCATAACTTTTTCTACGAAAGTCCAAATCTTACGTTCTTTAGCTTTCTGGAAAGGTGAGGAAATTACCCATCTTTGTCATTATAACGATATCCTCTGATGTCATCTTTAACTAATAGATTAACTCAGATTTCTACAGACTGTCAGGATGTTGACAGGTTAACAAGACAGCGGCACTAAACAATTCGTAACTTTCTAACCGTTAATCGGATCTGGGCGTTCTTGGCGGCCACGGAAAGCTAACAACATAGCCCAACTATTTCTAAGAGGTTGGATCCCTAGATTCTGCGTCTACAGACATGAAAACCGTCATCCAAACTACTAGACAGAACGCGATCTATTAAACTGACGCAATTCAATCTATCAAACGACATCAAACGCATCTACTACACATTAACCAGCGAAGAACACACGACGTTACCCTTGTAGAATCGTAGAAAGTTGAAGATCTTGCCCCGCGAAGTTGATCTCCTTCCCTCTCTTCTTCTTCCCTTCCCTTTTCCTCTCTTCTTCTCCCTTCTTCTTCCTCTCCTTTCTTTCTCTTCTTCTTCCTTCTCTTGGTAGAGCAGCAGGGAGGGGTGGGGTGGCTGCTACAGTACCGCGTGCTGTAGCAGAGGTTAGGGTTTTGGGAAAAGGCACCCCCCCTCTTGATTCCACTAAAAAGGCCGGCCCATATGGCTAGGACGTCTTGGGCCGAAAGCCTAAGGTCCAATCATCCCTCAATAGATTCTGAATTTTTTTGAGTAATTTTTCTCTTCAATTTAATGTTGTTCTCTCTAAACTTTATTGCATTCAGTTGAATATTCGGGATATTACAAAAAAAAACCCCTCTAATCCTTTGTTAAACTCTTTTCTATTTAGTCCTTCTCCCCAATTTAAATATTCTCTCTCGAATACTCTTTCGGATCCATCTGGGGTATTACACCTGCGGTCACAATCAGTCAAACTGATATATTGCTACATGCGAAGCAAAAGATGCAAGTGTTCTGTACAGCAACGGTGGTTGTTGGTTGCTACCTCTTCAAGGGCACTGATGGTCGCAGGGACGTAATCCAGTTGGCGGGCGCCATGGTTGGACACGATGATCCCTGCCGCGCCATTCTTGACCGCGAGCCTTGCTGCAAATTCACACGATAGACAACGCTATCTCAGTTAATTGGATACATTTTTTACTCATCAAATCGGATCAAGAACCAACAGCATACTTAAATCTGACCCAAGGACACCACAAAGAAACCACATTTCACAACTACATCACTTCATCGTAGCAAGCAAGCACGAAATCGATAAAAAAAAATGCAGACCCGAAGCGGATCAAGATTCCGGGACAAATACCTGAGGGATGCAACCAAGCTCAAGAAGAAGTGGGCCGAGGATGAAGTCGCGAGATCGGGGCTCGGGGAGGGGAGGAAGGGCGGCAGTGGCGAAGTCGCGAGGTCGGGACTCGGGGAGGGGAGAAAGGTCGGCGGCGGCGAAATCGCAAGGTTGAGACTCGAGGAGGGGAGGAAGGGCGGCGGCGGCGAAGTCGCAAGGACGGGACTCGAGGAGGGAAGGAAGGGCGGCGGCGGCGGAATCGTGAGGAAGACTGAGCTAGCTAGTGATGGTTTCTGCTGTGGGAGCTCGGGTCTCGGGAGCAGCTCGGAGCAGGCTACGTTGGGTTCAACTCGTGGGTTCAATCTATGGGTTGGACCTGTTTCGTATGTTATACTTTAAATCCACTTCAGCCCGAATCCAACCCGTTTTAGAAGCCAACCCAACCCAACCCGACCCGAATTACAAATCAACCCGTTTCAACCCATCCAAAAAGAACCCGAATCAAAACCCAATCTATTAAATCCGAACTAACCCGACCCATTAACAGCCTGAGCATGCAACACACAACACACAATTTGTGACAGCAGCACCGCATATTCTGGATCGATCTGTATACATCGAGCCAGCCAGCAATTGCAAGATACATACACACATGCATGGAAATGTATAGTTTCCGATGGAGAATTTTATTCATTACAAACCACGTACAGCTTACATGGCATTAAATATATTGCTGGTACGTAGCACGCACGTACACTTGCCTGCAATCGAACCGCTTTTATTATTGGTCTATCTGCAAAGAATTCGACCACTGTTTTCTCTATAAAAAATTGTCACATTCTAAACCGTTACATCAAAGAATTAACATACCAGATTAAACAACTAATAATACAAAATACACATACATCCAATATGTAGTTGTTTAATGCTCATATGAGTTATTTAATGCTTTGAATCAACTCCTAAGTAGAGTCCGGTTCCATGTATTTTTTTGTTGGAATCGATCCCTCTAATGTATTGAATTGATTCAATGACTTCTCTCTCCTTATTTGAACCGGCTAAAATACAACATTAGAGATGATCTTAGTATTCCATAGCCTCTTTATAGTAGCTAGGTACATGAGCATGTAACACACACACACACATAATTGAGCCAGCCAGCAATTGTAAGATACATACATACATACGTACCTGTATAGTTTCCGGTGGAGAGTTTTATTCATTACAAACCAGGTACAGCTTACATGGCATTATATTGCTGGTACGTAGCACGCACGTCCACCTGCCTGCGATGGAACCGCTTTTATTATTTCAGTCACACGCACGTACGCATGCATGAGTAGTTTAGGCGCGCGGCGCGACGTAGGTGCCGAGGGCGACGAGGGAGTCGCCGGAGCGGCCGAAGAAGCTGAGCGCGTCGCCGTTGCCCTGCTGCAGCGGCACGCTGAACGCTGTCCCCGACGGGTACCCGTAGGTGCCGTACTCCACGCCCGTGTTGGTGACGAACCTCAGCGACGTCACGCCGATCTCGTCGGCGGTGCCGCTCACCAGGTTCACGTACTCGCCCTGGCCCATCGTGATCTGCGCGCACCGTGCACTGATTTGTAACCAAGAGCTCGATCGATCGAGAATCAATCAATCCATGGCCGATTGATCAATGCACGGATGATATCTAGTCAAAACCACTAATACGTGTGCGTACTAGTGCTGCAGGCTCATCACTTACCGTGTCCGCCTGTCCTTTGGTGCAAGATCCCCATGTGCCGACGGGGATGGACTGCCCCTTCTCGTCGACGTAGACGAAGGAGAAGCCGTTGATGCGGCCGCCGAAGCTGTCGGTACTGCGCACGGTGATGCTCTCCAGGCGACGCGGCTTGCTGCTCTTGCTGATGTCCCGGGGCGTCCCGCCGTTCGCACCCCACGGCCCGACCTTCACCGCCGACGACTACGCGCGTACATGCCAAACACGATACATGCACAAGTTAACTGAATCAATATATGTACGTCTAGCTCCATGATTGTATGTTGATCGATCAGAGCTAAAACACCATTGCTTCTACTGCCTAGCTAGCTTACCATAATTCGTCGCTAGCTAGTCGATCTAACAGATGGAATTTTGTATGTATGTATGTATGTATATGTCGTGCAATCTATCTATCTGATGTGTTCCGTCCAACATCACACAAGCCCGGCCATCTATTTATACCGAGCCAGTCAACAAAAACACAAGGAAAACCTAGACCAAAGGAAGAAACAAGGCTTTCATTTGATCAAAAAGAAAAGCAAGACAGATACATATGCTTACTTATCCCGATCGATCAGTATATGCTCATCCAAAGTCGTAGTAGCATCCTTGCTCCACTACTACAAATAAGACTATTATGGACGCCTCGTCACAGACGGTTTTCCAGAATCCGTCAGTATTGTAATTATCACATACGGTTTTACAAGCGTGACCGTCTACGGTACTAGCGATGGCTAGAACCGTCTATGATACATAATTGCCACATATGGCTTTGAATAAGAACCGTCTGTGATAATTCACAAACTGTTCTTAACTAGAACTATCTGTGATAATTGCAGACATCACAGACAGTTTTTAATTTGAACCGTCTGTGATTAATTCGTAATTATCACAGATAGTTTTTAATTAGAACCATCTGTGATTAATTCACAGATGGTTCTTAACAAGAACCGTCTGTCATAATTTTCACTACTACAAAACAGGCTATAGTAGACGCCCTATCACAGACGGTTCCCTTGGAACCGTCTGTGTTGGGTCTGTCTGGACCTGCGTGTGGCGCGGGTAGCCTATCACAGACGGTATTTTTTAGAACCGTCTGTGATAGTCATCTATCACAGACAGTTCATTAATAGAGCCGTCTGTGAATTATCACAGACGGTTCTATTGAAAAATCGTCTGTGATAATCTAGCCAATCACAGATGGTTCTAATTTAGAACCGTCTGTGTACTATCACAGACGGTTCTCAATAAGAACCGTCTGTGATAATCAGGATTATCACAGACGGTTCTAAATAAGAACCGTCTGTGATATTACACAGACGGTTCTCAATGAGAACCGTTTGTGATAATCAGTTATCACAGACGGTTCGAATTAATAACCGTCTGTGATATCCCGGTATCATATAAATTGCGCCCGACACATCCTCTCGCCAGACCGCTGCCGCTTCGCCAGACTTGCCGCTCTGGAGGACTGTGTCATCGCCGCCTACCGCTGCCACCTCCAGGCCGTCGTCCTCACCTGTGCACATTCTCAGGCTCGTTGGTCGCCGCCACCTCGTTGCCCTCTCCCGTGGCCGTGTGCATCCCTAGGCCATCGTCCTCTCCCTCGTCGGTGACGCACTGCCGCATCCTTCCTCCTTTCCTGCTGGCCACATCCCCATTCCTCGGTATGTTGCAAGGTACTGTACGTAGTTTGACTATTTGAGGTACTGGTCAATGGTGTATTGCTATTTGTTGATTTTTGATGGCCATTCTATGCTAGGTTGCAACTTGGAAACAATATAGCAAGTCCTTGGAGCCTCAGAGCAGTATTGAAGAAGATGAAGAGGAGTAGAGGCCAATGATGATGAGGTTGTTGAAGAAGCAAGTGCACAATCACAGCTGCCAATGCGCGCAAGATCGAAGGGGTAGCTGAAGCAAGTTCGCAAGGCAAAGAGGTGGTTGAGGCAAGTGCATGATGCATGTTACTATGTTACCTCCATGGATGGCTACATTTAGAATTTTGAGGCATAGTGCTTTGTAAATACTAAATAAGCGCAGTATGTTATTGCCATTATACTTGGTGATGAAATTTGATATGCAATACCACTAGGTGATTGCATATGATTATTTTCTTTATAATGTCTATGAAAAGGCATATGTGGTTTTGTAGGCAAATAACAACCTTGGTGTAGGTCAAATTAATTAGTCCAAAGTAATATCAAGATATCACTATAAATTCGGGTAGATGGGATGCAAATAGGGTCGTTCTTTTGTCATGTGAAGCGTCATGTCTTCTACCATACATTGTAGCTAATTGAGGATTAGATGCTCAAGATTACTCTAGTCCTATTTGGTATGGTCTTAGATGTTTGTCGTATGCAATAGTTATCTATGACTAGATGTTTTGTGAAAATGTTGAAATTTGGAGTTGGTACAATTCTCTCTTCACGGAGGCATATCGGATGCCTAAAGTAAGAAAGAAAACTTCGTTATGAAGCTTGACTTGCATATTTAAATTCATGTTTGCTATAAATTAATCGCTAATCAATTTGACACTAATTTGTTACATGCGTAGTGTAGATGGATTGAAACTGGATGTACGGTGTGAACCGTGTGATTCAAAAGTACATTAATGGCATGGTTGCTTTTAAAAGAGCCACTGAGCAGGATATGTTGAAGAAGGGGATAAATTTTATGTACTGTCCATGCATTCATTGCGGTAATCTGAAGATGTTTAACAACGCGGCGCAGATCAAAGCGCACTTGATTCAAAAGGGTTTTAAAAAAGGGTATACATGTTGGACCAATCACGGTGAAGAGCAAATTATACCAGAAGTTAATAATGACGACATTGCCGAGGAAGTCAATGATTCGCCGGATGTGGACTGTGCTTTTGATGAGGATAGGTGGCACGATGACAATCTAGATCGGATGCTACTGCGATGCGTAAGAGAACTACTGAGTGAGAGAGTTTTGTAAATTCGAGGGCTTAAGGGAGGACTCAGTGAGACCTTTGTTCCTGGCCGCAAGCGGAATACCTAAGGTTGTCAACCGTGCTTGAACTGCTGAAATAGAAGGCAAGCAATGGTTGGTCCGATAAGAGTTTCACGGCGTTGTTAGGTCTCCTAGCGGACATCCTTCCGAGAGAAACGTGTTGCCCAAACACCACCTATCAAGCAAAGAAGGTTGTTTGTCCATTGGGAATGGAAGTAGAAAGAATACATGCATGTCCGAACGATTGTATCCTCTACAGTAAAGAGTATGCAGACATGCATGTATGTCCGTGTGCAAAGCATCCGATACAAGCGTCGAGAATCTTGCTAAGGTGAAGCAAGGACCTCTGCTAAGATATTGTGGTATCGCTTGTGATCCCTACGTTTGAAGCGTTTATTTGCGAACTCAAATGAGGCAAGATTGCTGCGTTGGCACTCGAGAGGAGCGTAAGAGATGGAAAGCTAAGACACCTGTTGATTACGCGGTGGAGAAACTTCGATCGGAGCTTCAAGAGTTCGATCGGAACCGAGGAACATAAGGTTAGGGTTGAGTACGGATGGAATGAATCCTTTCGGTAACATGAGCACCGACATTTTGGCCCGTGAATCTATGTATGTACAACCTTCCTCCTTGGTCGTGTATGAAGCGGAAGTACATTTTGATGTCACTACTTATCCAAGGGCGAAGCAACTTTGGGAATGATATGGATGTGTACCTAGCACCATTCTTTGGAAGATCTTGTGACACTGTGGAGCGAAGAGGCACGGTATGGGATGCATACAAGCGAGAGAACTTCACTTTACGCGCCATGTTGTTACGCACTATCAATGATTTTCCTGCCCTTGGTAAACTGTCAAGACTTGATACAAAAGGAGCCAAAGCTCGTCGCCTTTGCTTAGATGCTACGGAGAGTGTATGGCTGAACAACTTGCGCAAAACTGTGTATATGCGTCACCGTAGGTTCTTTCCCAGGAGTCACCCATACCGCAAGATGAAAAAATAATTCGACGGAAATAAGGAGAACGATTCAGCTCCAAGGGCTTTTAGAGGGAAAGAGGTCTATGATATGGTTAAGGATATCGATGTTGTGCTTGGGAAGGGACGTAAATTAAGAACCCGTGAGAAGAACATCTGGAAGAAGTGGTCAATTTTTTGGGACTTGCCTTATTGGGAGCACTTAGAAGTTCGCCACTGCATCGACGTCATGTACGTAGAGAAGAATGTATGTGATAGCTTAATTGGTCTCTTGCTGAACATTAGTGGCAAAATAAAGAATGGTGTTAACGCACGGCGTGACTTGGTTGATATGAACATAAGGACCGAGTTAGCACCGGAAGAGACCGATACAGGACGAATGTACCTTCCTCCAGCTTGCTACACTCTGTCCAAGGCCGAGAGAAATGAACTGTGCCAGAGCTTGCATGGTGTGAAAGTCCCATCTGGTTACTCCGCTAACATTAAGAACCTTGTTTCCATGCAAGATTTGAAGTTAATTGGTACGAAGTCTCATGATTGTCATGTGCTGATGACACAAATGCTTCCTGTTACAATTAGAAGTATCTTACTGAACAAGGTCCGAGTGGCAATCTTGAGGCTGTGTTATTTTTTTTAACTTAATTGCTTAGAAGATCATTGATCCCCAAGGACTAGATGCTCTGCAGGCCGAGGTGGTGACGACTCTATGTCATCTTGAGATGTATTTTCCTCTGTCATTTTTCGATATCATGGTCCATCTCATTGTTCACCTTGTGAAAGAGATAAAGATATGCGGGCCTGTGTTCTTGCATCATATGTACCCGTTCGAGAGGTACATGGGAATTCTCAAGTCCTACGTACGGAATCGATCTCGACCGGAGGGCAGCATCATTGAAGGTTATGCAACCGAAGAGGTCATTGAGTTCTGTGTCGACTACATGGCTCAGGTGGAACCGATAGGTGTGCCTCTATCTCGCCATGAGGGGAGACTGGATGGTATCGGGACCATCGAAAGGAAATCAATCATTCCTGATCTGGATACATACGCTCAAGCCCATTTCACGGTCTTGCAACACATGACCCAAGTGTCCCCGTACATCGACGAGCACAAAGACATGGTACGCCAACAGAATCCAGACCGGTCGGAGGTTTGGATCAGGAGAGAGCACAACCATCGGTTCAACAAATGGTTAAAGACATGATACGCTGCTATGGTTGGCACGAGGGCCACAATTTACAATTGTCGCATGGCAAGGATACGACATAAATGGGTACACATTTTATCGGCACTCGGGATAGGAAGAGCATAGCCCGAGCAAGCGGTGTCCGCATAGATGCATTCAGTACTGATGGGCTGAGGAGCTCCTACTATGGGCAAATAGAGGAGATATGGGAGCTCGACTACGTGCTTTTCAAGATCCCCCTATTTCGGTGCCGTTGGATCCATCTCCCACAGGTGAAGGTCGACAAGTACGGCGTCACTACCGTGGACCTCGAACGTGTCGGATACAAAGACGAACCATTCGTACTGGCTAACCAAGTTGTTCAAGTCTTCTATGTAACCGACCCGGCAAATAAGAAGCGCCACATAGTTCTTCATGGAAAAAGGAGGATTGTTAGAGTTGAGAATGTAGTGGACGAGGAAGAATACAATCAATTTGACGAGTTGCCTCCTTTCGGAAACGGCATTAGACTCGAGGAAGAACCCAGTGAGGAAGCTAGCTATATGTGCGTTGATCATCAGGAAGGCCTATATTTTAATTAAGAATTTACTCCAATGTAATTAATTTATTCCATAACATCATGTGTTATGGACTTGTAATCTCTCATATATTTTGATGTCAACGTGAAATTGTCATGTGTTGATGTGTTATGGACTTGTCATCTTTGATATCGATAGCCAGTCATAAAGGATCTTTCTCACCTATACATTTGTAATCCAATTGTAACTATAGTGACAATACTTGAACAAATGCGATCTTTTGTAATTTATTTTGATTAATGATCACTTTGAGTTGTCAACAATTGATTATCTCTGATGAATCTATTTTTGTGCATGGTTATTTTCAGAGGGCATGGCTAGCAATTCTTGAGGCTAGCCAAAAAAACAGCAAAAATGTAGTCTGGAGTAAGAACTATCACAGACGGTTTTTTGTTAAAACCGTCTGTGAAGGCTAGTATCACAGACGGTTTCCACTAAAAACCATCTGTGATACGCGAATATCACAGACGGTTCTATTAGGGAACCGTCTGTGATATCATTATCACAGACGATTCTTTAATAGAACCGTCTGTGATATATTTTTTATAAGGCGGGAATCGCTAGGGTTTTGCTCTCACTCGTCACTTCCTCTCCTGCGCCCCTTAGGCTCTCGCGCGCTCGTTCACCTCCTCTAGGGTTTAGGGCTCACCCGTTCACCACCGACTACGACCTTGGCGCCGCCGCCCCCGACCTTGGCGCCCCTGACCTCGGCACCCTCGACCTTGGCGCCTTCGACCTCGGTGCCACCGCCCCTGACCTCGGCGCCCCCGACCTCGACGCCCCCATTCACCTCCCCGGCCGTAAGCCCTGATGTCGCCGCCTCCGACCTCGACGCCGCCACCCCGACATCGACGACGCAGACTGCGTCCTCCTCGCTGTCGGCGTCCCCGCCTGCAGCAGCCTCCTCCCAGGCCGTCCTCCTCCCGTGTCGGCCTCCTCCCTCTGCAGGCCTTCTCCCGTGCCGTCCTCCTCCCGTGTCGGCCTCCTCCCCTGCACCTCCCTCCTCCCCGTCGGCCTCCTCTCCTGCACTGGCCTTCTCCTTGCAAGTGAGTTCTTGTGCGGCATCCTCTCTATAGTATTGCTCCTCTGTGGCGATTCGGTTGATCTATATATATATATATATATATATATATATATATATATATATATTTGCGGTGCTAGTTGATACCTTGATACGTATTAGTTACGATTTACGAATCTATATGAAGATATTGCAAATTGATCAATGGGCTTTGTTGACATGCTCTGTGATGAACTCGTCTTATCTTGAGATTGAATGTGATAGTTAGTTCATACTTGAGCTCTATTGTATTACTTGCTACTATCAATATGATGTCTTGTTAATTGGTTACTTTCGGTTGAAAGCTAGTTATTACGATTCTTCCGGTTCATTTGATCTCGTAGCATTTGAAGTGGATCTTGTTATGTCGACCTAATCGGCTTTGTCACTAAACCTGTGTCTTCATGTTGAGTTCTATTGAGAGTATTAGGTTTTAGTTAGTAATCTAATGACTAGTTTGTGATTCTTCTAGTAGTGCAGATGAGCTCATTCAACTTTTCATTTGCCATCTTGATCTCTATAGTCAACCTCTGTTTGATTGGAAGTTTAATCTGTTTTCGTTAACAGTTGAGATCATTTGACAGTTAAGCAAAGTATTGTTTAGAGCTCATAGTTTGAATTTATATTATCATATTCATTTAATGAAGAGTATAGACAATAGGATTGAGATGGCAAAGACTTGTTCTTTAGCTACTCTCCTTCTGAGAGCACATAATATCATCAATCAATATGTTGGAATAGTGTCTGTGCACTGTTAATCTCTAGACCTTTGCTTAGCATTTTCTTCATCGATCCTGACACACTTGAGTGTACCTTTGCTTCGTGCCAATCCTCCATGGCACGAAGCAAATGGTACACCCCAGTGTGTCGGGCTCGAAGAAGTAGGCTCGAGCAAAGATAGGCTCGAGCAAAAGATTTGTATCACTAGTTTCTATCTATACAAAGATCACAAGAGAAGTGGTGGATTAAGGAGTGTTAGGAGTGTTAGAATGGGAGCAGGAGGCGGCGAGCCCTCTGAGATTAAACCTTTGCTTAGCATTTCCTTCGTCGATCCTGACACACTTGAGTGTACCTTTGTTTTATGCCAGTCCTCCACGGCATGAAACAAATGGTACACTCCAGTGTGTCAGCCTCGATGAAGTAGGCTCGGGCAAATATGGGCTCGGGCAAAGTTTTACTTGATTCTATTTTGTTTCTATGTCTTCATTAAAGGCTAGTCTTCTGTACATGAAGCATTAAATCTTTGCTTAGCATTTCCTTAGAGAAGCTAGTGGATTAAGGAATGTTAGTAGTTTGTATGAGCTCATTCAACTTTTCATTTGCCATCTTGATCTCTATAGTCAACCTCTGTACTTCTTAAAATGAGTCGGAGTGTGGATGGGAAGTTCACTTGATGAATATAATGTTTGTTTGGTGAACAGGTCATTCACTTGGTGGTTTGTGTCGATCGGTGAATAGGGGATTCACTTATCCTTGGTTTGGTTGGGAAGTGAATGGGAAAATTCACTAGTTGTTTCAAAGAAATTGTTTAATTATGTATTATTGTTTTTAACTATGCATTTCAATCTATTTATTGTATTTATCGTAAATGCTGCTTTCTGCAAAAAGAACCATACAGCTAACTTTGTCAAGCCATGCATGAATACTATTTGCATACATTTCCCTACGGTTTGCTGAGTACATTCAAAAGTACTCATGGCTTTTGCCCTTGGATTGATCCACAGTTGAAGAGTATCAAGCTGCTCAAGAGTTCTTCACCCAGGTGGACCATGAAGGTTTTGCGGATTAGGATACGTTCTCCACTCGATTTCCTGTGGGCATGTTGATTGGCCATTTGAAGAGTTTTGTTCCGCTGCAAAAGTTTTATTTGTTTCTTTAGCCCTGCGTGGCAAGTTAAGTAAACGTTGACCATAAGGTCCAGTTATTATTATTATTTGTTACTTTAAGATCTTTTTAGTTAAATAGAATAAATGGATGGTATTTCATCACTGTTTCCTGTGTGAGCTAGCTACTGATCTGGGACTAGTTCGGAAAACACAGAGGGTTCCTGAGATGTATTTTCGGGTCCCGACAATTCCAGTCGTAGATTTCTTCCGGATAGATCAGTGAGTAGATTCGGGGTCGAATCCTATTAAGGGGGGTAGAATGTAATACTCCGTATTGTTCTAAGGAAGGAAACTGCTTAAAAGAGAAAATTAGAAGGAGAAAAAGGGGGGTTTTGCAGTTGTGCGAGAACCTAGGCCTCGGGCCTTCGGTCCACGATGCCCAAGAGGAGGATTTGGAGGGCCGGCCAAGTAAGTAAAGGGAGGGGGAAACCCTAGCTAACACTGTAGCACGCCTATTACTGTAGCACCGAACTGTAGCGCCACCGCTCCTCCCGGCTACTGCCCCAAGACCGGCGACCTTTCCTCCCTGCTGCTGCCAAGGGATCAAGAGGACAAAGGAAGGGGAAGAGGTAGAAGGAAGGGGAGAGGAGAACCTCGTAGGGAATTCAGCGAGCACACGCGTCTTCAAGGGTAACGATCATCTCCCCACTATTTGGATCAAGTTAGATTTGTAATTGCCATTGATTAGAGGATCGTTGATCTGCTGCGATTAAATTCAGTAATCTGTCTCATGCTTGCCCTTCAGTTTTCGTGTAGTTAAAGCCTGAATGGGAGGTTAGGGTCTCCTAGAGATTTGTGGGGTCTCGCGTGGGCTTTCTAGAAAGTATTAATTCATAATTTTTGGTTGAATGATGATTTAGTTATGAATTTTGCAATCCGGAGTACTTATTCGGTCTCTAGGTTCGGCCAGCAAGTTTAGTTCTGTGAATTAAGGGTTGGATATGGACGCATTTGGTCAGCTGACCTTCATGATTTATGTAGGTAAATTTATGATGTTTCTAGGAAGATAAAGTTCATAAATTTTGGACGGTTAGAACGAAAGATATGAATTTTTTGAAGTTAATGTTGTAGTCCGTCCATCTATTGTGGACAGTAGACAAAATCTAGGCTATTTGCAACCTTTGTTGCATAGTAGGGATAATTGTAATAAATTTATTGAGAAATATAGTTTTCTGTAGTTTCCAGAGAGTCTTAGAACAGTGAGTTTGGATGTACCAAATAGAAGTTACGAAATTCCTAAGTTAGTAGTACCGAAGATGATAGAACGGTCTTCGGGGTTAAAATCAAAGGCTTAGATGGGATAATTTGATCTTTTGGTCACCTAAGAAGTTGTAGCTATGCTTGTGTAGATTCTAGGAAAGTTGGATTCATGACTTTTGGAGTTTTTACTTATACATTATGGATTTTCCTTTGATAGCTATCGGTTTGGACAAATTGGGATTTGAGAGTGTATCGATTAAGTTTTGGGTTGCGATTAGGAGCGATTAATTTTATTTTGTTCCATTGCTATGCTGAGCACTTTTGAACGGTATTCTTAGTATACTTTACGGTTGTCAGGTGGAGGTGAGAACCGGGGTTAGAGCCTTCCTGTCATTGTCATCTATCTTGCGGTTGAGGCAAGTACAACTTGGATTGTCTTGATTGTTTAATTGTTCACCGTGTTTGATGCTTATGCTATGATTAAACTATATGAACTGTGAGTAATTCCAATAATTCTTGTTTCCATTCATGGTTGTTAATCCATACTTTTGAGAGTATTTTTTCATTACAATGTGTTCATCCATTCATTCGTTCGTTCATGATTCACCCACGGGAGTGGGTAATGAAATGCCATAATTCTAATATGTGCAATTAAGACCCATCATTCCAATATAGGCAATTTGGATCCCCGTTTTGAAATATTCTTCATACGAGCCTTGGATCCCCGCATTTTGATAATATGGTCATGAGTGAACACCGATGGGTGTTCATTGGCTATACCGGTATAAGCAGAAAAGAAGAGCATGCATTTTCATACTTGCATAAGTTTTCTGCCATTCTACATATGAATTTGAATATTGAGAATGTTATGTTCTTGTTCCAGTATTTTCCATATTATTTTGTTGTATTTGCTGAGTCGTGGACTCACTCTTGCTAGTGTTTGTCTATTTTAGGAAAACTCTGAAGACGGCATGCTTTGGGAGGGAGTAGGCACAAAAATAATTGCACTCATTTCACATATCTCACTTTTTAGTTAATAAACCTGCTATTACCTATCATTGGAGAGTTTTGGATTGTAATAAATGGTGACATGATGATTATTTCTGTCCGTCGTTATGTTTTGGTTGATTTAGTTAATGTTTATGTTCATTAGATATATTCTAGATAGCATTGCTTTTGAATGGAATATGATGATTGGGCAATTAGAGTTTTGTTATGATGCTGAAATTTAGAGCTAATTTTATAACCGTTCTCCCGTGTGTTGGTATTAACTGTCAGTAGTTGATAAAGAGTTGAAATTAATTTGTATTGTTGATTTGAATTAGAGGTTTAGGTAACATCTTGGCTTTCGCATAGCCAGGGTGTTACAGTTGGTATCAGAGCGGGCATTAGATCCGTGGTAATTGAAATATTAAATTGACACACTATGCACAGTAAGATGGGGAAAGGGTCAAGCATTGCATTTACGTTTCTGTTGTGTCGCTTGATCATTACTAATATGAAATGAGTATGAATGCTTATGATTTGCCTATATGATTGTTATGTGTGATGATAATAGTTGATGAGAAGATTAGGTCGTGGTTGTAGCCTTGGGTTGCCAAGTTGCACCACCACTTGGGTTTCTTTGGGAAGGTTAGTGTCTTCCTTGAGTTTGGAATGGTTATTCTTGTTCAAATGTAGTGGATGAATTTTCTTAGGATAGTGGTTCATTGCAGTTGATGGGTGTTCATCGGTCTTTGTTGGTTCCTTAAAGCAAACATTTGTTCTCCTGAATGATGAGTTGTTTTGCTGCTTGTAAGCATAGGTCATTTATAAGATTGATCTTTTATTGGGAAGTTCTATCCTTCTTGTTGGGAAACACGACTTGTTCAATCGCTGGGCACTTTGGTTAATGGAAGCTTTATTTTGCATGTTCTTAAATGTGAGGAAGTTTTGGCCCCAATATATTCTTTTCGGGGTAATTTGAGTATGAAGTTTAATACTTCTCTTTTATGAAAGAAAATGTCAAGGCTCTTTTTGCAATGTCCTGCCATGGTTAAGTCAAAGATTGTAATCAAATAAAATGATTGGGTATCGGTTTCAATTGGTCCCTATTTGTTTTTCAGAGCAACTGTTGTCTTTCTGACTGTTGAGCTCTCTTTGCTACTTGTAAATGATGTTATTGACAAAATTGTTCTTTTTCATAAGAGTCCTACCTTTCTTATTGATAAAGGTGACCCGGTTATCCGTTTGGTATTTTGGATAATGGGAATTATCTTTTACAAAGTTCATTGAAAAAAGTTTTGACCCCACTCATTTCTTTTGGGGTAGCTGGAGTGTTGAAGTTTAGAACCCCTTCTTTGCGAAAGAAAGTGTCAAATTTCTTTTGTAATTTTTTATTGTGTTAAGTGAGAAGTTATAAGAATACAAGATAATTGATAATGTATGGGATGTTAAGTTCGGTCAATGGCGTGATGCATAAATAAGCTTAACTGATGTCCCTGGTAGCGTAGTTGGTTAATTTATTGATACCTTGCTATGATTGCATGATGAATTGTGATTGCAAATATATCTATTCCTAAATGGAACCAACACTGTTACTAAGAAGAGTGGATATTGATATGAAACTACCTTGTAAACGTTTATTTGATGATCTTACATAAATACTAGATTTACCTAATTCCTGATGATTTTATATAAATACTAGATTTACCTAATTCCTGACATGCTTCGATTGTTGAAACCTGCATAAAGGACTAGATGGGCGTTGGTGTATCGATTCGTGAAACCTTGTTTTATAGGAATTATGTTAGTAAATATTTAATTAGGTTTTGTCCTAATTTCTGAACATAAGGTGAAATGTTGAATCTGTGTTTATAAATGGTTTTGTAATTGCAAATAGAAGTAGCACCATATTTACTTACATGATCAATACAACCGTCAATTGCTAATGAGAGCTGAAGTTTTGGTGTTGAGAAACACCAATAGTTGAGTGGATAAATTACATAAGTGGTCTTTGATAGCGTGCCTTGCGATATTGTTATTGCATAGTATGATCTTGTTACAAAAAATTTGTTTCTACTTTGTGGCTTGTGTAATAGGCTTTCCATAGATTAAGTAGTTGATGAAGTTTTATGGAGATAATAGGAAAATAAAATGAAGTAGCACATTGAGTTTCTTTGGCAAAGTTTAGGATGTGGTATTAAGGTTCGATGATTCTTGGTACTATTGTATGATATTGATGTTATTAAAATTTTCAATAATGTGATATTGATGTTAATTATTTTAGAGATAAAGTAATTTGATCGCCTATGGTGATATCGCTTAAATGAGAATATTTCAAGTTTTGCTTTCGTGGTCTTTTGGAGCCCATGAACTATGTGGTAGCTGAAATTAGTTTAAATAAAATGAGGTATTTGAATGTTCTATCGATTCTTAAGTGATTATTGTGATTTGAGCTTTAAGGCTCATTAGCTTGAGTTCACAAAGTGATGTTTCAATCAAAGAAAATTATTTCTTTTGTTAAAGGAAAGAGTGTAGTAGATGTATTCAAGATTAGATTCAAGTTTTGTTGATTGCAGCTTATTGAAGTGTGCTTAACCTTGTTGGTTGGCAGCATAAGAGTTCCTCAAGCTTAAAAAGCAATGCTTTATTTTTTGGTTGAGGTTCAATATTCTCTTCTTGTGGGACTTGTGCCCTTATCTGTGGCCTCGTCTTATGTTTTTCGAGTTCTTTGCTAATCGACTATTTCTTTTGGTATTGTGTATTGTAAGTGGTAAATATTTTTCTAAGTACTGAAAATTGTTTCCATTTACCTCTTCTTTTGAGAATGGAGTAACTGATTCGTTTTTCAAGGGTCTTCTAAAGTGTATAGAGATGATTGGATAGTGGTGGTCAAGTAAATTATTTTGTGAGATTTTGGGTGCCAATTTATTTAAGTTGCTTAAGAGGATGAATTGATTTCATGCTAACATTCTCGTAGAGAGTTTGATTTAAATAAAATGGTTCTCTTTGGAGCTAAACTTTTTACGTTGTTGCAATTATTAGAATCTATAATGAATTGTGATCCAATATCTTTTTGTTCTTGTTAGTGGATTACTGGAATATCAAAAGTTTAGGGGATCTTTATCGATTGTTTAAAGTATTAGGATTTTGTAAATTACAAGGTTGAGAAAATGAAACTGAATGGTGTGGTATAGTGAGCGTCCAAGATTAGTGAAGTTAAATGTTTTGGGTAGTTAATTGACTATTGAGGATGATTGAAGTTATGACTGAGGATATTGTTTGGGTTGTGAAATTTTTTGGTAATCGAATGTGAGGGATTCTTGTCAATTATCCTAATTATTCATTGTAGGGGACTTGGCGATTGAAATTTGGAGCTTTTCATTTTCATGCTAGAACCTTGGTTCCCAATGATTTTGTATAAAAGTAGTAGAATAAGAGTGGATTCTGAATAGTGGGATGATCATTGAAAGTATCATTTGGGTGTAGTAAATGAGAGTGTGCGATGTGAATTTCAAGTTGATTATCCTCAACGGATTGAGGTAATGTGATTGTGGGTGTTACAATTAGTATTATCGAGGTGTTGGAAATTATTTGTCAGAATAATTCTTTTGGTAGAGGAGGGTACTAGAGTATCCTTTTGTGGACTAGTAGAGTTTCTCTAGATGAGTGTGGTTGTTGCTCTCGGTTTGAGCATCGCTTTGAGTTGCCGATTAAGACGTCATTTACAATTTGTGTTGGCTTTATGATGGTATGGTGGTTCTTTATAGTTCAGGAAAATAAAGGAAGTGTCTGATGCAGGCATTCGAATGATTTCTCTTTTAGCTTTCGTGATGTTTATTCGCAAACTACCCACTTGGAAAGTAGAAATGTTTTCGTGATGAATCTTCGATTCTGGATTTGACTCTTTTGGGTACCAAGTTGGTAACGCGTGGTTGCGATGAGAGTCCTTCATTTTTTAGTTGGGCTATGCCGGTAAAAAAGTTTGTTTAAAGTGAGTTCTGTTGTGTGTTCCTAGTTAAATGAGATGCTCCTTGTTAAGAAGAAGAGATCGATTGAGTAATGGGACAATAGTTCCGTGCGTGATGTGTAAGTTCTGTGATTTGGTACCAAACGGGAAGATGGCCCAAGATACTTTGGTTTGTTTTCGACAGTTGCGAGAATTAGGAAGTTAGCGTATCGCTAGGACTATCTCGGGTCCATACGCGAGGTACGCAATGTCTTGTATGTTTCAATGCTGAGTGAGTGCTTGAGAGATTCGGAGTTTGAGGATTTGGTAGAGTCGATAACTGACGAGTAAGACCTTACTTTCGAATCCCGGCCAGTGCAAATTCTAGAAGAGTCAGAGCGGGTTCTGAGAAATAAGACTTCGAAATATGTCAAGGTACTTTGGACTCATCAATCCAAGAGAGAAGCTACATGGGAGCTGGAGTCTCGCATGCGCAAATAGTATCTAGATTTGTTCACAACTGGTACATGTTTATCATTGCTAAATTCCAGTCGCAGATTTCTTCCGGATAGATCGGTGAGTAGATTCGGGGTCGAATCCTGTTAAGGGGGGTAGAATCTAATACTCCGTATTGTTCTAAGGAAGGAAATTGCTTAAAAGAGAAAATTAGAAGAAGAAAAAGGGGGTTTTCGTAGTTGTGCGAGAACTTGGGCCTCGGGCCTTTGGTCCAAGAAGCACAAGAGGAGGATTTGGTGGGCTGGCCAAGTAAGTAAAGGGAGAGGGAAACCCTAGCAACTACTGTTGCACGCCTGTTACTGTAGCGCCATCGCTCCTCCCAGCTGCTGCCCCAAGACCGACGACCTTTCCTCCCTGCTGTTGCCAAGGGATCAAGAGGAGAAAGGAAGGGGAAGAGGTAGAAGGAAGGGAAGAGGAGAACCTCGTGGGGAATTCAGCGGGCACACCCATCTTCAAGGGTAACGATCATATCCCCGCTGTTTGGATCAAGTTAGATACGTAATTGCCATCGATTAGAGGATCGTTGATCTGCTGCAATTAAATTCAGTAATCTGTCCCATGCTTGCCCATTAGTGTTCGTGTAGTTAAAGCCTGAATGAGATGTTAGGGTCTCCTAGAGATTTTTGGGGTTTCGTGTGGGCTTTCCAGAAAGTATTAACTCATAATTTTTGGTTGAATTATGATTTAGTTATGAATTTTACAATTCGGGGTACTTATTCAATCTCTAGGTTCGGGCAGCTAGTCTAGTTCTGTAAATTAGGGGTTGGAGATGGACGAATTTGGTTAGTTGATCTGCATGAGTTATATATATAGCTTTATGATGTTTCCAGGAAGATAAAGTTCATAAATTTTGGACTGTTAGAACGAAAGATTGCAACCTTTGTTGCATAGTCGGGATAATTGTGATAAATTTATTGCGAAAGATAGTTTTCTGTAGTTTCCAGAGAGTCTTAGAACAGTGAGTTTGGATGTACCAAATAAAAGTTACGAAATTCCCAAGTCAGTAGTACCGAAGATGACAGAACAGTCTTTGGGGTTAAAATCAAAGGCTTAGATGAGATAATTTGATCTTTTGATCACCTGAGAAGTTGTAGCTATGCTTGTGTATATTCCAGGAAAGTTGGATTCATGACTTTTGGAGTTTTGACTCAAAAGTTATGGATTTTCCTTTGATAGCTGTTGGTTTGGACAGATTGGGATTTGAGAGTGTATCGATTAAGTTTCGGGTTGCGATTAGGAGTGATTGATTTCATTTTGTTCCATTACTATGCTGAGCACTTTTGAATGGTATTCTTAGTATATTTACGGTTGTCAGGTGGTGGTGAGAACTGGGGTTAGAGCCTTCCTGTCATCGTCATCCATCTTGCGGTTGAGGCAAGTACAACTTGGATTGTCTTGATTGTTTAATTGTTCACCGTGTTTGATACTTATGCTATGATTAAACTATATGAACTGTGAGTAATTCCAATAATTCTTGTTTCTATTCATGGTTGTTAATCCATGCTTTCGAGAGTATGTTTTTCATTACAATGTGTTCATCCATTCATTCGTTCGTTCATGATTCACCTATGGGAGTGGGTAATGAAGTCCCATCATTCTAATATAGGCAAGTAAGACCCATCATTACAATATGGGCAATTTGGATCCCGTTCTGAAATATTCTTCATACGAGCCTTGGATCCCCGTATTCTGTTAATGCGGTCATGAGTGAACACCGATGGGTGTTCATTGGCTATACCGGTATAAGCAGAAGAGAAGAGCATGCATTTTCATACTTGCATAAGTTTTCTGCCATTCTACATATGAATTCGAATATTGAGAATGTTATGTTCTTATTCCAATATTTTCCATATTATTCTGTTGTACTTGCTGAGTCGTGGACTCACTTTTGCTAGTGTTTGTCTGTTTTAGGAAAACTCTGAAGACGACATGCTTTGGAAGGGAGTAGGCACAAAAATAATTGCACTCATTTCACATATCTCACTTTTTAGTTAATAAACCTGCTATTACCTATCATTTGAGAGTTTTGGATTGTAATAAATGGTGACATGATGATTATTTCTGTCCGTCGTTATGTTTTGGTTAATCTAGTTAATGTTTATGTTCATTAGATATATTCTAGATAGCATTTCTCTTGAATGGAATATGATGATTGAACAATTAGAGTTTTGTTATGATGCTGAAATTTAGAGCTAATTTTATAACCATTATCCTGTGTGCTTGTATTAACTGTCAGTAGTTGATAAAGAGTAGAAATTAATTTGTATTGTTGATTTGAATTAGAGGTTTAGGTAACATCTTGTCTTTCGCATAGCCAGGGTGTTACATGACCATATCACAGATGGTTCTATTTTAGAAATAGTATGTGATGTGTGACCATATCATGGACCATTCTATTTTAGAACCGTCTGTGATACATATCACAGACGGTTTGTTCCACTAAACCGACTGTGATAGTCCCTTCTATAGTTAAAAATATTCTGTTTTTCGGCTAGCCTCAGGAAATGCTAGCCATGCCCTCTGAAAACAAGAAAGCAGATACAATCACAGATGGAATAATTTCTTAATTACCGTTATACCATGTTTCTTAATTACATGCCGAGTTTCTTAATTACAATGGAACAGTTCCAAATAGGTGTTCACCGTGTGGGATCATTAATTCCACTTGGCTATTTCCTTTTAAAAAATTGCCCTTCCATATGATCAACGCACATATAGCTAGCTTGCTCACTGGGTTCTTCCTCGAGCCTAATGCCGTCTTCGAAAGGAGGCAACATCATAAGATGACATAGAGTCGTCACCACCTCGGCATGCAGAGCATCTAGTCCATTGGGATCGATGACCTTCTGAGCAATTGAGTTAAAGAAATAACACAGCCTCATGATTGCTACTCGGGGACCTTATTCTGCAAATACTTCTAATTGCAACAGGAAGCATTTGTGTCATCAGCACATGACAATCATGAGACTTCATACCAATTAATTTCAAATCTTCCATAGGAACAAGTTTGTTCATGCTGGTGGAGTAACCGGACGGAACTTTCACACCATGCAAGCTCTGGCACAGTTTATTTCTCTCGACCTTGGACAGAGTGTAGCAAGCTGGGCGGAAGGTACGTTTGGCCTTTATCGGTCTCTTTCGATGCTAAATCAGTCCTTATGTTCATATCAACTAAGTCACGCCATGCATTGACACCATCCTTTATTTTGTCACGAATATTCAGTAAGAGACTAATCAAGCTATCACATACATTCTTCTCCACGTGCATGATATCGATGTAGTGGCAAACTTCTAAATACTCCCAATAAGGTAAGTCCCAAAAAATTTATTGCTTCTTTCAGATGTTCTTCTGACAGGTCCTCAATTTACATCCCTTTCCAAGCACAACATCGATATCCTTAATCATATCATCGACCTCTTTCCCTCTAAAAGCCCTTGGAGCTGAACCGTCCTTCTTATTTTTGGTGAATTGTTTCTTCATATTGTGGTATGGGTGATACTTGGGAAGGAACCTACGGTGACGTATGTACATAGTTTTGCACGAATTGTTCAGCCACACACTCTCGGTATCATCAAAGCAACGCTGACAGGCTTTGTCGCCTTTTGTATTGAACCCTGACAGGTTACCAAGGATAGGAAAATCATTGACGGTGCAGAACAACATGGCGCATAAAGTGAAGTTCTCTCATTTGTACGCATCTCATACCTGTATCCCTTCATTTCACAGTGTCATAAGATCTTTCAGCAATGGTGCTAGGTACACATCAATATCGTTCCCAAGTTGCTTCGGCCCTTGGATAAGCAGTGACATCAGAATATACTTTTGCTTCATACACAGCCAAGTAGGAAGGTTGTACATATATAGATTGACGGACCAGGTGCTATGTCGGCTGCTCGTGTTACCGAAATGATTCATTCCATCTGAACTCAACCCAAACGTTATATTTCTCGGTTCCGCACCGAAGTCTTCGAAGCTCCTATCAAAGTTTCTCCACTGGGCAGAATCAGCAGGGTGTCTTTGTTTTCCATCTTTCTTACGCTCCTCCGAGTGCCAACGCAACAATCTTGCCTGCTTTCAGTTCGCAAATAAACGCTTCAAATGGAGAATTATAGGTAGATACCACAACACCTTAGCAGGAGGTCCTTGCTTCACCTCGTTGCCCTCGTTGTCATCGAAGTGTTTCTTACACTTGTATCGGGATGCTTTGCGCACTGGATATACATGCATGTTTGCATACTCTTTACGAGAGAGGATACAATCGTTCGGACATGCATGTATTCTTTTTTACTTCCATTCCTAATGGACAAAGAACCTTTTTAGTTCAGTAGGTGGTTCTGGGAAATACGTTTCCCTCCGGAAGGATGTCGGCTAGGAGACCTAACAACGCCGTGAAACTCTTGTCAGACCAACCATTGCTTGCCTTCAATTTCAACAGTTCAAGCATGGATGATAAGCTTGTGTATTCCGACTTGTAGCCCGGCAACAAAGATTTCTCCGAGTCCTCCATCAAGCCCTCGAATTTACCACACTCTCTCTCACTATAGTTCCCTTCTGCATCGCTTAGCGTTTGATCTAGATTGTTATCGTGCGACCTATCCTCATCGAAAGCACAGTCTACATCCGGCATATTGTTGTCTCCCTCTATAATATTCTCTTCACCGTGACAGGTCCAACATGTATACCCGTTTTTGAAACCCCTTCGAATCAAGTGCGCTTCGATCTACGCTAAGTTGATAAACATCTTCAGATTATCGCAATCAATGCATGAACAGTACATAAATTTCATCCTCTTCTTCAACATATCCTGCTCGGTAGCTCTTTTAAAAGCAGACATGCCATCAATGCACTCTTCACTCACACGGTTCTCAATGTACATCCAACTTTGGTCCATCTATGCTACGCATGTAACAAATTAGTGTTAAATTAGATTAATGCTCCTATAGCTAGCTAGCCATTACACTTACACATATCATCCACCTTAAATTGTCCATCTAAAGTAGCTAGCTACGTACTATTCATGAAGCAATACATATATCAAGCAATAGTATATTGAAGTAGACTAGGAGTAGTGAAACCAATTCTTAAATTAGAGCAAACTACCAAGCTAGATCTAAATCTAGATCTAAACCTAGCTATCATCTCTCTTGATTATAATGCATATAATTAGAAGCAAATACTAACCTCGGATCACCAAGAACAAATAGATCTACAAGTACATTTGCAAATCTACGTTATGCTTTCACGAAACACCCCAAAGCCGATCGCCGCTACAGACAGATCTGTCGGGATGGGATGGGTATTTAATAATAGAGTACATATCATAGACACTTCCAATCTCAAATCGTCTATGATACATAATTATCACAGACAGTTCTTGTTAAAACGTCTATGAATTATCTCAGACCGTTAGGATTAAAAACCATCTATGATGTCTACATTATCACAGACGGTTATCACATACGATTCTTGGTAAGAACCGTCTGTGAATTAACCACAGACGGTTCTTAATAAAAACCATCTGCGACGTCTGCAATTGTCACAAACGGTTATATTTTTGAACTATCTATGATACATATTACAGACGGTTTGTTCCACTAAACAGCCTGTGACAGTAAATATGTATAACTTATTTTTCACCGGTCAGTAATGCCGTCATGTCGTTATACCGAGACCGTTTACATAGAAGAGGGTAAGATAAACACGTTATTCAGTAAACATGTTCAACATAGACAATAACTTCAACTCTAAATTGGATTTTTTTTTTAATTTTTGTATTTATATTTGGCCAAATAGCGTGGCTAGTCGCTTCTTACAAAAGATTTTTGGAAAAAAGTAGAAAAAAAAGATCAACTTTTTTCCTAGCGGCCTAGGTAGACTGCTATCTCCGTCTTCAGTTCTTCGTAGCCGACTTCATCGATATCGGAGGGTTTGGGGTCAGTGTAGGTTCCCCAAAACACGTCCACCCGTTGACGCGCTCGTCGGAGAGTAGGCCAAAGACGCTCCGACTCAAGGACCAAGTCGAAATGCGCCCAAATGCTCTCTTCCCTCGCTTGAGGTGTCTCGGCATGGTAGACCTGATCGACCGCTGTCTTGATGTAGCCGTCGTAGAGACGGTAATCCTCCTCGAGTCGTGCAATGTCGTTCTCGAGGACCACTTCGATGGCGAGGTTAGCTCGTCGGAAGAGGGAGACCACCCGAAAGACGCGGCGGAGGAGGATGTCAAGACAGTAGAAGGTGGTGGCCACCTAATCCGGCATAACCTCGGGCAGAGGAGGGAGGGCACTGTTGGCACAGTGTCCTCCCGCAGCATCTGCCAGCGTACAGCCGGAGAGGTGCTTGTACAAGATGGCCAGGTAGATCATCAATGCCAGCAACAAGCAGTAGGGATCCATTTCTTTTGTGCTTGAGAGTAGAGCAGTGTGGGGATTCGTTTGTGCTTGAAAGTGGAGCAATGTGGGGATTCATCTTCGGTGGCCGATGATCATTTATATAAAATAAGGAATAAATTCGGCATGTGAGACGAAGAGACGCATCGGGGACGAAGAGACGCGTCAGAGACGAGAGATACATATCACAGACAGTTCCAACCACAAACCGTCTATGATACAAACACTACTACAGGAAGCCACATCACGAGATGGTTCGAACCGTCATCACGAGCGGTTTTCGAACGAATCTATATTTGTTGATGCGTGATATGGCGATTATCACAGACGGTAAAAACCGTCGTGATCGCAATATCGCGAGCGGCTTTTTATTAAAATTGTCTATGAAGGCTAGTATCACGAGGCGGTTCTCAATAAAACCGTGCGTGATCTGAATATCCTGAGCGGTTCTAAACAAAAACCGTCTGTGATCCGTGAATATCACAGACGGCTTTTCTTGAGAACCGTTTGTGATATTCGCGTATCACAGACGGTTTTTATTGAGAACCGTATGTGATATTCGCGTATCACAGACGGTTTTTAGTGGAAACCGTCTGTGATACTATGCCTTCACAGACGGTTTTAATGAAAAACTATGCGTGATAGTTCGTACCCTCGACTACATTTTTTCTTTTTTTACGCTAGCCTCAGGAATTGCTAGCCATGCCCTCTGAAAACAAGCATGCACAAAAATAGATTCAAGCATGCACAAAAACAGATTCATCAGAGATAATCAATTGTTGACAACTCAAAGTGATCATTACTCAAAATAAATTACAAAAGATCGTATTTGTTCAAGTATTGTCGCTATAGTTACAACTGGATTACAATTGAGTCTATTGTTTGAGTTGAGAGGTGTCGGTGGGGTGATGCTCTGGGTTGGCGACGGAGTGAAACCCTCCGTTGTCGTTAATGATTTACGAGTTGATAAAGGTGCGAGCTTCCTCGAATGTCCTTGATCTCTTCAACGAGTCCATCACATTGTAAATCCAAGGCACATCGCTAGCAAGAGTAAAGTGGTAAGCTATATATATTTAAATTTATAATTAGGAAATAATTATTTGAGATTGACAAACCTCAAGATCCTTCTTCCTAGCTCTAAGTATTAGCTGCATATGATAGCAGATGTAGATTGCACATAACTCATCATCTTTTTGCTGGCGGCACTGCAAAAAATAGAATTACATATATAGGTATAGTCAGTTCGAGACGCGTTATTATGAAGTATGATATAGGATTATCGTGTTGTAGCGTGTACCGGAAAATCCATTATGTGTGTTTGTTGGGCGCTCTTTCCATTGTATATTCCTTTGTTGGCAACATAATCGATGAACGACCTACATGATTCGAAAAAGTTATCCTCGGTCATTTCAAACGAATGAAGATTACAATAGAGTTATGTAAGGAGGAAATGAGCATAGCTCTCGAGTATTCCTCTTAGAACGCTGAAGTCGTGCTTGTTGCGGTTTAGGGAATCAAGGTATATCACATGGTTCCTCTTGGGTATAATAACTAAAAGGATCCAGTGGTACCTACTCATGTATGTCGCTATAGTCATTAAACCTAAGTTTGTTCTGCGTATAAAGTACAAATGAAATTTGTATAGAAAGTAGTGACACTTACCCTTGGTTGTAGGGCACCACTATGTACTTCATGTTCTTCTGACGAAGCAATGACCTCGTTATGTATTTCTCGACGAAGGACGAGTCTTCTTGGATAGTTTGCAACGATACCACATGTGGGTCGAGGAAACCCACCGGTTCTTTCTATTCCCGGACATTTTTCAGCATGTATCTATACATAAGCAATGAGTTGTGATATTTATCGGTATTACATGAATGTAGAACTTGATTATGCGCGACTTACGATTGTCCAACATCGTAGAAGCGAGGCGTCAAGGCCAGCGAGGTTGAATAGGTCATATAAGTCGTTGAAGCCCACGAAGTTCCTCGTCCGTTGAAGAAATGCTTCTCCTCGTATCGGCGGTGATTCGATGATCGCACCCTTCTTTTGGGTCTTCTCCAAGTACCGTGCATGCAAAGCGACAAGCATATCCGGCGTGCATTAATACTACGTCGAACAACAGGTTTTCCGATGATGTAGTTCCGGGTATCCCGAATTGGGAGGCGCCTTAACGTTAAATCGATTTTGATTTGGCCTTAGCGATTGGCGGCGTCTTCTTGTGAGACGACTCGGGAACCGTCTGCCGCACGCTTTTGTTGTTCCTTCGCGTCTTCTCCACGGAATCGAAGAGGTGGCCTTCGAGGCGAAACATGAGGTGGAGTCATCGAGGTCCGTTGGAGAGGAATGGTCGTGTCGGATCGCGACCTTCTTTGGGTCGAGCGATGTCCTTCTTGGGCCCTTGGATAAAAGAGTGGGCGGCATCCCCTAGTGTTATGATCTCTTCATCCGGGGGAACCTTCAGCAGGACGGCTAGGAAATTGCCATGCACCATATCCACGGACCTGGCGTAACCTGCGCCGGTGGCACTGCCGTCTTTGACTTGCCCTTCCTCGTATGGAAACACCATCCGTCTTGTGACCTCAATAGAAAGGACCCATCCATCCTCACTTGGAGCTTGCGGGCGTCGGCTCCTACAAAACGATACGCAATTAGCTAAGGCGTCCTATAGGTCTATCTTTGGTGCATTCCATAGATGTACGTTACCTTGATGTCGTCTATCAGTAATCGGACGTCGTCATGTTCATAATTATGCGCAGACGCGACGCTACTCCGACGTCGAGGAGGACTAGCTCCCAAATTAACGAGTGTGGCTTGCGATTGTTGGCTTAGGAGTAGATTCATTTGACCCTGCAATGCTGCTATCTTTTCTTCAAATTTGTTAGTAATCATCTGTACCAACCGGTCGTCGTGCTCGGCCTTGGATCTCTTCCTACTCCTATCGTGCGATGAGTCGTCGCGAATCCATGACTCCAAGGTACGTTAACCCCAAGGCCTCGCGTGCGACCCGGGTGCTCCTTGTTTCCCAAGGCCGTAGATAGTATATCCTTCTCCTTGTCTGTATGGAAGGAGCCTTGGGAAGCTTGGGCAGTCAAGTCACGCTGCAAGAGGTCATCATGTTATTATAGACACTATGAAGTTATGGACTTATTAACTAGGTAGTTCGACATATTTACCACACGTTGGGACACTTCCTGGTCTACCGGGTTTGTGAAAGAGATGCTACCCGAAGATGAGACTTTTGCCCTCGCTTTTAACTAGCTTAGGGAACGCGAGTCTGTGATATCAGGAAATGGCCCAGTTGCGTTCTCCTCCTCCCCTGCCCATTCCTCGTATTTACCCACGTACCCAACGGTGCCGAGTCTGTGCGGGTGAGTGTTTCGTGTCTGGAGAGCTTTGTGCGCCGCACTTTGCTCCTTAAATTCAGCCGTCGTTTTCATAGCCACAAAGGTGTCCCATGCTTCCCGCGTCAAGAATCTATACTTCGCGAAGGGCGTCTGACCCGTGTTCATGTACTTCGTGACAAGAATGCTCTTGAAGGTCCTCCACGATTTATCCATCGTGAGCATCGCCGTCCGTCGCACGCGTGCCACATCTGCTTCTAGAATAGTGAACTTCTCTGAGAGTTCTGTCCACAGCGCGCCTTTCGCTAGTTTTGTCAGGTCCTTCCACCTTGGTGTGGTGATGGGGACCCGTTCCCTTCCAAGTATCCCGCAGATGGTCCGAAATCTTGCCGCTGATCTCTTGGGAATCAGAGGGACCCCAAAGTCACTGACCTCTGGGATGACGATCGCCCATGAGCATTTTCGATTGTCCTCTGCCATCTCGCTTAGTGTCATTATAAATCGGCGGTGACGGCGACCTCGTCGGCGCCTCTTCCATCTCGGTGTCGATGTGGCTGGCCTCGTCGGCGCCTCTTCCATCTCTGGCGTCGATGTGGCGGATGCACGATGCCTCTGCCATCTCGTTTACTTGCTATCTATATAAGTTACATATGCAATAAAATGGATTGCAAGTGTCCCAAATTAACATATACATTTAAACTTAATAATATGCTCAACATGTGCAATATTAGCAAATAATCATAATTAATTCTAGCATAAATATGAAACAATTAATCTCAGGAACTCTATCTCCCGTGTGAAATCCCCGAGCACGGCCATAACCGTGGACACGGCTATTCGAATAGTTTTACACTCTGCGAGAGGTTATGCGGCTTTCCCACATGACATGACTTCTCTAGTTTGTTTGGCATCCGTCGATACCCTTGCTCACTACCTTAGGTAGCGGTCTAGAAACGCGTGACAAGGCCTTTACAAAGTCTGTTTTGATCGATTACGCCGCTAAGGTTTCAATACTGAATGTCTTTCCAACCAGACAGGGCCCCCCTCTTGCGTCTGTGAGAATACGTTTCCCATAACTCACGCTCTCCACGACAGAACCAAATCAAAACATCGCTAATTAATTAGCCAGGTCCATCCCATACCAGACATGTGGTTGTACAGTTAAGGCCCAGTTCAATGGCGCACAAGATTAAGTCCTTGACAAGTTACTCAGGCGAGACTACCACAAACCCAATCCATGTTCCATCCACACCCCCACTATCCACCAACCACTACTTTGGCGAAAACCATTTTGTTTAACCAAGACCCATGACTCACCCCGTCATGGTACCCATAAATTTTAACAAGAGTGGCTCACCACCACGATTCCATATATCATTAAGTCAAGATTAATCATTATGACACATGTGATGATGAACCCCCAACGTAACTAAGCGTAACTAAGCATCAATACGCTACCCATGTTGGCAATATGAATATGTCCAACTAAAATTATCCGTGCTAGGGTGACAAAGGATTCATGGCATTCAAATAATCAAAGGAGGCATAATGACAATAGGTAATCACTAATCCCAAAACAATTTGTATAAAAATAGCATGCAATTGTATAAAACAATATATTTTTGAAATCATAGGTTCAATATGATCAAAGGACTACAGCTTGCCTTGGAATAAATCCTGAGATTGATCTTGATCTTGGTAGACTCCTCCTTTCTCAAAGCTTCCCGAAGTATTAACGTCTAATCGCAAACAAGACAAATAAACCAAATAAACAAATAATAGAGGCAATATAAACTCCAAAAATTAAATAAAAATCTCAGATAGATAGATCTTGAATTTAGATAAATTTAGGAATTTGAATGGACTCAATCGGAGTTCGGATGCAAAAGATATGAGCTTTGGAAGATTGAATCTAAAAGAAACCCTAATTTCAGAATTAACCAGAATTATTTTCCTATTGGAAATTCATATTAATGACGTCAGCCCTGGAAATCAGCCGAAAAGAATAAAAGAAAAGCAACCTGACAGGTGGGACCCATGGGTTAGTGTGATGGCTCACAGTGGACTGAGTTCACCGAGCCGGATGTTGAGATTGGATCTGGACCACCACGTGGCAACACTGACTGGGCTCCACGCGAGCGACAGTGAGGCACCTGTGAGTGAGGTGTGGTGGAGGTGGCAGTGACACGGCGCTAGCAATGATGTGGCGGCCTTTCGGATCCCGACAGTCCCGTGACAGCTGCTCACCGTGTGACGGATAGCACGGAGGTAGAGGCGTGGCGGTGATCACGCGAAGGTGCGCAGGTGCTTGGAGACCTCTGTGGCGGCAAGCGGCGAGGATTAGGCGGTGACAAGATCTCAGGTTCGACGAATCTGGGGCTCGGTGAGCTTCCGACGAATCCAAGGCCACCAGGAGGTAGCCCTTGTCCTTGCGAACTCGAAGAAGGCGGCGGCGAGGCTTGCGCGGCTTTGACGGCGAAGGACGAGCTCGACGGAGTTGCAGCAGCGTAGAGCTTCCTTGGCAAGACCTAGAGGCTAGGGCTTCGCTCCGGGGTCAAGGCGGCCGGGTATGGGATGCGGAGGGTGCGGGCTCTCGATCCCCTTTTAAAGGCTTGGCCGGGAGAGTCCGGGAAGGCTACACGAGAGCGGTAGCGACGGCGGCGGCCGGCTCGGACTCAGAGTCCTAGAGGTTGGACGGCGGCGGCGTGGCGAGTGAGCCCTACGACAGCGAAGCGGTTGATTTCGGCGGCGTGTGAGCCGTGCAGCGATCGCCGGCAAGAAGTGGGGCCATGCCGCGTCGCAAGGAGAAAGAGGAGAAAACGGGCGGCGGGAGTGAAATTTGAAGCGAAAAGCGGGTTGCAGAGTAGGCGGATGGGAACAGGAGCGGGTTTCGGCCCAAGAAGGATTCTGAGATTTTTAATAGTTTTTCTTTTTAGAAAATAGCAAGAACTCCAAATAAAACTCAGAAAATAGCAAATGAACTCAGAAAAATTCTAGAAAATTCTAGAAAATATATCCAAGCTCATAAAATCCAAATAAAATAATTTTTATAATAGTTGATGTTGACATTAATCCTATTAAATTGTTTTTGAACTCTGAAAATTCCAATTAAGCTTTTAACTTTAGCAGGAAAATCCAAATGGTTATTTTTCTTTTAAAACTTTAAAACAGACCAAATTTTTGGGATGTTACAGGAATTTAGCAATGATAAACACGTACCCATTGCAAACAAATCTGGATACTATTTGCACATGCGATACTCCAGCTCCCATGTAGCTTCTCTCTCAGATTGATGAGTGCAAAGTACCTTGACATACATCAAACTCTTATTTGTCAGAACTCGCTCTGACTCTTCTAGAATTTGCACTGGCCGGGATTCGAAAGTAAGGTGTTACTCGTCAGTCATCGACTCTACCAAATCCTCAAACTCCGAATCTCTCAAGCACTCACTCAGCATTGAAACATACAAGATGTTGCGTATCCCGCGTATGAACCCGAGACGTTCCTAACGATACGTTAACTTCCTAATTCCCGCAACTGTCAAAAACAAACCAAAGTACCTTAGGCCATCTTCCCGTTTGGTACCAAAGCATAGAACATACACATCATGCACGGAACTCTTGTCCTATTTCTCAATCGATCTCTTCTTCTTAACAAGGAGCACCTCAAGTAACCAAGAACACACAACAGAACTCGCTTTGAACAAACTCTTTTACTGGCATAGCCCAACTGAAAAATGAAGGACTCTCATTGCAACCACGCGTTACCAACTTGATACCCAAAAAGAGTCAAATCCAAAATCAAAGATTCATCACGAAAACCTTTCCACTTTCCAAGTGGGTAGTTTGCGAATAAACATCACGAAAGCTAAAAGAGAAATCATTCGAATGCCCACATCAAGCACTTCCTTTAGTTTCCTGATCCAGAAAGAACCACCATTCCATCATAAAGCTAACGCAAATTGTAAATGACCTCTTAATTGGCAACTCAAAGCGATGCTCAAACTGAGAGCAACAACCACACTCATCTAGAGGAACTCTACTAGTCCACAAAAGGATACTCTAGTACCCTCCTCTACCAAAGGAATTATTCTGACAAATAATTTCCAACACCTCGATAATACTAATTATAACACCCACAATCACATTACCTCAATCTGTTGAGGATAATCAACTTGAAATTCACATCACACTCTCATTTACTACACCCAAATGATACTTTCAATGATCATCCCACTATTCAGAATCTACTCTTATTCTACTACTTTTATACAAAATCATTGGCAACCAAGGTTCTACCATTAAAATGCAAAGCTACAAATTTCAATCTCCAAGTCCCCTACAATGAATAATTGGGATAATTGACAAGAATCCCTCACATTCTTGGAATTTTGCGCTCAAAAATTGTTTACCATTATCTGTGATTATTCGACTTGGGACCCCAAACCGAGTGATCACGCTTCTCATCATGAACTGTTTTACTGCTTTCGTTGTTATCCCAGTCACAGGGTCAGCTTTGATCCATTTTGTGAACGTATCAATAGCCACAAAAAGGAAATCGAAACCTCCTGGAGCCTTTGGGAACGGTCCTAGGATGTTGAGACCCCAGGTTGCAAAAGGCCAAGATAAATGGATTGTTTGTAATGCCTGAGCCGGTTGGTGTATTTGCCTGCTATGGAACCGGCATTGTACACATTTATTAACCAACTCTTTGGCATCGTAGAGAACTGTTGGCCAGTAAAATCCTTCTCGAAAGGCTTTTCCGACCAACATTCTATAGGAAGCGTGTGTTCCACAGATGCCCCCGTGTATGTCGTGAAGGAGGTTTAGTCCTTCTCTCTGTGATATGCATCGCATGAGTACCCCTTGAGTGTCTCGTTTGTAGAGGACTCCTTCGACCAAAGTATACATTCTGGCCTTTCAGGATAAACGATCCGCCTCGAGATCATCATCAGGTACGGAACTCATCTGAAGATACTCATAGATGGGATGCATCCAGGTATCTTCGTATTCTAGAGAGGCTACCTCAATAGGAGGTGTCTCTGGTGTTTCAACCAGAGACGGCTTCTGGAGCTGTTCCAGAAAAACTCCTTTTGGTACTTGTTATAACATCCCAAACTTGGGTTTGTATTTCAAATGTAAAAAAATGAGGAGAAATTAAAACTTTTGATGCCTCATGTGTCATTTGAAATGTTCTAGAAATTTTTCCAAGGGTTTCCTAATTTCAAAGACCGATGTTTCAATTAATGGAAGCATGGTCCTTGAAAACTCCTGAAGCAAATCTTGTGATCATCCTCTGGCAATATTTTTTTCTAGGTTCTAGATCATTCCATTGACTACTCTGAAAAATTTCATAATTTTTAGAAATTATTTACTATTTTTCAGAGTCCAGTCAAACCAATTAGATCGTTAGTCAAACTCTAGGGCAGAACCTTGACAAATTTCTAGAGAAAAATACAGGGCATAAAAACACCTCGAAATTTTATACAAGGTTAATCTTGGAGTCAGGAACCTCCAGTAAAAATTTTGGAATTTTTGGAGTTATGCAACTCTATCTAAAAATTCCTTTAAGCTCAGCCTATTTTTCAAACCTAGTCCTTGCTACTGTTCCTCGGGCCGGACCCAAGCCTTTTTGGTCGAACCCAACCACGTTCATGTTCGTACTTGGTCCCAGCTAACGTGCACGAGCCATTGGATTTCAATCGGACCGTCCAGATTGGTCGGGAACGTTCGAACCGTCCGAACGCCCATTTCAATCAAGACTGTCCATTTTAAATCGAACCGTCCGCATCGCTTGAGAACGTTCGGACCGTCTGAACAAACACTTGATCAGGACCGTCGATTTTCAATCGGACCGCCCAAATGTTCTAACTCATATCTTTTGACTCGAACCGACCCGAGCCACTTTCGTATGTTTTGCTGACTGGTGGGCCCCGCTTGTCAGGTCGTCTTCTCCACACGGCCCTTGCACCCGTGCCAGCTCGCCATGGACAAGCTCCGCCCGTGCGTCACCTTCAATGGCTCCGCCACTAGTTTTTGACGCACGCCACTGGTTTGACCCATGGTTTCACACTCGCCCATGCTCCTATCGCCTCACCATCGTGTCACTGTCACTCGTGGTGGAGCCATGGACCAAGTTCACCGTAGGAGCTCCATTCTTCTGATTATCCACCCCAGAGCTTATAAAAGCTCCTCAATGGCTTCACTGCTTTCTTTTCGACACCACCGAACCATCCACACCTCCAATTTCCTCTTCCACCGAAAGAAATTGCTTTGAGCTCGAGCTCTCAATTCCGGCCGCCGCACCTCAATGTCGTTCCAGCGCCACGTGCGTTCATTTCCTTTTATGTTCACGTCATTTTGCGCCCCTCATCACCATCATCATTTCCCCAATCCAATTTTGAATTACATTCTTAGGAATCATCAAATTTTGGATTTAAACTTCTTCGGCTGAAATTTGTCCCCTTCGTCCCCAACTCTGGTAAGGTGCTCCATTTTTCAATTACTTGCTCTTGTACCATCTCTGAGCCTTACTGAAGCTTCCCGTATCACTTGGGCCCTTCCTTTTTGCTCAAGCCACCGTCTCCTCGTTGTCTTCCTCAGCGCCGGTACTGGACTTCGCCGTCGGCATGACTCCGACTAGCTTATCCTCCCTACCCACCCCGGTATACTCCTAGCCTCCCTTTGGTACTAGTGCGCACCTTGGATAGCTCAATGCATTGTCGTATCGGCTTTGTCGTAATTCCCGTAGCTTCACCTCCGCTCCACCTCTTCGCGCCGCCATGTAAGCTCGTCTTCGGCGATGCTCCGGCCACCTTCAAGTGTGCAATAGCATTAGGAACCCATTTTAGCCCCTAGCTCACGCCGCCGTAGCCTCCTTCGCTGGGGATTCGCCGGAGAAGATCACAGCCGGGAGCGCCTCTGTGTTGTCATTTCTGGACACGCACTGTAGCACAATCATTAGCCATTAATCTCTGTCCTAAACCCACTTTTCTATGTTAATCCAGTAGTATTGGGTTAATGTATCTCTTACATGTGGGCCCTTGAACAGAAAACAAGTTTAAACTCCGGTCAAAGCTTGAGTCTTTGACATGTAGGACCCACCTGTCAGTTCGCTTCTCTTAAGCCAGAGTCTGAACTTGTATTTTGTTTGGACCGTCTGATTTCATTTCAACGGCCCAGATTGTTTTGAACGTTCGAACCATCCGAACGTCCTTCTCGTTTGGACCGTCCGATTTCGTTTCAACGGGCCAGATCGCTTTGAACGTTCGGACCATCCAAACTTCCCTCTCGTTTGGACCATCCGATTAGAACTCAACGGTCCAAACGTTTTCAGCTTAGGGGTTATAAGGTAAATCTATATATCAGTTATTTATGTACTGTAAATTGCTTTGAACTTCAAAATAGCATAAGTATTTCATTTTAACTCATTTTTGGATGATTCAAATTTTGTTGGATTAAATTTTTAGTGTATTTTATTTTGGTTTAGTTTTTGAGGCTTGTTACTATTCCCGTTTTAATCGTTAGTAGGATTACTTTCGGTTTAGCATTATTTCTTGCACTAAAAATTGTTTTAACTTCAAAAATGCACAAGTCTTTCTCTGTAACTCCAAGTTGGGCAAACTCAAGCTTGTTGGTCTCCTCTATTACTGTAATTTATTGTAGAATAGGTTTTGATTATGTTACTTTCTCTGAAAATATTATTTTACATATGGTTTGTGCACTACTTTCTTGACTTTGAAAAATCATAAGAAATTCATCTTAGCTCTGAGGTGAATCAAATTCCATTGTTCATATCATGTGGTGCTCTGTCCATCATAAAATTTTCATGTTCACCACCTCTTTGGAAAATTTTGCCAAAATTTTAATTTTGGATTAACAGTACCCGAGAGGGATTTTTCTGCATTTCTTTTGAAAGCTGATTTTGTTTTGGCTGTAACTTTTGCATGCAACATCCTAATCAATTGAATTTTGTTGCTAAATTCATATAAAATCATGCTCTACCTTCAGCATAAATTTCATGATTTTTGGATGACTTTGAATTTTTGAGTATTTTCGGTGTTATTCGTTCTCATTGGTTCTTTTCGCTCTTTCGGTAGGTTCCGACGAATTCGTTGATTACGAGAGTGATCCTTTGCAGTAAGAAAGTTATCTCCAGCAAGGCAAGCAGTTTTCCTCTGATGCACGTTGATCCTATTATTTGCGCATGCTAATATTTCAAATGTTTCAACTATATGTATGCATGCTATGTGACAAGTTATTTCTTAGTCGCGATGGTTTACCCAATTAGTTAAATGAACTGGAGGTAAACATACATCATTTACTACTGAGCCTAGGATTATCTCCGTTGTGATTTATAGCTCGATGAATAGGCTCTAGTCACTTTATATTGTAGTATGCGAGTTGTGTCGCTTAGCAATGCTTAGAACAGTAGAATGGGAATCATCGCTTCGGCGATGGTTATTATATCATCACTTTAAATTACTTGGGTCAGGGTACCCATGTACGTATTGTATTTGGAAACTAAAACTGAAAATAAAATGTTTTAGACTTAGGCACATTGGTTGGATGGTGTGACTGTCGGGTGTGCATGGATGGTGCCTAAGTCAACAAGGACCGAGTTACTTGTGTCGCTGATCCAAGCATTATTGCATACTAACCACATGAGGGATATATGGGACCCCTCTTGACTTAGTACTTTCGCGTGTGTTAGCTCCAAGTCGCAGGAGGTTGTGTGAGTTGTGTGAAAAAGGAAATAATCTGTGTGTGTTGGGCGTGACGAGATGGGTTCTGGGTTTAAGTCCCCTACCCTGAGGAGCATCGGTAAGTTATCTCTCGACCGATGACTCTAACACAACGTATAATTTCCATCATACGGGCGGCTCGTAGTTAATACATAATATTGGAAAACGTCTCGTAGGACTTAGCCTTACCGGCATACCTTCGGAAGTGTGCTTTATCTAGTGGCAAAAGAGGCGGTCTAGCGTGTGGGTACATTGGTACACCCCTGCAGGGTATAATCTATTCGAATAGCCTCATCCTAGGTTACGGACATGCTTGGTTAGGTCGTGCAAGAACCAAACTACAACTTTTTCAATAAAACTTGATTTCGGGTGGTATGAATGGGTAATTTGTGCTATGTTGTGGTGGCGGTTGAGAAGTCACTTCCAGGATGTTATTTATGTTTATAAATGTTGTCTTGCTGTTATTTAAACAAATAAAAATAGATTTGATAAAATTGCCTTCAATCTATTACATTATTGCAAATGAAATATTGCTTTGTGCTTAAAATGAACCCTATGGCTTCCTCCTTTGTTTCAGCTTGCATGTAGCTATGTATAGGTTTGTTATACGTAAGTCTTGCGAGTATATTTTTGCACTCAAATGCATTGCTTAATTGTTGCAGAGGAGGTTGACCCCCAAGGGGTTGATCAGTGTGAGATTGCCTACGAAGTTGACGACTAGCTTGCCAGCCCGGTCGGTTGCCTTGTGGGTAAGAGGCAAACCAGTCGGCTTTTGTTTACTGCCATCTTATGGCCTATGTTTCCGCTACAACTTAGTCTCTTTGTCATTTGGCCGGTCGGCCACTTTTGTATTATGAACTTGTCTTTTGGATATTGTAACTTTGCCGCTACCAGTAATGTAATCTTGTATGGAATGGATACATAATTTTTGTACAGGGTATGTGTACTACAATTCTGGGAAGTACATGTACGCCGAGGCGCGGGATATTTGGTTTGTGATGCTAGGACCAATTGGATGGTTAAGTGTTACAAGTTAAATACCCCGGGTCCTCACACTTGTGATCGGGAAGAAACTATTCGAGCAAGCTGGTCTCTGCGAGGAAATTATCCTTTCGAGGGATGAATTGTACCTTGAAACCGAAAAATGCTTTTCAAGCTTTCATACCTCCGATAAGTACCGAGACATGGTCGGATTAGAGCACTGGTACTCTTTTCCGACTTGATTCACGACTAGTTGAGAGTCTCCTCTCACGAGTAGTCGTCGAATCGCGAGCGCTTTCGCGGCTCGTATGCCAGCCAGCAAACCTTTGTACTCTGCCACGTTGTTAGTGTCCTAAAAGTTTAATTGAATGGCATACTTTAAGGTCTCCCCGTTAGGAGATTCTAGGACCACCCCAGCCCCTGAGCCACTTAAAGTAAGTGACCCGTCAAAGTACATCGTCCACTGGTCGTGGGAATCATACTAGGGATCCTGAACAGGTTCAGGATTTGTCCATTCAGCGATAAAGTCTGCCAAGATCTAGGATTCAATGGCCGTTCGGGACACGAAATGGAGGTCGAACTTCCCAATTTCTACTAACCATTTTTACATGCGTCCCGCTGCTTCCTTATTCTGGAGGATCACTGCCAAGGGAAACTCAGAAGGCACAATTATCTTGTGCGCTTGAAAATAATGCCGCAGTTTCCTCGAAGACATAAGGAGGGCATAGAGAAGTTTTTGGACCTAAGGGTAACACTCCTTAGGCCTGTGCAAAACTTCACTTACGTAGTAAACTGGTCGTTGGATGTTTTCACGATCTACGACCAGTACTGCGCTCACTGCGTGTGGTGTGGCAGCTAGATAAATTAAGAGTGTCTCTTCTGGTTTTGGAGAAACCAAAATAGAAGCACTCATAAGATATCTCTTGACATCCACAAAGGCAGCGTTTGCCTCTTCCGACCACTCGAAACCCTCATGCTTCCTTAGATGTTTGAACAAAAGTAGTCTTTTTTCTCCCAGTCGTGCGATGAAACGACTTAAAGCCGCCATGCATCCTGTGAGTTTCTAGACTTCTTTCTTCATGGTTGGAGGGCGTATTTGCACGATAGCCTTTATCTTTTCAGGATTTGCTTCGTTCTCTCATACAGAGACCAGGAATCCAAGCGATTTTCCCGAATAGACTCCAAACACACACTTCTCAGGATTGAGTTTCAGGCGGTGTTTTCTAAGGTTGTCGAATGTCTCCTGCAAGTCTGAAACATGATTAAGCTGCTTGATGCTTTTTACGACTAGATCGTCAACATAGGCTTCCAAATTTTGGCTTAGCTGAGATGAAAAAGTCGATTGCATCAAGCGTTGAAAAGAAGCGCCAGCATTTTTTAGACCAAATGGCATTTTGACATAACAAAATGTTCTAGATGGAGTAATAAATGCGGTCTTTTCTTCATTTTTTAGACACATATTAATTTGATGGCAGCCAGAATATGCATCCAGAAAACTTAATGTTTCACAACCAGCAGTAGAATCAACCAACTGATCGATACGAGGTAAAGGGAAATCATTTTTTGGACAAGCTTTATTAAGATCAGTGAAGTCCACACACATTTTCCACTTGCCGTTAGACTTCCTAACCATTACAGGGTTGGCCAACCATTCTGGGTGGTCGACTTCTTTTATAAAGCCTGCTTTAAGTAGCTTGTCCAATTATAACCTTATAGAATCTCGTCGATCAGGGGTAAATCTCTGTAATTTTTTTTACGGGTACTTTGTCAGGCCATAGAGGTAGCCTATGCTCGATCACTTCCCTAGGGACTCCGGGCATGTCGGATGCTTGCCACGCGAAGACATCTGCGTTTGCCTAGAGGAAAGCAATAAGGGTGTCTTCCTATTTGCGGTCGGAAGTATCCCCGATGCGAACAGTCTTCGATGGCTCCTCTGGATTCAAAGGAAGCTCCTTGAGCTGGTCGTTTGGCTTAGGTACAGCTTTAGGCTTTGATTGCTTGGTCGAAGGCTGCCCTTTGTTTTCTTCTCGAGTTGGTATCTGGCCAACCATCTCGAGGGATCGATAGCCACACGTGTGTGCCATCTTTTTGTCACAATGAATTGTGATCACTCCTTTAGGACCTGGCATCTTAAGACATTGATACACATAATGAGTAGCGATTAAGAATTTTGCCAAAGTTGGTCATCCGAGTGTGGCATTATATGCCGTATCAAAATCGACCACATCAAAAGAAAACATCTCTGTCCTAAAATTACTTGGAGAACCAAATGTTAAAGGAAGAGAAACTTAGCCAATGGGTTTGGCCGAAGACCCCGGTACAATACCATGAAAAGTGTATCGTACTAGTCTTACCTTGGTCCTGGGTACTTGCATCTCGTCCAGGGTACTCGTAAACAGAATGTTTAACGAGGTACCACCATCAATTAACACTCGATTTACTCGATAGTTATTGATGGTGGGCTCGACCATGATTGGAAAGCGACCTAGTTGAGTGGAAGGAATCGGGCAGTCGCCCTTCTCGAAGGAGATGGTGACTTTCGACCACTTCGGCAGTTTATTGACAAGAGGAGGGTCAATGGAGTTTACCTCGCGTTCAACAGCCTTAAGCTATCGTCTTGACTCATATGCTGATGATCCCCCATAGATATGCTCGATGGTGTGTTCGGGATCTTAGAATGGCATCTCCTCGTTGTCGTCAGACTGCGTACGACCACTGGCTTGCCCTACCTCTTCGAGGGTAGGAAGTCATCCTTTGCTGTTGTAGTAGTCCTCGATTTTTCGTTGGAATACTCAGCAGTTGCGAAGATTATGGCCTTCCTTTTTATGAAAAGGACACCACCTAGGCTTGTCGTTCTTCCACTCGGGGCGCTTACCTTTGCCTCGATCAGAGTACGGCTTGGAGCCTTGAGGATTTTTATCGCTCACGGCCAAGACCTCCTTGGAATTGTTAGCTTGAACCTTTGGACCTTTTGCATTGTTCTTAGATTTCCTGGCCTTCTTATCCTTCTTCTTACCACTTTCGCCCACCTCTTGAGGAATTTTATCTTCTCGATCAATAGTGTTGTTCCACTCGACCGCTTCGACAGCGGTAGCATATCGATCGGCCATCTCGAAGAGTTCGGCAACAGTGGTGGGAGGATTCAAGGCGATGTCCTCTGTGATCCTTCTACTACGGACTCCCTGCTTGAAAGCTCTAATGACAGAAGAATCAGAAACCTCAGGAATAGAATTTTGAACCTGACTGAAGCGTCGAATGAACTAGCGCAGAGTCTCGTTGTCATTCTGTCTCATCCTGTGCAGGTCATCCTCCTTCCCAGGGTGATGACAGGTGCCTTGGAAATTCACCAGTAGGAGGTCGCAAAGGTGTTGCCATGAATAAATCGACTCGAGTGGCTAATTTAACAACCACGATCGAGCAGATCCCTCGAGCACAGTCGGAAGGTAATTTGCCATTACATGCTCTCCTCCTCCTGCAGCTCGGACAGCAGTTGTGTAGATCTGGAGAAATTCAATGGGGTTTTGAGATCCATCAAACTTCTCCATGTTCACTAGTCGAAACCGAGGTGGCCAGTGAACTGCTCGGAGATCAGGTGAGAAAGCCCGACATCTGGTAATAACTTCTTGATGTCTTCTTTACAGAAAAGAAGGATTGACATCACCAAGTGATCGTACACGTCGATACCCGGTCATAGGTGTACCCGACCTGTGGTGGGTCTCAACCCTACGAGGGAAATACTCCTCGTATTGCATCTGCTGTCGCGGATTTTTGGGTTGGAGTGGTGAATGATCACATCTCCTAGGAACCCGCTGGTCTTCAACTGTTCGAGGAACTCTCCTTCGGCTGCGGCGAAGATCAGGAGAGCGTCGTGATCAGTCGTCACTGTGATCTCCATGTGGTGAGTTCTTAGAATGACTGGAAGCGGATGAGGTCATACCACCATGATTTCTAGGTTGAAGTCAACGAGGGTGCTCAAGCTTGGCCACCATGCTTCGAAGCCTTTACGCGATCTCTTCAGCAAAGAGGTCGTAGCCAGGTGTTCGAGCAAGTTCTTGAGATGGGTTCTCGAGAAGGTTGTTGATGTGCTAGAGTTCTTGAGCTTCCTTCGACTGATAGTGAACGCACCCAGACGAATTTTTCTGAGCTGCGATTCTTCTCTGTTATGTTGCCTCAAGAGCGTCCATACTTGAGCCTCGAGCTTGCCTCAGTGGAATACGAGTATTTATAGAATCTCCTTTACACTCATCAGAGTGTTGACTCTGTCCATCGCCGGAGGTGTCCTCGTCATTGCCACGAGGAGTCACAGCGTGTGATCGTTGGGGAGCATCCTGAGTCCTATCTCTAGGAGAGTGATCGCCACCTAAGGGAAGGATGAAGACCTCCCGTTGATGATCTCCACCTGCGCTTGAGGCCTCCTCGCTTCAGGAGTAGTCGAGAGACACCATCTGGTAACTTGGAGCAAACCCCTCCAGGAAGGAAAATTTCGGGTTATAACCGTCTTTGTCCGCAAGTGAGCCCTACGATGGGATGGTCAAACCCACAGGAAAAGCATGTTCGATCCCCTTCTTGGTGGGGCTAACCTGAGAGAGACAACCACCAGGTGCTGATGAAGCTCCGGAATGATTGCCTCCAGGACTTGTCATGCTAGTTCGGACTGTCTCAGATGGACTCGAACACTTGGAGAGGGAACCCTCACCATTCTCTGAGTCTGTCCTGGTGCAATCCTGATTGTGGTCGGATTGACCCTTGCCCTCTGAGGAAGATGGTTCCCCATTCAAACGTAATGTTGCGGGGGATAAGGATCCCTCCTCAACTCCATTGGCGATATGGTCTCCTGGAGAATGATCTCCGGAGGCAACATCACCATCGCATGATGCAATACTCAGCTCATAGTTGAAACTGGCATCCATGTCGATATCTGCGTAATCGGCCAAGTCGAACTAGTTCTCCTCATTCCACTCTCCTGCCATGAGAGCATTAGAGTTGGAAAAGAGCAAAGAAAGTTGGTGACTCAAAGATCCCCACGGTCGGCGCCAACTGTCGGTGTTTTAGAACCGAACTTACGTAAAGATTGTTTGATTCGGGGGTTCCTCTAGGCTCAAATCACGCAGAGAGAGGCGACACGGAGATTTTTATACAGGTTTGGACCATCTCCTAGGGAGAATAACAACCCTACTCCTATGTGTGTGTGTGTATTGAGTATGTTGGATTATAATATCAAGAGAAAGACTAGAATGATGCGCCTTGTGCTCTTGATTCCCTCTCCCTTCCTTCTTTGATGATTCTGCCTTTTATAGTACTCGGAGTGTGCTGCTATTCTTCCAGTCCAAAGGGCGCCTTAATGCTTCAGATTATGGAGCCGTTACTGGAGATTATTGTGGGAGTAGTAACATTCCCACGTCATGAGGCAGCTATCACCATGACAGGGAGTTGATTTGTGCCATTATTCCAGAGAATAACAGCGTAGTTTACTGCCCATATCTTTAAATATGTTGCGGAAGTTTCCTGGTCGATTAGGCCCACATGTCTGCAAGCCATATCGACTAGAGACTGGTTGTAGAAGAGCTTACGACCAGGTGATGGTCGTAGAATAGCTTACGACCATAGACTGGTCGTAGAAGAGCTTATGAGCAGGGCATAGTCATAGGAAGGCTTACGACTATGGGGTAATTGTAAGAGAACTTACGACTACGAGGTGGTCGCAGTAGAACTTACGACCTCCAGCTTGGTCATAGTAGAACTTACGACCTCCAGCTTATCCCTTATAAATATTAAGGGGTATACTCAAGAACCGTATGACGTCATTATTATCCATAATATGAATTACAGATAAATAAATAAATAAATGAGGATTATTATATCCTCGTCAAGTCTTAACATTAAAGTTCCTTGAATTTCTATCGTTAAATCTGCCATCTCATTGGTCATATAGGGTTCCAATGGATAAGGAGATGGTTTTGAGGTCACAAAGTTTGGTCATGGTTGTGTTGCGCTTATTGCGTTTCCCAGGTATCCCTCTTATGCCACAAAATTGAGTACTACATTTTTGGGTTTCAAGCCTTTTGGTTTGTAGCATGTATTTACAATTCTTGTACTATGTTATAATCATTTGGAGAACCTTGTGTGTTCTAGATACATCATCTGCTTTCTTGTATTCTTGACACATGCCTGTTTGTCAAACAAACTATGATAGCTACTAGCTTGTGTATAGTGCAAATCGAAAATCTGAATTAGCTACTGACCCAACTCAAGATATATTATATACCTTATTTTCTATTGTCTAATATTATGTCATGGCCTTTTTGCTATGGTTACTAACTTGAGCTGAAAATTTCTTTCTTCTTTGTATTGCAAAACATAGAAGGCTCAATGTAGTTGTTTGCTCAGATTTATTACATCAATACGATTAATGTTTTTGACAGTTCATATTGCAGTGTTGGAAAGTCACCTCTTTTAGCTATGTAAACTATGAGACATTATGAATCTGCATCATATGAGTTCGCAACACTCACTTGCATTCCTGGTATTATCTATTACAGTGATACCAAAATCCAACTTCTTGATCTTCCTGGTATCATTGAAGGAGCCTCTAAAGGCAAGGGTCATGGTAGGCAGGTAAAGGCTATTATCGGTTAAATTATTATAATATGTGTTTCATTCTTTAGCCACTAATCGCTCCATGATATTATTTTAGTGTTGCAACATTGTTCCTGTTTTTAGTTTATCGTTGTCGCCAAGTCATCAGATCTTGTGCTAGGCAAGGGTCGTGGTAGGCAGGTAAATGTTGTTTTCAGGTTATTGCTGCCTTTGCCCCATCTGAACAGATGTTGGTTCCAGCTGCTAGCAAAACCTACGTTTCTTAATTTCTTTGCAGCTCTATTTGCATATCACTCTCTTGGTCCTGGTTGGCTACCTTTGATGGCCGGATATGATTCTTGTTGCTTCTTTAGTTTCTTACCAACTTTTTATTACATAGCACCATGGTGGTCCTTCTTGGCTGCCTCTGATGTCTGGAATCCGGATATGATTCTTGTTGTTTCTACAGGAAATGCATAGAAAAGTATTAGCACAGAACTATTCATCAATTTAAAATTGAAGATGCACACTCTATGCTTCTGTTTGCTATAGCAGGGATGATGCGCACTGTCTAGTTGCATTGGTCTCAGATTATTTAGCTCCAGCTCTGTCCTCGTGAGGTATATTCTGTGCCCTTGCTTATGGTCAGGTCTGCTGTGTGTTAGGTGCCGATTGTGCTTGCTTATGCTTGGTTGGTTACTCTGTGTGTGTGTGTGTGTGTGTGTGTGTGTGTGTGTGTGTGTGTGTGTGTGTGTGTGTGTGTGTGTGTGTGTTCATTACTGCTTATGTTGCTCAGGACACGTGAGATTCAAAGTTATGCTTTATATACAAATGTTAATTACCTATTATCAATTACATAGTGTTGTTATGTTTTTACAGAGTTATACAAGAAGCATCATCTGATTTGGCAGGGATTAGGTTCACTGTGTATGCTACGACCATTGCGAGAAGGCATGCCACAGATGTCAGCTAACATCCACAGTAAGCTACACCACTTGACAACACCCAATCAGCCTCTTGCATAGCCTAAAATGATTATCTCCTATCTGCTTAGGCCATTTGATTACCCTTCAGTTTAGTTCTGAAAACAACATTACTATTTTATGACTTCCTATGCACTTAACCTGACGAGGAACTACAAGAAATCTCTTGAAAAATAGTTCTCCAATAGTCAGCAGAGGCCAAAGGGAAAGCACCATATACATTAGCCATCACTCTTTATGTTTCTGAAATTATTTGAACTAATGGTGAGTGGTACTTGGTACCGCTGCCATATACATTTTTTTAAGATAGCCTCCTGTAATCCTTGAACCCTGCATTCTCTATTATCGTTACTATGTCTTTAACTGCATTGTTGTGTGTGCATTTCGACTCATTCTTGTATTTACTGGACTGCCTGTATATGGTTACATATCTTATTTGGTGGTTGTTGCTACACAAGAAATATGCCACGAAACATAACTACAGTGATTGGCCAGTTTCATGTCATATTGTTCATGGTGCTTTCTTTTAGATCCTTACTTATATTAGATCAAACTAGCTTTGTCCACTTTTTCCCTCCACTATATATGTCTATTGGGTTTTTGCTACAAACAGTCATGATGCTATAGTTAGAACAACACCACCCTAAATTAACAATCGCTTCACGCCATCATTTTTGCAGACCTCTTATCTCGCATGGGGCGCAGCGTAGCGCGCCCTTCCTACCTAGTTAGTTCCTTATGCTTCGGGAAATTAAAGACAAACCTTTGTACGTATCCATGTTTTTTTTTTCACTACATGTGGTTCCTTGTTATCTTCACTAGTTGTTTACCTGTCGAGTCTTTGGTTCTTTTGCATGTATGAGAATTCAGTCGGAGAAGGTTGCTTTCGATCGAGATGTACCCAGCTGGAAGAAGAATTTTGGACACTGTTGGCCCCATGAGACCACCCTAATTCCTAAAGCAGCCCCACTAGCCGCATAATTCCAATTTTGCCCCCCCCCCTCCTCCTGCTGCGGCCAGGAACAACAGTAGGGCACCTGTTGGCCTCGCACACAGTAGTAGGCACTTGCTGCCCTCCCCCATGGTAGCAGGCACCTACTACCATCCCCCATGGCATCGGCGCCCCCACATGGGGACTCAAATCCAAGAGGAGAGAGAAAATCCATTTAAGAATATTTTTGGAGGAATTTCTAAATATAGAAAATGAGCTCAAAAAATTATAAATTTTTTGTGGAGCCTCCCAGCGCAGTGTACTTGCTTGTGTACTTTTTTCAGAATTTTATCAATTATAATTTTTTTTCTCTAAAATTCATTTAAGTATACTTTTTGTAGGAATTTTGTAATATAGAAAATGAGGTCCAAACATTATAATTTTTTTCTAGGCTCCTTATACAGTGTACTTCATTGTGTAATTTTTCCATAATTTTATATGTTTCCAAATTGTCACGACAAATTAAGGGTTTAGGTCTCAAACATTAGGACGAAAGGTTTCGGAAATTAGGGTTTCATGATTTCATGTGACTTGGAATGTGGGAAGTTTAATACCACATGACTACTCTAGGTTAGAGACACTCCCTCCTTCGCACATCTATCGCCCCGTTGCTACTATCCCACCTTACCTGTAGTGCTCGCTTTTATAGCATGTTGAATCTCGAGACCTGTCGGTGTTTTAGAACCGAACTTACGTAAAGATTGTTTGATTCGGGGGGTCTCCTAGAATAGAATCATGCAGAGAGATTGACACGGAATTTTTATACTGAGTTGGGCCTTCTCAGGAGAGAATAACAACCCTACTCTGTGTGTGTATGGTATTGAGTGTATCTTGAACAATCGGGGAAAAACTAAGACTATTACAGATAGTGCTTGTATTCCTGATGGCTCGATCCTCCTCCCTTTCTCTAGTTGCCGCCTTTTATAGTACGTGAAGGAGCGGCAGTTACTCCAGGTAAAGCGGCGCCTCATCACCTCTATGCAGGCGCATGTTGGTAGTAATTACGGTGTATTAATTCCTCCACGTCGCTCATGACTATATACGTAGATAATGGGGTATTACGTGCCATTATTCTGTAGAATAACAGCGTATGATGACTGTTTGAATCCCTTAATCAATAAGACCCACTTGTCTGCAGGTTCATTTGATTATAAGGTGGTCGTGGCTGACCTAGTCGTAGAGGAATCTCGACTATGAGGTAGTCGTAGCAAGACTTACGACTATGGGATAGTCGTAGCATAACTTACGACTATGGGGGTGGTCGTAGAAGAACTTACGACCATCCATTTGGTTCTTCCTTCATAACATTAAGGGTACACTCGGGGTTCACATGGCGTCATATTTACCTATAATAAAATTATAGATAAAAGGTAAAATGAGGATTATTATATCCTCGTCATCTAGCCCTGACTTCAAGTGAAAGCAACTTACTTGGTAAAGGGTTCTAGATGGTCTTACGATCATGAGAGGATCGTAGAAAATAATCGAAGGAAAAACTCTTCGATTGTATACTACTTTGACGAAATGTGCTTGGTCAAGAAAATTGCTTACGACTATCAAGTGGTCGTAAAAGCATTTCTACGATCACAAGGTGGTCGTAGTATAGTGATCGGAAGAAGGAACTTTCCGATTATCATTTCCTTTGGTTGAAAAGATCTAACCAAGGAAGTAATTTCGCTTGAGATGTAGCATAAACCTGAATTTCTCGAGCGGACACTTTGGGAATCTCAAGCGGCGCTTGCTATTGCTTTGTCTGTTGAAGCGGTTCCCGAGGCGGTGGCGACCCTTGGAATGTCACGCCTCCGACTCAAGGTGCGTGGTTATATATACTCACCGGAGGTAAAACCTAAGATCTTACTTTTCCCCAAATTGCTCTGCTTTGTTCTTCAAGCTCTTGCCTTCTCCTTGTAGAGTCGTTCTTGCCTTCTCATTGCCACTCCAATTGTGCCCTCTTTTTCGACTCAAAATTTCTGTTTCCGAGAGAGATGGCCAGAAAGTTTCGAGTGGGAAGAGTTGGAGATGGATCGCGAAGATTCAAGCCCTAGTTGTGTGGGAAGATTCCAGAGAAGACTCTTGTGAAATGGCTTAGGCATTTGGGCAACATTGGCCGTCGAGGAGAATGGGCAAATTCTCGTCTTCGGGCTTATTGTGAGTGTGGCCTTTTGCTGCTCACCCTTTCTCACCATTGTGCTCGAGCATTTTGGGGTGGAGTTAGTGAACCTTGGTCCTAACTCCATCACCATCTTGGCGTTTTCATATATTTGTGCGGCGTGCACAGGAATTCGGCGGACCTTGAGCTTTTCCAATATTTCTATGGAATGTCTCGGCAAGCGGGATTCTTTGGAAGTTGTGGTCTAAAACTCCTGACGGAAGTCGAGGAGTATATTGAGTTTCACCCGGTCTTCATGGCGGGATGGAGAAGAGGTGGTTTCTTGGAAAGTCACCTCGAAACGACCTCTCTTTAAGTGGGAAAGGTCTTTGAAAAGAAATCTTCATGGGATTCGACTCTTGAAGATATCGGTAGGATTGCCCTTATGTTCAAGCTATCAAGGACTTGAAGAAGGAAGGGGTGGCCGGATGGCATGTGGTGAAAGATTTCATCACACGCCCGAATTAGTCCTTTGAAGAAACGAGCATCCCTATGTGGAGATACTCGGGGCTATGAGACCCAACCGGGGACTACAACGAGGGTAAGTGAATTTTCGACTTAGCTCTCGGTTTGGTCTTCTGCAAAGTTGTTTAAAAGATGCCTTTATCTGTTTGAGCAGATCTTTCACCCGGAGATTGGCGTTAGAGTCAAACTTCGTTTGTGAGAAGTCTCGCCACTTAGTGTGGCGGTTCCTAAATCCTTCGGTCGTATCCATGAGAGGAAAGAGATGGTTAGCCTAAAGGTGTCGATAGTTGATTTTATCTTTAAGACTTTATAGTCGTAGAAAGAACTTACGACTAGAGAAATGTTGTAGAAAAAACTTACAACTTAGTCGTGACCGTAGGAAATCTTACTCGAGGAAAGGTCGAGAAAAACTTACGACTTGATCTTTGGTCGTAGAAAATCTTACGACCAGTTAGTAATTCTTCTCTTTCTGTTTTGCTTTACAGAAAGTAGGCATGGAAAATCGTCGGGATGATGAAGAAGCTGTACTGATAACCATCGGTGCAGGGTTGACAAAGGACAAAGGCTCAGCTCCTTCGTCCAAGAGACGTCGACTTTTAAGGAGTGACGACAAAGGAGGGGCGAGCTCGAGTTCTAGTCCTTCGACCAGATCCTCTGCAAAGCTTGTGGCAGACATAGCCGCAACTGAAGCCGAGGCTAAAATAGCTGAAGTGGAGGAGGTCGAAGTAGCTGAACCTCTAAAGCGCAAACCTCGCAAGGCCAAGGTACCCTTCTATTATGACAAAAAATCTTTCGCAGTTTCTGCCACTCCTGGTTTTGTTAAGCACTTGGAAAAGGAGAACTGGAAGGATTTTATGTCTTTTGTGAAGGATAATACCGCTCGATGAGAGCCTATGGTGATGGCAATCTTTGCTCTTGGAGTGGTCGAGGCGATCTCGGCCATCGAGAAAGTCGAGGAGACGAGAGATGGTCCTGTTCAAAATCCACGACAGGCGTGGTCGTGGCTAAGCCATTCTTCAACTCGAACTTGACCGAAGTGGTCGAGAGAAGAAGAAATCTTCAGTTGGGAAAGTGACTCCCAAATTCTGTTTAGGTCCAAGGTGCAGAGGTATGTGAAATATACTAAAGTGTAAAACAGAATTTACCTTTTCCTTTTCACAACTTTGAATTGCTTTCCTTTTCTTTGTTTTTAGCCCGACTCCTTGACCCGAGAATGCTTCCGTTGAGAAGCCTATTGCTACCTCTCCATTTCTTGGAGAGACAACAAGGAAGTGGTCGAGGATCATCCTCGGCCCGGTGGTAGAGGAAGTCGTGGCGCTGAAGTGGTTACGACAACCAATGAGGTACTGTTGTACCCGATGAGTAGCGGCTACAACCTCTCAAGTAGCAGCGGTGACCACGAGAGATGGTCGTGGAGACTCAAGCGGCATTGCGACTAACGAGATGGTCGTGAAAGCTCCGACAACATTGCGACTCTTGAGGCGGTCGCTCGACCTTTGAGATGGTCGTGGATAGAACAAAGGCGGTGCGAAGCCTCTGGTCAAGATGGTGGCGGTTACGCCCACCGTCTTGGGAAAGGAGATCGTTGCAGACGTTCCTCCGGTACCAAAGAAAGCTGGTTCTGAATCGAAGAAGAAGAGTATTTCAACCTGGCTGACTTCTTTGGGCTCGCTTCCATCGTAGGGTCTTACGCTTTGAGATCTCGCGACCAAGTCCCCATCCCAACGATATTCCCAATAGAGGATACCTTTGATAATGAGCGTCTTGAGAAGGTTTGGTGGGACCAAGTCACGAGGGTAGACAATTTGAAGATCCGGGTCGATTTACTCGATGTTTGCTCGATCAACCATGAATGTAAGTACTTAATCGTACTTATATATACAGTATAATCTTCTCTTGTTTCTCCTTTGTCTTTTCATCTTGCGAGAAAGCCATAGAGCAAATTCTTTGTTGTCGGTGAATATCATCGACAACTTCTAGAACTATGACAGAAAGAGGAACTCGCAAGCAGCAGAGAGGTGGTAAGTCACTTTGCTATTCATAGTCACCTTGGATTTGACTACTTATATAGTGCTTACGGATTTGTCATGGAAAAACTCACGACTAGGTAATGGTCGTAAAAGACTTATGACCGGTGGCTTTGTCGTAGAAGAACTTACGACTAGGTCAATGGTTGTAGAAGAACTTACAATCGATTGACCCATGCTCATATCCTTTGTTATCCTTTGCGGGTTAAGCGGTGGCGCTAAGACTTAGCCGACTCGCTCGATTATGAAAAAGAGGAGTCGAAAAAGTTTAGGAAGAGGTATTAGACCTCGGGAAAAAGCTTAAAAAGCTAACTCTGCAACCATGAAGTCGCGAGGAAAAATTAAGCGATGAAGTCTTGAACTTAAGGCGCTTATATCTTTGATCTTTACCTAACTCTTGCTTCTTTTGAGAAAAAGAAGGCGAGGCGAAAAAGCTCGAGAATGAAGTTAGAGAAAACTTGAGTTATTCACGAGCTTACTCGTATGTCCAAAAATAAAGATCAAAACCTTGAGGCGAGAACTTCGAATATCAAGTAAGTAATTCTTTACTGCGATCCTTCTGAGTTATTTCCCTTTTCTCACTTCCACTTCCTTTCTAGCAATGGACGTTAAATTGAGAGAACTTGAGGCTGAAATCGCGGATAAAGCCGTGATTTATAACGCACCGTCCTTATTGCAAAGAAGAATGTAGAGGATATTGTATCATGGGAGAAAAAGTATCTTTGAGACCGTTGCTTCCCATAATGAAGAGGTCAAGAAGTTGGATTCTCAACTAGTGGGTAAGAAATTCTTTTACCCGTGATTATTTTTGTTTTCTTTTTCCTCTAGGAGTTTATTTTTGTTTGACCAATCTTATTTCTTGAGCAAGTGGTGAAAACAAAAAGCTCATGAGCTTCGACTTGTACCCAACAGGAGATGGAAGCAATGAAGATTAAACTTCAAGGAAACATCACGCTCTGAACAATGTGCTTGGTGAGCTACATAGTGAGGAAAGACTCCTCAAGATGATACAATAGCTGCTCACACAAGTACCATTGGGGATCAAGTCGGGATTTTGCAAGATCTGGTGACCACTCTGAAGGCCAACCAAAATTTGAATCGATAAAGGAGGCGGTCGAAACTGCAGTAAGTTATGCATTAGCAAAACTTAAAGCTCATGACCCCAACCTTAATGTGCAACCACTCGAAGCCGACTTCAAGCGCTCTGAAGCGAAGGAAGGCGTCGATGGAGGAGATGCAATCGGTTAGTAGGAAAGTTTGAGAGGAGATGCGGTTGGGCTCTCCTCTTGAGTAGTCTGTAATGAACTTGTGAAAAACAGTCTTTTGTTGATGTAATCCATCTTGTTCCCTGCAAATCATCTTGTCGAGTAGTTAGTAACTCAAAAGATAATTAACGAATTTAAAGACTAAGAAATGAAGTCAAATGTGATGACTTTATCCTAGCCCCGACTATTTGCTTAGTTTGTGAAAACTAAGTAAATAGTTTTATCTCTACAAATCATCTTGTCGAGTAGTTAGTAACTCAAAAGATAATTAACGAAATAAAGACTAAGAATTGAAATCAAATTATCCTAGCCCCGACTATTTCTTTGAGTTTGTTTAGACAAACTAAGTAAATAGTCTGAGAAAGGGTTTCAAAGCGAGAGGTTTGTTTAACTTGTAGTTTTGGGTCTCAATTGTCATGCTTTCGTCGAAAGGGTGGTAGCGAGTTGACACTAGGAAGTTCCTTCTAGTGGGCGGGACCACGTCGAGAGAGGAGAGGCTTCGACTAGGTAATGTTAACATCTCAGACTAGTTTAATCAAATCGAGAACGGCAACTTGAGTTAAGCAAGCGTCTAGAGGACTTTAAAATATTTACTCGTCCTTCTCGGTGGACTCGATAAGTCATCTGGTAGCAAGAGTAGGAAAGCGAACAAAGCTAGGAAGCTCCTTCGATTAGGCGGGACCACATGCGAGAGAGGAGAGGCTTCGACTAGATGTGTCTCTTCCTCCCACCAGTTGAGATGAAGCGAGTACACCCAAGGCGGTTAAGCAAATCGAGAAAGTCGCTCTTCTTAGAGTATTTTTCAAATTAAGCGAAGAAATAAACTAAGGTGAAAAGAGTTGGCCTTCAAAAATATTTCGACTAAATAAAACCCGAGTTCTTTGTGTTGGCCATAAAAGCGAGTAGCGAGTCGACACTAGGAAACTCCTTCTAGTGGGCGGGACCACATGCGAGAGAGGAGAGACTTGACTAGGTGATGTTATCGCCTCCGACCGGTAAAAAAAGCGGGTGTTTAAAACATAGTCGAAAAATAATGAAAGCACTACTCAAAAGTAAGACAATAGAGATAGAAAAAACACGATTCTTTATTGTCCAGAATGGTTGGTTACACATAGAACTTGCGTGGCGGTCAATGTTCCAAGAATTCGAGAGAACACCGCCGTCTTCCATTGCCAATCGCATCGACCACAGACGAGTAACCCGACCCTTGTGTAAGGACCTTCCACTTGGGAGAAAGTTTGTTCGATTAGACTTGGATTGGCAAAGCCTCAATACCAAGTCACCTCTGACAAAGGTCTGCGAGGTTGAACCTTCGATCGTAGTATCTTCGCAGGCTTGTTGGTAGATTGCCGAGCGAATTAGGGCTGGTTTCTCCTTTCTTCAAGTAGATTAATATCATCTGCTCGAATTTGTTCTGGTTGGAGTCAGTGAATGTTTAGACTCGTGTTGACCGTATCTTTAGTTAGGAGGAAGCATAGCTTCAAAGACCAAGACTAAAAAGAAAGGTGTTTTTCTCTGTGCTTGGTGGTAGTTGTCTGAATCGCCCATATCTGAGGGTAATTCTTGTACCCAAGCCCCGAGCGTTTGATGAGTGGTCGAAGACTCGAGTTTTAATTCCTCTCATTATTTGGCCGTTTGCGTTCATTGCCCCATTACTCGAGGATGGGCCACGAAGCATAACATAACTTGGTACCCAACTCGTCATAAAATTCACGAAATTTTTTCAAAATTGCTTACCATTATCTGTAATTATTCGACTTGGTACTCCAAATCGAGTAATTCGCATCTCATCATAAACCGTTTTCTTTGCTTCGTTGTTATCGATCCACAGGTTCGGCTTCAATCCATTTTGTGAACGTATCAATAGCCACAAAAAGGAACTCGAAACCTCCTGGAGCTTTAGGAAACGGTCCCAGGATATCAAGACCCTAGGTTGCAAAAGGCCAAGATAGAGGTATTGTTTGTAATGCCTGAGCTGGTTGGTGTATTTGCCTGCTATGAAACTGGCACTGGACACACTTTTTAACCAACTCTTTAGCATCGTATAGGGCTGTTGGCCAGTAAAAACCTTGTCGAAAAGCCTTGCCGACCAACGTTCTGTAGGAAGCATGATTTCCACAAATGCCACCATGTATGTCGTGAAGGAGTGTTAATCCTTCGCTCTGCGGAATGCATCGCATGAGCACCCCTTGAATACCTCGTTTATAGAGAACTCCTTGACCAAAGTATACATTTTGGCTTTTAGGGATAAGCGATCGCCTCGAGATCGTCTTGGTCTGTAACCCTTCGAAGATAATCATAGATGGGCGCCATCCATGTATCCTCGTATTCTAGAGAGGTTGTCTCAATAGGAGGTGTCTCGGCTCTTCGACGAGAGAAGGCTTTCGAGTTGTTCCAAGAAGACTCCTTTTGGTACTTCAGATCTGGAAGAAGCTATTCGAGCAAGTCGGTCTGCGAGGAAATTATCCTTCGAGGATGAATTGTGCCTCGAAACCTAAAAATGCTTTTCTAGCTTACGTACTTCGATAAGTATCGAGACATTGTCGGGTTAGAAACCTTTGGTACTCTTTTACCGACTTGATTCACGACTAGTTGAGAGTCTCCTCTCACGAGTAGTCGGCGAATCGAGCGCTTCATTGCTTTCGTATACCACTAGCAAACCTTTCGTGATACGCCACATTATTAGTGGCACGAAAGTTTAATTGTATGGCATACTTTAAGGTCTCTCCGTTAGAGATACCAGACCACCTGACCCGAGCCACTTAAAGTAAGCGACCGTCAAAGTACATCGATCCAATTGGTCGTGGGAATCGTCTTGGGGATCTGAGCGAGTTCAGATTTGTCCATTCGGCGACAAAGTCCGCCAAGATCTGGGATTTAACGGCCGTTCGGGACACAAAATGGATGTCGAACTCCCCAAGTTCGTGACCATTTTGCCATCGCCCCATTGTTTCCCTAATACGGAGGATCGCTCCCAAGGAAACTCGAGGCAACCTGACTAGTTTGTGCGCTGAAAATAATGCCGATTTCCTCGAAGACATGAGGAGGGCATCTGAAGCTTTTGGACTGAGGGTAGCGCTCCTTAGGTCGTGTAAAACTTCACTTACGTAGTAAACCGGTCGTTGTACATTTTCACGTTCTACAACTAATCTTCGCTATCGCCTGCGTGGCGTGGCGACTAGGTAAACCAAGAGCGTTTCTTACGGCCTCGGAGAGACCGAGAATAGGAGCACTAAGTAAGGTACCTCTTGACATCCTCAAAGGCGGCGTTTGCCTCATTCGACCACTCAAAACTTTCGTGTCTCCTTAGAAGTTTAAAGAAAGGTAGTCCCTTTTCTCCCGATCGTGCGATGAAACGACTTAGAGCCGCCATGCACCAGTGAGTTTCGGACTTCTTTCCGTGTAGTTGGAGGGCGCATTTGTAAAATGGCTTTTATCTTTTAGGATTAAGCTTCAATTCCTCGTATAGATACTAGGAATCCAAGCAATTTCTGAAGAGATTCCAAACACACACTTCTCGTGATTAAGTTTTAAGCGATGTTTTACGAGATTGTCGAATGTTTCTTGTAGGTCGGTAATATGATTAAGTTTCTTGATGCTTTTGACAACTAAGTCATCAACATAGGCTTCTAGATTTGGCCTAATTGAGATGAAAAAGTTACTGCATCAAGCGTTGAAAAAAAGCGTAGGCATTTTTTAGACCAAATGGCATTTTGACATAGCAAAATATACCAAATGGTGTAATAAATGCGGTCTTTTCTTCATCGTCTAGACACATATTAATCTGGTGATATCCGAATATGCATCTAAAAACTTAACATTTCACAACTGCGATAGAGTCAACCAAGCGATCGTCACGAGGTAAAGGAAAATCGTCTTTTGGACAAGCTTTATTAAGATCGATAAAGTCTCGCTTTATCGCCATTTGCCGTTTGACTTTCTAACCATTACGAGGTTAGCCAACCATTACGGATGGTTGACCTCTCTTATAAAGCACGCTTTAAGTAGCTTATCAATTCGATTTAATAGCATCTCGTCGATCGGGGCAAATCTCCGCAATTTTTGTTTCTGGTACTTTGTCGGTAGTAAGGCTAGCACATGCTCGATCACCTCCACGGGACTCGGGCATGTCGGATGCTTGCCACACGAATACATCTGCGTTAGCTCGGAGGAAGGTGATGAGGCGTCTTCCTATTTGGGGTCGGAAGTATCCCGTCTGAGCGATCTTGAGGGCTCCCTGCGTCGAGAGGAACCTCTTTGACTTTGTCGTTCGGCTTTGTGTGCGACTTTGAAGCCCGACTTGCTAGTCGAAGGTGACTTTCTTCTCGAGTTGGTATTTGTCCTACCATCTCAAGGGATCGGCGATCGCGGTATCGCCATCTTCTTGTCACAATGGATTGTAATTACTCCTTTGGGACTGGCATCTTAATACATTGATATCCATAATGAGTAGCCATTAGGAATTTTGCCAAAGTTGGTCGTCCGAGTATGGCGTTATATCTTAAATGTCGAAATCGACCACATCAAAGGAGATTTTCTCGTCACGAAATTACTTGGTGAACCAAATGTTAAAGGAAGAGAAACTTGACCAATTGGTTTGGTGAAGATCGGTACAATCCATGGAAAGAGTATCGTCTCGGTCTTACTTTGGTCCCGGTACTTGCATGTCATCCGGGGCACTCGTAAATAAAATATTTAACGAGCTTCCACCATCAACAAAACTCGATTGACCGACAATTGTTGATGGTGGGTTCGACCACGATTGGGTATCGACTGTCGAGTCGAAGGATCGGGCGATCACTCTTCTCGAAAGAAATGGTGACTTGAGCCACTTGATAATTTATTGACGAGAGGAGGATCTATGGAGTTTACCTCGCGTTCGTGACCTTGATTTGTCGCTTTGATTCATATCCGATGATCCCGTAGATGTGTTCAATGGTGTGTTGCGGATCTGAAGCAGCATCTCCTCTTCGTCATCGAAGATTTATGACCACTTGTTTGACCTACCTTTCGAGGGTGGGAAGTGGTCCTTCTTCGTTGTAGTAGTCTTCAAGCTTTCGTTGGAAGACCGGCGATTCTTGAAGGTCATGCCCTTCCTTTTTATGGAAAGGACACCACCTAGGCTTATCATTTTTTCGATCGGTAGCTTACCTTTGCCTCTGTCGGAGTGTGGCTGGATGTGCGTGGCTCTTTATCATTCTGACCAATACCTCCTTGGAACCATTTGGGTTTTGACCCTTCATCTTATTCTTGGACTTTTTGCTTTCTTATCCTTCTTCTTACCAACCGCTTTGGCTCTCGAGATGGATTGTCTTCACGATCAATTGTGTTGTTCCACTCGACCGCCTCGAGAGCGATAGCATATCGATCGGCCATTTGAAGAGTTGGCGACAGTAGGAGGATTTAAAGCAATATCCTCTGTTATCCTTCTACTACGGACTCCTGGCTTGAAAGCCCCGATGGAGATGAATCGAAACTTCCGAATTGAGTTCTGAACTGGTAGGCGCTTGATGGTGGCGCAATGTCTCGTTGTCGTTCTGTCTCATCGGTGCAAGTCGTCCTCCTTTCGAGGCGATTGTATGTGCCTTGGAAATTTGCGAGAGAAGATCGCGAGAGATGTTGCCAGAATAGATCGACTCGAGTGGTTGGTTTAGTAACCACGATCGGCGAGATCCTTCGAGCACGATTGGAAGGTAATTTGCCATCACATGCTCTCCTCCTCCTGCTGCTTTCGAGCAAATGTTGTGTAAATTTGAAGGAATTGATGGGATTTTGGGAACCATCAAACTTCTCCATGTTCCTTTGGTCGAAAGCGAGGTGGCAATGAGCGGCTCGGAATCGGCGAGAATGCCGACATCGATAATGACTTCTTGGCGCCTCCTTTGCGTAAAAGAAGGGTTGATATCATCGGTGGTCGTACTCGACGATACCCGATGTGAGTTGACCCGCACTGTAATAGGTCTCGGTCATCTGAGGGAATACTCCTCGTAGTTTATCTGTTCTTCTTGATTTCCATGTCGGAGTGGTGAACGATCACCTTTCGAGGAGCTTGTTGATCATCGGTCATTTGGAAGACATTTCTTGAGTAGGAGATCGACACGACTTTTTCATTACCGATTTCTCTGCGGTGATATGTTGGATTGGTGGTAGGCGAAGAAGTCGTATGGGTGCGACTACTTGAATGATGTCGACGAGGAGCTTCGGCTTTTTCATTGTACTCGAAGCCTTTGTGCGATCTCTTGTGAAGAGGTCGTAGCTTTAGCGTTCGGGCTAGCTCTTGAGTTGGATTCTCGAGCAAATCATTGATGTCTTTGGAGCTCTCGAGCTTCCTCGATTGATATTGAATCGCCCGAGCAAATTCTTACGAGCTTCAATCTTCTTCCTTGAATTGCCTCAAGATTTTCCATGTTAGACTCTTGAGATTGCCTCAATGAAGCCGAGAATGTCGAGGATTTCCTGGCGTTCATGAAGGCGTTAGTCGTGTCGCTTGATGGTGGTGTCTGGCCATTGCCACGAGGGGATGTGTGACCTTGGGAAGGGTCTCCATCTCGGTCTCTAGAAGAGTGATCTTGATCGAGGAAGGGCGAAGACCTCCGTTGATGATTCTCACTTGCGCTCGAGGCCTCTCCGCTTGAGGAGTCGTCGAGAGACACCATCTGGCGACTTGGAGTAATCCTCCAAGTAGGGAAGTCCGGGTTATAACTTGTCTCCATCGGCGGGTGTGACTGCGGAGAGATGGTCGAATTTGCGGAAAAGCATGCTTGATTCCGCTCTCTGGCGTTATCGAGAGAGAGAATCACCAGATCTTGGTGAAGTCCTGCATGTGGCTTCTAGAGCTTGCCTCACCAAGTCGGACCGCCTTAGGGAACTTGGACGCCGAGGAAAAACTCTCGTCGTGTCGTGAGTCCACAGGTGTGGTCTGGTCGATTGACCCTTGCCCTTGAGAGGGTAGATTCCTCTCTTGGGCGTCTTGTTGTGGGGATAAGGATCCTCATCAACTCCACCGCGACATTGTCTCCTGGATGCGTGGGAAGATCCCGGAGGCGACAATGCCATAGGATGAGTCATCACTCGGTTAGAATCGAATCCGGCATCCATGTCGACGTCTGCGTGTCCGCCAAGTCGAACCAGTTCTCCTCGTTCCATTCTCACGCCATGAGTGCATGAGATTTGGAAAAGCAGAGAGAATGTTTGACAAGAAATTACGGAAGATCCCCACGGTCGGCGCCAAGCTATCGGTGTTTTAGAACCGAACTTACGTAAAGATTGTTTGATTCGGGGTCTCCTAGAATAGAATCATGAGAGAGATTGACACGAGAATTTTTATCTGAGTTGGGCCTTCTCAGGAGAGAATAACAACCCTACTCTGTGTGTGTATGGTATTGAGTGTATCTTGAACAATCGGGGAAAAACTAAGACTATTACAGATAGTGCTTGTATTCTGATGGCTCGATCCTCCTCCCTTTCTCTAGTTGTCGTCTTTTATAGTACGTGAAGGGCGGCGATTACTCGAGTAAAGCGGCGCCTCATCACCTCTATAAGGCGCATGTTTGTAGTAATTACGGTGTATTAATTCCTCCACGTCGCTCAATGACTATATACGTAGATAATGGGGTATTACGTGCCATTATTACGTAGAATAACAACGTATGATATTGTTTGAATCCCTTAATCAATAAGACCCACTTGTGCTGTAGGTTCATTTGATTATAAGGTGGTCGTGGTGACCTAGTCGAGAGGAATCTCGACTATGAGGTAGTCGTAGCAAGACTTACGACTATGGGATAGTCGTAGCATACCTTACGACTATGGGGTGGTCGAGAAGAACTTACGACCATCCATTTGGTTCTTCCTTCATAACATTAAAGGGTACACTCGGGGTTCACATGACGTCATATTTACCTATAATAAAAATTATAGATAAAAGGTAAAATGAGGATTATTATATCCTCGTCAAGACCCGACTCCCGATTGATTTGCTTGCGCGCCTCCACCAGCAAGGGTGTTGTGTGATGCTTCATGACGCCACACCAGCGTTAAACCGAACATATTAGAAACCCTTCCTGCAAACATGTCTGGTCCATTTAAATACATATAAATACATACTTACTGCGTATACAAAAGATTGTGCCGGTTCAAACCAGTTCAAACATTAAATTTTAAAACTACCATCCTTAATCAATAATAGAGCATGAAAGATTTGTTGCCAACTTGCCATGGCCCCACCACCTAATTCTTCATGTGGCATTTTTGGAAATTTTTGCCGTATTGGCACCTTTTAGGACAATTTTATATGTGTTCTAAAATTATCTCGAAAATGAAGGATGTAGGTCACGAAAATTTAGATTTTAGGTTTCAGAAATTAGGGTTTCATGAATTCCCACACAAAGTACGCATAACAGAATTAGGGTTTTAAAAATTAGGGTTTCCAATGGAGTTGCAGTGTACGTGTTCATACATAAATTTGATGACATTTGAAGCGTTACAAACATTACATGATACACGCGTGGGCGCGAATTTATTGCAATCAAGACACTCTTTGTTAATTTATCAGTTTATTGCGGATGATATTCTTTAATACTATATTATATCACAGACTAGATAAGCTTGTGTACGAACCAACTAAGGGAAATATTTGGCATGCAGATGATATAACAATGTGCATTCTATGGTATGTTGTTATACGATTTGCATGCCACGTATTCTCTGTTGGTTCACACTAACTTATCTAACATAGGTACTGTCTGATAAAGAATATCATCCACTTTAACACTGTATTGTACCACACGATAGATAAGGCTGAGCATGAACCAAGTGAAGGAAATACGTCCTCGGGCTCGCTGCCTCGCAGACGCAAATCTCCTTCAACCCAATTGCAATTTAGCCGCAGGCTATATATGGATGCTTTGACTGCCATTCACCTCACTCTTCACTTCCTCTTCTTCTTTCTTCCAGTCTTAAACGGGATGTCTTCGGCCTCATCTAACCTTCGAGTGAGCAGACAATTAGAATCACTACGGTAGCACCTGTTTTGCCCTCGTTGCAAGGATCCAGTGAATGTGTTCACCTCGCATACGCCAACGAATCTATCCCGAGTGTTCATAAAGTGTTCAAATCTTACGATAACTTGAAGCTGCAATTCTTTTCCAGAACACAACATGTCGGTTTTGGCAGTGGGCTGATGAAGCTATCCCAGTGGTTCGAGATATTGCAATGCAAATTGCTGCCTTGCAAGAAGACACCCGTGGTGTTGCTGCATTTCATCCTGTGGCTCGACCCTCTGATCAACCAATGCAAAATGAAGAGAATATACTTAAAAGACTAAATGAAAGGATGGAAAGGGTTGAGAAAATGCTTCAGAAATTAGTAAAGATAGTTAGTTTTGTGGTCTTTCTTCTATTATTTGTTGTTCTTGCCAAGTAGAAGTTCAGTTGTAATGAGATTGTAATGTCTACTCTTTATCTATGCATTGCAATCCTTCATGATTGAGAATAAACCAGTAAAATTATCTACGCATGGATCAACTGTTGTGTATCCCTGCATTACATGATGTATGCCTTTGCGACGTTGTTGTACTCCTCTGTATCATGTATGCCTCTATCTAATTCTGTTATGGATGCGTTGTGTGGGAATTCATAAAACCCTAATTTCTGAAACCTAAAATCCAAATTTTGGAGACCTAAATCTGTAATGTTCGAGACAATTTCAGAACACTTACTTTTCTCTACAAAGGAGGACGTGACCACTCTACTCTCTACAAAGTAAGACGTGATAACACACTGCCTCGCCGGCTTTTCAGACCGAAAAGACAACATTCTGCAAAGCAGAACATGACTTCTCTCTGCAAAGTAGAACGTGACCACTCTACTCTCCGCAAAGTAAGATGTGACAACACTCTGCCTCGATAGCTTTTTAGACCGAAAAGATAGCACTCTGGAAAGCAGGACATGACTTCTCTCTACAAAGTAGGACATGACCCCCCTCTACAAAGTAATACGTGACAACACTCTACCTCGTCAGCTTTTTAGACCGAAAAGACAACACTCTGCAAAGCAGGACATGATTTCTCTCTGCAAAGCAATACATGACCGCCCTCTGCAAAGTAAGACATGAAAACACTCTGCCTCGCCAGCTTTTCAGACCGAAAACACAACACTCTGCAAAGCAGTATATGACTTCTCTCTACAAAGCAGGACGTGACCCGACGAGACAGCTTTACGCAGCGACGTGACCCTACGATTCCTCTTGGGGGCCGCCAGCAACCTTTTTGAAAGACAAGACAACACTCTGCCTCGCAGGCTACTCACATGAATTTAACCACACCATGCCAACCCTGTGGCCTACAAAAGGAGGTGGAAGAGATCTGGGAGAGAACACTACACAACCAAACACAATGCTACACTAGATCTTGCTTCACCACGCCGGGATGGACAAGATGAAGAAGCAATGGGACGAGATCCGTGAACTAGCAAGCGCTGCTGGGGCCCGAGACGAATAAGCAAGGGCTGCTATGGCCCAGGTCAAACAAGAAGAGTATTCCAGGATGGTAGCTCTGCGCAATGACTCCCCTCGCAGCAGCAACCCCTACCAGAACGTTCCAACCGAGCCTTCGCCACAACACTCGCCAAAGGGGGATACGCCGCCCCTCTGTTGGTGCAGAGACACATGGAAGTTCTTCAAATCCAAACAGCAGCTCAGCCTGGGCATGTGTTACTGGGGTTGTGCGAACTGCTCCTGTGACTATCCCGACCACCGTTGGGACACGAGCAGCTATCGACAGCTAGTAAGGACCATTTATAGTATGTTCATCTACTATTTCTCTTTCAAAGTACGTACTAACAACATCTCCCGTCTACCAGTAGTCCCCAAATCCACTATGTGGCTACCGCAAGTGGATCGACCTAGAGATCCACCCACGCAACCAGTAGCAAATTGACTACGAGGAGTGGGATGCCAAAAAGGCACGCGAGATCCAGGAGGAGGAGCGCCGCAATGACGAGCACAACGAGCGTATCCGGCGGGAGACACAATCTTGTCTAGAGGTGTGCAGGTGCAGGGAGTATGAGGCTCGTGAGAGGGAGCACGAGAAAAAGAGGGAAATGGCGGCCAAGGCCAAGGTGGCCGACGAGGAGTACAACGCCAAGCTCGGAAGGAAGGGCAAATGGCCCTGGTCTATGCAGTAGGTTGGGTCATTCTGTAGTAGTCCCCCGTCTTACCCGCCACATTTTTTACTATCCCTTAAAGGCATGTATACTTACATGGTCCGGATACTTGTGTCACAGTGTACCGTAGTAGTAGCGAGGATGACTAAAGCAATTAGCCGAACCATCATGCCATGTGACCACATGTAACGTGCTTCTGTCCATAGACTCTAATATAGTTCTGATTCCGTGCCTCCGCTAAGCCATCAAAGCAATCCTATATTGCAAGTATGCCTCTTCTAGTCGAATCCCAAAAAGAACCATTCGCACCGACTTCAAATCCTCCATGTTTTAGGACATCTTCATAATCACAACAAGCGTTCTCAGCCCCTTCAATTGCATTTTGTACAAGCTTCATAAAGTACTTAGCTTTAACTCCACCATAGTGAAGTAATGTCATCAAGAACCGTAGCGACCAAGATATTATTCCTTCTTAAATGCATTGTACTGTAAGGGGATGAATGTCTCCCACAAGTGTTGTATGCCATCAAATGTTTCGATATGAAATTTGGTTAAGAAGGAAGCTAATGACCATAATTTGGTTAACATGGGAGCGAACAATGAAAACTTTCCACATTCCAAGTCACATGAAATCATGAAACCCTAATTTCCGAAACCTTTCATCCTAATTTTCGAGACTTAAACCCTTAATTTGTCGAGACAATTTTGGAATATATAAAATTATGAAAAAAATTACACAATCAAGTACACTGTATAAGGAGCCTAGAAAAAATTATAATGTTTGGACCTCATTTTCTATATTAGAAAATTCCTACAAATAGTATATTTAAATAAATTTTAGAGAAAAAATAATAACTGATAAAATTCTAAAAAAAATTACACAAGCAAGTACACTACGTTGGGAGGCTCCACAAAAAAATTCATAATTTTTTGAGCTCATTTTCTATATTTAGAAATTCCTCCAAACAAATATTCTTAAATAGATTTTCTCTCTCCTCTTGGATTTGCATGCACGGGGGGGAGGCTGCTGTCTTTGATGATGACAGTGAAAAAGCTTCTTTGTTCTCAGCCACAAGAGGAGAGGGGGGGCAAAATTGGAATTCTGCGGCTAGGGGGCAACTTTAGGAATTTGGGTGGTCTCATGGGGCCAATAGTATCCAAAATTCCTAGAAGAACAACACAACACAAGACAAGACATACAGTTGTGTGTAGTACATGCATGTGGCTCCATACATGCACTCCAAATATGTGGAGGAATCTTGTGTAGCGGTCATAGTTTGGTGCGAAAGAGAAATTGTTCTTGGAATAATTGATAAGGGAATCTCTTAGTTGTGATTCTTTTGGAGAGTGCATCTTTAGGCTAAAATTATTCGGCTGGAAAAGAAGAAAAGGCCCATAAGGTAAGAATCCTAGCTGTAATAATTGAGGTAGAGAAGATAAGAGTTTATTCAAACGAAGAGAGAATATCCTTAGCTGTAGAGGATGAATCCAACCGTGGCAGGGTCTAGTCCATGTTTTTTAAAATCATTTTGACTCTTTTTTAATAATATATCAAAAATAATATGTCTACTCCCAACGCTCTTTTCTAAGTGATGTTTTCGATACTTTCATGGTCTACGAGATGTGACTTTGACATTTACTTTTTTGTAACTTTATCTTATTATATACTAATAAAATTATAATATTATGAAAATATTTTTAACGACAAATCTAATGATATAATTTTTATGTAGCCAATCCGTCGTAGATATGCGTCTAGACAGTACATTTGTAGGCACCCCCGATCGGCTTCGTAAGCGGGGGAATGAAGAGTAAGCATGCAAGGGAATCACTCAACTTGTATTGCTCGAGTGTGAAATGATGTACCAACGGTCTCCCTCCTTCATGTTACAATGGAGTCCTACTTATAGGATGGGAGGAGGGAGAAGGTGAAGTTACATAAATGACCCTGATTATAGGGAAACCCTAGGGGTAGTCTCGTCCTTTCCAGTCAGGTGGGGTCGTCTATGCCGAGCCCACCGATTGACGTCACGCTTGCCAGCTACGTAGAGGGGTTTCACGCTTCACAGATGCACAGAGGGGTTTTATGCTTGCTAGCTACGAAGAGGGGCTTTACGCTTGCCAGTTGCAAAGGGGGCTTGATTACAAAAATGAGGTCACATTTCGTGTCATTGTCTCACGTAATCGCCATGCTTCGCTGCTAACCCTTCATTGACGTCGGTTGGACTAACACGGGGACCCTTCCCCAATAGTAGCCCCTCACCGATTAGGGCAAAAGGTCTGATGCCCACCAGAGCCAGCGCTCTGACTCCCGAGAACGGGTCGGCACATCGTTCGGGTCGGCGGTCCGAGGGTGTGAGGGAGCGAGATGTTCTGGACCAATGCACTCCACCACACTCAGCTGAACCCTTGAGTAGGACAATGCTTCGTGTGGACTTGATCCACTGTGGGTCGCGGACCGCGTCTACCATGGACCGGTGAACCGTTCCCTGTGGGCCCGTCGTGGTCAACCTAGCCCAATTGTGTTTCTAACTAGTTTGGAGTGGGCCAGGTCATGGCGGCCGAGACATACGTGCAATCCAGTTTCCTTCCTTGGGAAGACACCGTACCGGTGTACATACACACGTGTTTACACAAACGGGGGAAAACCAAAATTTTCTTTTAACATAAAGGGGGCGGCCTTGACCCGGTCACATGCAAAGTACACCAGAGTTTTATGAGGCCACACCCCCAAAGAGACGGCTAAAGGCGATCCAGTGCTCGAATAGCTCGCACGCCGTCCTCGCCGCCCTGACCAATCCCAGGGGGCACACGTCCCACAGGGTGCCCACGTAGGGTGGATCCGGACGCCAAAGGAGTATTAAATCCGGTTCAGAGCTTGTGAGGAGGATAGGGTTGGGAATGTCGGCTGAGGCGGGAGAGGAGGACAAGAAGCTAGCGAGCGAGCAGGGCGGCGTTGCCCCCCCCCCCCAGCTCTGCCTTCCTCCTTCACCACCAAGAGGGGGGGCTCGAGCCTAGCGCTCTCCATCCTGCTGCCATTATGGTCATCGACCAGAGAGGCTCGCACTCAACCCCCGCTGGCTCTACCTCCGCCTTCGTCGCTGAGAGAGGTGCTTGGCCCCCGCTGGCTCCGCCTTCCGCTTTTGTCGCTAAGGCCCCCACCAGCTTCACCTTCGTCGTCGCAATAGGGGAGGGTCTCGGGCTTGGCACCCTCCATCCCACCACCTTCAGGGCCACCGGCTGGAGGCACCCTCTATCGTTGCTGAGGAGGACTTCCACTGTTCACCGTCGATGAGAGCTCCAACGACTTCGAGGAGCTCTCCGGCGGCCGCCCAAGGGATGTTGGTCGGCTTTTCTCGCTGGTGCCACCGCTGCCGCTGCTTGGACAATATGTGCCGAGCCTAGGGGTAGCCTTGTCCTTTTGGGTTAGGTGGGCCATCTATGTCGAGCCCACTGGTTGACGTCATGCTTGCTAGCTACGTAGAGGGGCTTGATTTTGAAACCGATGTCACATTTCACGTTATTGACCCGCGTAACCGCCAAGCTTCAATGCTAACCCTTCATGTAGCCAATTTATATATTTTTAAACATATTTGTACTCAATTCTAGGGTGCCACTTAAAGGGGTAACTTATTTTCAAAAATAACTCTTTTGACTGTGCCACTGAGTAGGGGTCGTGTCTGGAAATAAACCAGTGTTGAGGCTATTTTTTTTAAAAAAAATTGTTAACAAAAGGATTATTTAATAATAATTTCCCAAGTCTCTGGATATGCGCAAACACGAATGGAATATTTTCTTCCATGTGAAATTTATCACACTGTTAAACAAAAGCAACTGGCGGTTATTTCAGCGTTATGAGAACATTATTTTTAAAGATAATTACAAAATTTAATAGTAGAAAAAATTACAAAACTAGGTCCTATCGTCATTTCAAATGGCGACAGGGACTCTGTCGCCAAAGGGAATAGTGGGGAGGTTCCTGTCGCCAGTTCAATTGGCGACAGGACCCTATCACCATTTGAACCAGTGACAAGAACCTCTCTCAGAATATAATACTATTTCTAAGAATTTTTAAATATATCAAAGGAGCTCAAGAAATTATGAAATCGTTTGTGGTGCCTCCCTACATAGTCTAATTGGTTTTGTAATTTTTTCATAATTTTATCCATTCTAAATTGTTCTCCAAAATTCATTTAAATATATTGTTTGTAGGAATTTCTAAATATATAACATGAGCTCCAAAAAATATGTATTTTTTAAAGCTCCTAACATAGTGGACTTGATTGTGTAATTTTCTTAGAATTTTATATGTTCTGAAATTATCTAAAAAATTAAGGGTTTAGGTCTCGAAAATTAGGGTTTCATGATTTCATGTGACTTGGAATGTGGAAAGTTTAGTACCACATGACTACTCTAGGTAAGAGACACTCATTTACACGTGGGAGTATGTCAAGCCTAGTTGGAGGCGTCTTATCCGTCCAACACACATCAAAGAAAAAGCATCATTGTCTTCTTCCTTTTGCCTAAATTTTCGAGCTGTGTCTCTAAAATCGGTTCCTCTCTTGGTCCTGCATGGGAAGGAGCAAATCAGATTTTTGGGAAGCGCTTCACCCGACTGCTCGCTACTTCTTGTCTTCGTTGGATCATGTGCCTTCTTCAGCAACGTTTCCCAACCCCACTGCGATCTTTAGCGGAATCATGAAACCCAAATTTTCGAAACCTAAAATCCTAATTTTTGAGACCTAAATTCTTAATTTTTGAGACAATTTCAGAATATAAAAAATTACACAATCAAGTACACTATGTCATGATCCTTAAAAAAATTCATAATTTTTGGAGCTCATTTTATATATTTAGAAATTCCTACAAACAGTATACTTAAATGAATTTTGGAGAAAACTTCAGAGTAGATAAAATTATGGAAAAAAAATTACACAAGCAAGTACACTATGTCAGAAGGCGCCACAAAAAAAATTGTAATTTTCTAATCTCATTGCTATATTTAAAAATTCCTAGAAACAATACTATATTCTGAGAGAGGTTCCTATCGCCAATTCAAATGACAATAGGGTCATGTCACCAATTGAACTGGCGACAGGAACCTCCCCACTGTTCTCTTTAGCGACAGGGTCCCTGTCACCGATTGAAATGGCGACAGGAGGTTGTCATTATTTTAAATGGCGACATGGAACTAATTTTTTAATTATTTTTTTGACTATTTAATTTTGTAATTATCTTTTAAAATAATATTATTTAAAAAAATCCACATGTTCATATGGCTAAAGTCCATGGTTCGAGCCCAACCAACTACGGTATATATATATATGTATATATATATATATGTATGTATGTATGTATGTATGTATGTTTACAACTAGAATTTTTTAAAAATTAATTATTATTTTATTACGAAATACAGATAATATACTGTATTTTTTTTATTTTACAGAAATAATACTCTATCGCTCTACAGGTGGACGACTTGGACCTAGTCGCTCAACCATTAGGCGATTGGTCCAAGTCGCCCAACCGTACATCGACAGGTGGCGTAGTCACTCTACGGTGGAGCGACTGTCGCTTGGGCTACTAGTCATTGAAGTGTTGGACGACTAGTAGCAGCTAGGAGCTATATCACAGGCGTGCGCGCCCGTCGCCATTTCTGTCGTTTGTGTTCGTCGGGCAGAACCAGAAGCGAGGAGGAAAACAGAAGAAGAGAGGAAGGGAAAGAGAGAGGAGAAGAGAGGGAAAGAGAGGAGGAGAGGAGAGGGGAGAGGGGAGGGAAAGAGAGGAGAGATCTACGCATCTACGATGGTGAGTCTCCTGCACCTCTTTGTATATTTTCTTTCAAAACCATGGTAGGCTAGCAAATAGTGTGGTTGTAAATAGGTTAGCATATAGTGCAATCATAAATAGTTGTCGGGACCCCGGGTATGCAACCCCAGGACCCTCTGTGTATTCTGAACTAGTCCCATGATCAGTAGCTAGCTCACACAGTTGCAACATTGGTGTAATCATAACCACACAACCAAACAAAAGATGAAGCAGACAAAATAATAATATTAAGTAAAAGGGACCTTATGGTCAAGTCTTACAACGGTTGCCACGCAGGGCTAAAGAGAGCAGAGTAAACTAGCTGCGGAGAACAAAACATCTGGTGGAGGTCACCCAATATGCCCACCGGCAATCGAGTGAAGGACGCGACCTAATTCGCATAGTCTTCAAAGAAGTCTTCTTCATAGAACTCTGAGTTCATTGGTTCACCCTCCTCTGCTGATTTAAATAGAGGGCACAAAGCTATGAGTACTTTGAATGTACTCAGCAAGTCATAGGGAATTGTATGCAAGTAATATTCATGCAAGGTTTGACAAGGATAGCTTTATAGCTATTTTGTGGAAAGCAATATTTGACATTAATTACAATAAGTAGATTGCAAAGCACAATTTAAAAGATTAATACATAAGTAAGCAATTTTCTTTGAAACAACTAGCGAACACCCTGTTCACTTTCCAACCAACAACCATCTACAAGGTTCGACCAAACCATTCCAACATTTTCGACAAAAGTTCTACCCCTTGCGTGAAATCACCAGGCATGTCCATAACCGGGGACAAGGCTATTCGAATAGTTTTACACTCTGCAGAGGTTGTACAGCTTGACCCACAAGACACGAATTTCTCTAGTTTGTTCAGCATATATCTATGCCACTGCTCACTACCTTAGGTAAGCAGTCTAGAGTACGTGACAAGGTTTTTACAAAGCTCCATTTTAACTCGGATCTGCCCGCTGAGGTTTCGCCATTCTGGGCCCCCTCTTGCGCCACTTATCAACCCTTGACAGAACCGAATCAAAACTTTGCTAATTAGTCGACCAAGTCTATCCCAGTCTAGACATGTGGTTGTATGGTTAAAGCCTAGATCAATGGTTCAAGGTTAAGTCCTTAGTTGGTTGCTCAGACGAGACGGTTCCACATTCCAAGTGTGCGTTACGGCACCCACCTTTTCCACCACCCACTCGTCCGAGCATAAATCATTTTCGTTCAACCCGGCCAAATGACCACCCTAGTCATGGCACAACATCTTTTATCAAAAGTGGCTCCGCCACGGTTCCATATTTTCTTTAATCAAATTCAATCATTCATTGAATATGTGATCGTGAGTCTATCGCATAACTACAGCATTGGCTAAGCATAAAACGGTACCCATGTTGGTATTTCAATAATGTCCAACTAATAATTACCCATCCTAAGGTGTCCAAGGAGTTATGTCATTCAAGGATACATGTTGATTGCAATTTATCAAGGAGGCATATGGCAATTAGGTAATTAACTAAACCCGAAACCATTTATTATAAAATTAGCCATGCATGTTATATCAAACAATATACTTTTATAAAGATGGGTTCAACATGATCAAAGATCTACAACTTGCCTTCGTTGAAGAGTAGAGGTGCTTCGGTCGTCGGGTCTGCGAAATCTTCCGAAACACCGGAATCTATACGCGCGAACAAAGCTAAATAAATAAAACAACTCCAAATAAATACTAAATAAATACTAACAGGAAGACAAGGAATTTATATGAATTTATAAATTTGAATCACTCGAATCAGAGTTCGAATGAGGAATTATGGCCAAAAGAAGTTGGAAAAACACATAAAATGATGAATTAGGGATTTTCCGGATTTTCCCGAATTAAATTTCTTAAAGAAAATCGAGAAAATTCCACTTGGGCTGATTGGGCAGCCACGTCGACAAAAGGGGGTGACGCTATTGTCGGGCGCCACAGGCAGCCACGTGGGCGCCACGTCGGACCCGAAGCGGTGGCGCTTCGGCAAAGCGCTAGCCGTGAACGGCGGCGAGGGCACCAGCGTGAAGAGGCGACGCGAAGCGGATGCTCATAGCGGCGAGGACGCAAGAAGACGGGAAGTCGGCGCGAGGGCGAAGAGCGGCGGAGGCGGCGGCTCGGCAGCGGCAGACGGGTTCTCGTGAAGCTCGAGGGCGGGAGGCGCGCACTAGGTGCGCCTTGGCCTGGCGATGCCGGTGGCAGGGTCGGCGGCGACGGGGACGGCTCGACAGCGGCGACGGGTGCGGCAGCAAAACCTTCAATTGCAGCCAAGAGAGAGCGGGAGAGCGGAGGGGAGGAGAGGGGAAAGAGAGATGGGAAGGAGGCGGTCCCAGGGCTTGCTTTTATAGGCGACGGGGGGGCCCGGAGTAGGAGAAAGGAGAGCTCGCCGCCGCAGCTTTAATGACGGGCAGCGACAAGCACGGCGAAATCCGCGGAGGAGGGGGCAAAAGAGGTGCAGGTGCTGGGCGGAGGCGGGACGCTTGGCGCGACACCAAAGCTGGACACGAGGCTAGGCTAGCACAAAGGAGCTTGCATGGTGCGGCGAGAATCATGGCGAGGTGACCTTGAGGCACGGCCGGAGGTTGAAGACGATGCCGGGCGGTGACAAAGGGGCCCGCACGGCATGGCATGGCGCAGCGAGGCGGCGCGAGCGATCATGAGCCGTCCGATTCGATCAGACGGCCGCCGAGAGAGGCGTCTTGCGGCATGAGCGGAGGAGAGACGGGCCTGCTGAAAAACAGGGATGGGCCGGGAGGATTCGGCCCAAAGGCTGAGGAGGAATTTCTAAGGTTTTTTTTATTTTAGAAAATACCAGAAAAGCAAAAGCATTTTTAGAAAATAGCTTAAGCCGCCCAAAAATTCTAGGAAAATTCACATAAATCCCTTGAATTATTTAGGACTTAGTAAAAATATTTTCAGCTTAACTATTGCTTTTAATTTTTTGCAACTAATTATTTTTAACATAGGGCAAAAGGAAAAACCAAATTAAAATCCAACAAAACTCAACTAAACCAACTTTAATTAGTTCAAGTTTTAGTTAAGTCAAATTAAACTGCTTTTAAAATTCTAAATTACAAGTTAAGCTTTAGCAAATTAATAAACCCAAATGGTTCACTTTTAAAGTTTTCAAAATTTTCAAAAACTCAGAAAAATAGGGATGTTACAATAGTGTATGTTATCAAATAGTGTAGTCATAAATAGGTTAGCAAATAGGTTAGCATGTAGTGTAGTCGTATGCTAGCAAATAGGTTAGCATATAGTGTAGTCGTAAATAGTGTATGTTGGCAAATGGTGTAGTCGTAATTAGGTTAGCATATAGTGTAGTCGTAAATAGTGTAGGTTAGCAACAAAAATCATGGTAGGTAGCAACTAAAATCATTAGATGTGTAGTGGCATTTTGTTAATAAGTGAAAATAGTGTAGTCGTACGTTAGCAACTAAAATCACGGTAGGTACGTCGCATATTGTTAATAACTGTAAATAGTGTAGTCATAGAACTAACGCGAATTTAATTCTTAATAGTCGTAATGCGACTGTGGATATACCCTAACCCGAACCCTAACATGTTAACCCCATACCCTAACCCTAACCCCTAAACCGTGAAACCGTAAACCCTAAAACCAAAATGCGGCTATGGTGATATATGTTGAAGATTATGCATTTAATGCAAGAATGCAACTAAATTTTCAGAATTTCTAGAGCTACGCTATAAATAAGTAAACCACTAATTGTGTCGTAATTGCTAACTTGAAATTGATTTACAGGTATGGCTCATGACCTTGGTGGTTCCAACTGTCCTTCGGCTGCTAGACCGGTAGCGTCGATCTGTGAGAAGACAGCATAATCGTCGTGTCCGCATCACGAGGCGGGGACAAAGCGGCTGCGTTAGTGGTGGTCGTCGCGGACACCCCAATGGACTTGGGCACTGGACCCACGATGGATAGACAAGTTTGTCTGCAAACTGTGGCACTTCTTTTTATCATATGCACATGCTATGTACTTACTTCTTCGTGCTTTGCAGACTTAGCTATGACGGCCTTCTACCTTGCGCGGATGGTGGAGGCCACCGATGAGGACAAGACTCGGTCGAGGGCGGCGAGAGGTCTGGCCGACCCGGCGATCACAGCGGTTCTCGTTCGGCCGCCGCTGGCCGACTATTGGTGGTGGTGGCGGCCCAAGACGCACACCTTCCTCCTCCCATTCGGGGAGATGGCCCCTACTCTGCAGGACGTCGCGGTGCTGCTCGGTCTGCCTATCGCGGGATCCATTGCCTCCCCATCGGATGTGACTGCCAACTGGCGCAACGACCTGCTGGGCCAGTTTGAGGGGGGTTCTTCCGACTGAGGCCGCGGCACCATACTACGTCATCCTGACGCGACAAAAGCATGGCCCGCCCCTGCGGTGACTTTCGTAGTTTTGGGTATGTATGCCATCCGTTTTTCCTATTTAGCGATGCAATATCCTGGCCATATGATGAGCTTACTAATTATTCGTTTGTACGCAGGTCGAGCGGATGGTCCCGAAGCCCACCGAGTACTAGGTGTCACGGTACCTCGAGGCGTACTTGTTGTGGCTGTTCGGCTGGGTACTGTTTACCAGCAGCCATGGTGACTCTGTCGACGCCCTCCTCTAGAGGTACGCGAGGGCCATCGCCGACGGGGAGGAGGTGCGGATCAGCTGGGGATCAGCCGTACTTGCCGCGATGTATCACGACATATGCGAGGCATGCTGCAGGACGAGGCCGACCTCTATCCTCATAGGTTGCCTCCTTCTGCTGCAGCTGTGGTCATTCAAGCGCTACGGTGGACTAGCCGACCGCAGGGTCTCTTTGGTGTCATAGACGGGTACATACTCTCATGTATCTTTATTTTAGTTGTATTATGGGTCATCCTTTGTAACCTTGCTTCGGCTCGCGAGCACAATTTGCGCGCGTCTTGAGTCTGCGTGTCTACAAGCACTTCGTCGAGCGGCTCGTAGCCTCGCACGACGGCGTGCTTGGGAGCCATACTATGCTTAGGAGATGGAGCACCGCGCTCCCGCCGGGCTGTCCTCACTGTGCTGGCTCGACCAAGCGTACTAGATGATGCGTCTATTTGGACTCCGCCGGGTTGTTCTAGTCCCCGTCGGGTGTTGGGTGCCCGACTCGGACCACGCGTGAGTTACACAGAACACATGTCCCTATATTTTTTCCCTGTTCTGCTACGATGGCTTCTAAATGTAGTGGTACGCTACGATGGTTGTACACTTCGCGCGAACGTGCACCTTGTGGTACATACTCTCGTGTTTCAAAATGTCTTAGTACGTTTACCACAATTACAAGTTTGACGTTTTCATGTACTCCTCGCAGACGGACATCGCCGCTGGGTTAGCGAGGGACACCGAGTCGATCCTGGACAAGGTCGCCCAGGGTGCGGAGGTGACGTGCGACGAGTTGCTGCAACTTGCCCGTCGGGTCTACAGTGGGACGAGGCGTGTCGTGACCCTCACGTGCTGTAGGACGGTCTAGGAGGTGGCCACGTCGACGCATACACCGAGGCCGATGCGTCTTGTAGTCCATCCAGGAGGCCCCGGAGGGCCACATGCATGTGCCCCGTCTGCACCTGCCTATCCTGGAAGGTTAGTGTGGGCACGTGCCCCACCCCCGCCGCCGTCGGGCTAGGTTGGAGGGTCAGCGTGGGCACGTGCCCCATCCCTGCCACTGTTGGGCCAGGCCGGAGGGTCAGCATGGGCACGTGGCTACGCACTGCTGTAACGACCCAACTCTAGGGCACCGAGAGATCCTCCATGACCTCTGGAAAGTCCACCAAGACCTCCCAGGAGGTCCATAAGGACCTCTCGGGCGATCACTAAGACCTCCCGGGAGGTCAGCGAGACCTCTGGAGGTCCAGGAGAACGTGACCCGAGAGTGAGCCTAGGAACCGGGAGCACCCACGGCCTACCATAGCCACACTTAGGAACAAACGAGGAGGTCCGAGGGCTCACCAAGACCACCCACGACCCTCCGGAGGAGGTCGTGGAGATCTGGGACCTCCTCGAACTTCACACGCTCATCCTTTGTGCGGACATAGAGGTCGTAGCCGCTCAGGGTCCCTGTGAAACCCGAGCTAGTCCCAAGGATCTTGGCTAGCTCTTCACAAGCAACACTTGATGATAACATAGCACAACATAAGCTTTATTAATAACCAAAGGAGTTGTTTACAAGAGATTTTACAAGCCCGGTGAGCAAAGCATAACAAAATGAACACACGAGCCACCCGATACACCACAGCAACAGCAATTGGGGCGCAATCCTAGTCGATCTGGACCATTTGGTCCACCAAAGCGAATCACCTTAAAGCTCTCAATTCCTACTAAAAGATAGCATCAAGCAAGAGTGAGCACAACAACCGTGCTGCAAGTTACCGTCGAGATAACAAGATGACATGCATAATGGATATCACAATGGAAGGCTTAATATGGTTGATTTGCATAAAGCCATGTTTCTTTCAAATACATGTATTAAGTTCTAAGGCAGTAATACAATAATTAAAATTCATTTCATCAAATCAGTTTTTCAGTTGGATAACATTCATCATAAGATGGTGAAGGATACCCTCCTGACATTAGGCTCCCTGCCCAAACCCATGGGGCGGCGGTCCCAAAACAGATTTGAAAATCATTTCTAGAAATTCCCAAAGTCAACAACTAACTTCAAGTGGCCTTTGCCAGCACGTCCATGACCGCGGACACGGCTATTCGAATAGATTTAACTCTGCAGAGGTTGTGCACTTTACCCACACGACATGAGTACTCTAGTTTGTTTGGCATCTTGTGAGTGCCACCTCTCACTACCGAAGGTAAGAGGTCTAGAGCTCATGACAAGACCTTTACAATGCATTGCTCCACCACGACCTTTCCTTGCTAAGGTTTCACCCCTCGTGGATCGCAATCCCGGGAAGCCCCTCTTGCACCGTGGGAGCGATGGGTTATAAAGACCATTGGCCAAACAAGACCTCCCACACCTCCAATGGAGCAGCATATGGTAGAGTTTTGCAAATTAATCAGCCAGGTCCCACGCCCCACACTGGAGACATGTGGTTGCACGGTTTTGGCATAGCCCATTATAGGCATGGCATTGGTCGCTCAAAGACCGGTCCTCAAATGACTAGGGCGACTTCCACAAACCCAAGGGCATCGATCTATCATAACGACACGATCCCGTGCATAAACTTGCACCAACCAAGCCAACCAATTCGCCCCAGTCCAAATCCATTTTCATTTTCTTTGCTTCCCCAGCAATACTTTCATACCTCCATGACAACCCAATGTCATGGTTTAAACATTTAAGAGAAACAGTTGGTCATGTTGGTAAAGATTTCCCCAAATCAATACTTTTGGTCTAAGCTTAACTAAGCATGAGTTTTCAAATGATTCTGGTTCACATTATTGGGTCAACAGATTTTTCCTAAGGTGACAACAAATTTGGTTCAATGTCAAAGTTGGCCATATAAGAGAAAGTGGTATAACTATGTGTTTAAAGGATGTATTGAAATAACTTGGTAGAAATAGGCATGCATAATACTTTGAAACAGAACATAAATAAATTAAAATACTGGGTGCAATATGATCAAGAGTGTAACTTGCCTCTTGCTTGGTAGCTTAAGATTCTATTTTCTCACCGCTCTGGCTCTCTGTAACGTCAAGATCTACACGGCAAGAGAACAGATTCAAACAACGATCAAATAAAGAACCAACAGAGCTCCAAATAAAGAACCAAAAGAACTTCAGAGGAACCTCAACACTCAACCAACAGGAGAGGTCCAAATTTCAGATTAGGTTCTTAGGGAGGAGGTCTAAGCTTACCAGAGGAGGGTGGTCTTTAGCAAAAGACCCCAAGGAGTGACCTAAACAATACACAGAGAGGTCCTGGGAAGTAGTTCTTGGGCGAGGTCCAGAGAGGAGGTCCTCAAATAAGGGCCATAGAAATCGAAGGTGTCCACGAGGGAGGTCTGTGAAGGACACGACCGCTCAATCTGATGACCAAAATAAGAGTGAAGCGGACCACCAGAGAACTTACCAGAGACAAGGAAGAACAATGGAGTGAGGGAGGTCCTGTGAACACAAGGTCTTCCCTGGAAAGCCACTGGACGAAAGCCAGGATGGTGAATGTGAAAAGGGTAAAATGGGAGAGCTCCTGGACTAATTATAGACAAAAAGGGTGAAGAAAACTAGAAATACATATGTCAAGGATAAGTATGGAAGTAGGTCAAAGATGGGTGAGTGGCGAGCGGTGTCACTACCACCCTGGTTAAGAAGTAAGAGAAAGGACAGCTTATGTTGCTTTGGGAAGGGACTAAGAAAAATGTCAAGGTTCCGGTTAAGTGACCCAATTCAAAGTAAAACACCACGTATATGGATGCATTTAATGTGACAAGACCCGCATTAAATGCTCAATATAATAACGTGGCGGAGGAATTGAGAATGGTTAAGACTGGCAGGTGGGGCCGGTCAAATTAGAAACAGTCGGGTCAAAGGGAGGTCTTGCCCAAGAGAGGTCCTCGAGGAGGTCTAAGAAACTAAGAGGTCCTGATATACACAAAGGAGGTCCGAACATGGGGAGGTCCAAATACACATGGAGGAGGTCCAAGTGACTAAGGTTCGGACAACCAGGACTCCATCAAAGGAGGTCCCGCGACTCAAGGAGGTCTGAAGTGGAGGAGGTCCAGAGATGCGGAGGAGGTCTGGACATGGGGAGGTCTGACGGTCGGGATCAACAGGAGGTCTGACGGTGAGGATCTCTTCAAGAGAGGTCGGGCGAGGAGGTCCCAAGCCGGCTCTAAAAGCCACAGAGAGGTCTGGGACGGGAGGTCAGAAGAACTACCAAGAGGTCCGTGGTTAAGATTAAGGACAAGTTGAGGTCAGGCGGTTGGATCTCCAAGAGGAGGTCCAACGGCCAAGATCAAACGTGAAGGTGAGGTTCCAAGGAGAGTAATGCAGGGAGGTCGGACCTTAGGATTCAAAGTAAGGGAGGTCCAAACCGTTAGATTCGAACAAAGGGAGGTCCAAATAAACTCGTGTGTCGAAGCAACTCAAAAGAGGTTTCCACCGCTCAAGGTGAGATCAAAGCCTTGGCAATTCGATGAACCCTAAAGAGGTCCTTTGGCCAAGAAGGAATGCCAAGGGGTTTCAAATGAATTCAGGAGGATCGAAGGCATGTAAGAAATCCACGAGGTTACAAGGAGGTCCGAATAAAAGAAGTGTCGGGCATTAAGAAGTGCCCGGTGACAAAAGGTCTAGACTTAAGAGAAGTGCGAGCAGAAAAGAGGTCGATCCAAAGAGATTCAAACCAACAAAGAGATTCAAAGTAATCAAACTTAAAGAGAAAGGTCGGCGAATGGGAAAGAGGTCCTAAAGAATGGTATTACCGTGAATTGGGGTGGCAATCTGGGATCGCACTAGAAGGACCTTTCCAAAGAGAGGCTACAAGGATCGGGGCTAAAAGGAGTCAAGTGATCACCAAGAGGTTCACCGAGCATGGAAGGAACTCAAGTGGTTATAAAGGGAGACCTAGACCACGAGGAGGTCTAAGCAGAGAGAAGGAGATCTGGACCAGGAAGGTCCAAGCACTTAGAAGATCTAGACCTAAAGAGGTCAGGATCCTTAGATGATGATCACAAGAGGTCTCGAGCAGTTCGGGCCTTCACATGGGAGGTCCGACGGCTCGAGGGAAATCGAAGGGGTCCAATTGAGCACAAAGGTGGTTCAATCGAATGCAAAGAAGATCTAATTGGCCAGGTAGGTTCAAGTGAATTCTTGAGCATTCCAAGAAGCAAGAGGGATACTCAAGCAAAAGATGTGAGGGAGGTGCGGCTAGATCAACCTAGAGGAGGCTGGGCACAAGAATATGCTTAGCAACCGAAGATTGTGGTCGAGATCGAAGAGATCCGGACAACAACAGAGGTCAAACAAGGGGACGATGCGGACATATAAAAATGACCAAAGCAGGATGAAGGAAAAGAGATCCTATCAAGAAAAGGGAGTTAGCTCCAGAGAGCTAGAGCTACATCAAAAGAACCAAACTTTGATTTAGTTGAAGTTTAGATTAGTCATTTTAAACAATCCAGATCCTGAAATTCTCAAGTTAAGCTTTGAATTATCATCAAAATCAAATGGTTCTTTTTATTTTGAAAATTTTCAAAAAGGCTCTAAAAATCAGGGTGTTACAACTGCCACCCCCATCGCCATTGTTCCTGGACCCCTACGACCTGTTCGGGCAGGGCGGGTACGGTGGCTACGACACTTGGACACACGCCATGGACCATGCCGAGGGTATGTTTCCTCTCTTCAGGTTTGTTCGTGTCGATATATTGCACGAATAAACAATATTTGTCCTGCAGGTTACGCGCCCCAGTCGGGAGTTCAGCTCTCCCCGCACGAGGACTTCCCGCAGGACGTGGACGTCTACTTCGCGGAAGACCCAGGGGAGGTTAGGAGAGCACCTGAGCCCGCACCTGTAGTGGTGTAGCCAGGATATACCCTGTGGGGTCAATGCCTTTAACATCTTAGGAATTTTATGGACTTATATGAAATTATCAATAGAAATAGGGCTATATTGCAAAAACTTGTGGGGTCAGTTGAGCCCACAACTAACACCTACATCCACCACTACGCACTCGTCGATGTTCTTTTCGAATTCATGACTTAGCAAGTGCCCTAGTGGGCCTGTGAGCACAGGTGGAGTCGACCCCCTCACCCTTGGGATCATGAGTCGATGGGGTTCACAGCCACCTCTCCTTGCCCCGCCCAAAGACCCTGTGTTGAGAAGCCTGTGAGCACTGAACTAGGGGTGGGACGTGGCGACGACGCAAGAGGTGTTGCGGGTAGTGCAGCGGGTGGCTAGTAGGGGGTCTTCAGTGTGCTTTGTGTGCTTGTATTCGTTGTGTACGTATTTTACTTCGTAGTTACTATGACATGGTTGTGTACGCATTTCCTCGTGCATTGTGATATAACTCACCTTAGTACTTATCAATCGTTCCTACCTCCATCGCTCAACCGTTGGACGAAGTAGTGGTCCAACATGTATGAATTTCCTAGTGCATCGCAATATCACTTACCTTCGTACTTACGACTCATTGCTACATCAATTGTCCTCACAAAATTTTTCAGAAATTTACCGCACTACAACAATATACGACGATCATAAAATGTTATCGCGAGTCTAACAGATCTCCTAGCCTTGAGATTATACGAAAATCACAAACGGACCAACCAATCTTGTCACCATCCTTTTATTTCTGAAAAAATTAACAACCTACAAATAAGATTTGCTAAATGTATTACCTAAAAAAATTATCATTTATTCCCCCACAATTATTTGCATCGGATTAATAAAATAATAATGCTATTATCTAAAATCGCCCAGCCGTCGAGCGACAAGTTATGTAGTCGTCCAACCATTGAGCGACTATCAGAAGTCACTCCACCGTAGAGTGACTACTTCACGTGTCGCTCTACGGTTGGCCGACTAGGACCAGTCACCTAATGGTTGGGCGATTAGGTCCAAGTCGCCCAACCGTACAACGATAGAGTATTATTTCTGTAAAATAAAAAATGCAAGTATATTACTGTATTTCGGAATAAAATAATGATTATTTTTTTTAAAAAAAATATCTTTACAGCTACATCGGTTGCTATAAAAATGACATTTTTATAGTTTCGAAAAATATAAAAATGCTATTTTTCACCTAGCTAGCCCAAGTAGTACTAGTATTATGCTGCAAGTATTAAATTAAATTAAATTAAATGCCTGATTAACATCTATGACGTTCGTTGTAGTACCGAAGTGATGAGTTGCAGCTGCACGCACCAACTGAAGGAAAATTAAGGAGACGAAGAGCTAAACTGGGGAAGTAGAGTGATTGAGGCGCTGGCTGGCTAGCTGCTACTCCGTTAGTGTTTTTCGTGCTTGATCCATCGATCGGATGGCCAACGCGGGGCTGCGTGCGTACCGGGAGGTGCTGCGGTTGGTGCGGCGGCTGCCGGCGGAGGCGCGCCCCTACTACGCCAAGTACGCCCGCGAGAACTTCGTCAACTACCGCGACCTCTCCGCCGCCGACGACCTCGCCGCCCTGCTCCGCCGCGCTTACGCCCACTCCGCGTGGGTCCTGTCCAAGGTGCGCGCGTACTGCGAGCTCTCCGCTCTTCGCTCGCGATCGATCCATTCATCCATCGACCGACCTACTACCTCATTCTGGCTTGCAGTACTCGATCGACGCGGAGGCGGCGCGACGTCTCAAGGAGGTCTGCGGCTGCCACGGCGAGGAGTGAGAGGCGCCGTCCGCATGTGGTAGTGCACGCACGCGAGGTGTTCGACGATATGCTTCTGCCACTGTCTTCGTAAAGAGTTTGCCGCCGGCGCTTGCACTACAGTACACTCGCATGTGAGACCGACGATGTGTGTTTGGGGAATAAGTTGGACAAACTTTAATTTTCTTCTGCAGACCATCTTAATTTAGCTTCGAGTGTCGAGATGATCTCCACTGCTGCCTGCCTGTTTCGATTCAACTTTGCCTTCGAATTGGCGATGTTTGCTACCAGCCAACAACATGAATATATCCGCAACATAAAATCCTACATGCAATTATGCATGATTTTGTAGTTCACCGTTAGTTTACTCAGGGGCGAATTAGTATAGAGACATAGGTGAACAGATGTACACCCATTATTTTTTTTAAAAAAAAAGCTCAGTATTTATTAGGTATATATACTGGTAAATACTTAAAATATGTATTTAGACTACACAGGGACTCCTCCAGTCGAGCAGCGCATGCACGGGACTGGACAAACCGCCCCCACGCCCCACCAGGCCATCAGCAAGCAAAGCCCACCAAGACACCACAACACCAAGCCACCACGGCCCAACCCAAGCGGCGGCCGAGCTCCTCACGCCCAACCCATCCCAGATCCTCGGAGGTGAAATCCAAGCCGCCGGTGAAGCGCCTCTCTCTTCTCTGCTGGCTCTGTGGCGGCGGCGATGCAATGATGCCAATGGCGGCGAGGTGAGCCGTGAGCACCGAGCCGATGTCGGAGCGAGGATGGAGGTGCCTCGCCGTCTGTGGCGAGGCCGAGCAGACCATCACCACCAACACCGGGCGCAAGGAGCGGCGGCGGCACGCGGCGAGGTCAAGGTGAGCTCCTCACCTCCTCGGTTGGTTTCTTGCCTCGTCACTTAGTCAGTCGTCACGTCTCGCAGCCGCTGCCTCCTACTCGGGCCGGCTCCACCAGACCACCGCTCCAGTGATCTAGTCCCTGTGACCGACCTAAGCTTGCGCATGCCATGATCGGCGGATGGGGAGGTGTCGCCTTAGCCGGGCCAAGCCGCCAAGCTGGCCGATTTGGCATGGGAGAGCCGGCGACTGCGCAGGCTCCGGGCACCAAAGGCGGGAGGCGAAGGCGGGTGGCGCCAAGGCCGGAGGCGGGCAGGAGCTGGGCCGAGGAGGAGCCAAGTAGGAGGAAGCACCCATATGTGGCCGTCGTCATGACGAGAGAAGAAACAGCATTGGGGATTTGGGGGAAAAGAAAAGCAAGCAAGAAGATTAGAAGAAGAAGATGGATGGATGGGGTCCTCTGCTGGGTCCGGGAGTTAATTTGAGCTGTGGCTCGTGGAGCAAGAGGATTACAAGCATCAAGGATTCAGTCATTGAGATAAAGGCAAAGAGGAATGTTAGGGAGAGAGAAGCAATAAGGTAGACTTGTAGTTATATCAGATATTCATATTGGTATTGAAAAACTTGTAGTTGAGTCAGATATTCATATTGGCATTGTGTAGCTTTAGTTGTTAGATAAAAGAGAAGATTATTCTATATAGTTCAATAGCTTGTGTAGTTTCAGTTGTAAGATAAAGAGAAGGTTATTTTGTCTTAAATGTCCAATTATTTATGTGAAGTCAATTGGTGTTGATTCTTCCGGTAGCAACTGCTAGTGTTGAGAGGGTATTCACTTCAATGAATTATATCAAGAATAAGCTAAGGAATAGGATGGGAGAACAATACTTAAATGATTGCTTGGTTACATTTCTTGAGCGAGAATTTTTTGTGCAAGTTAAGAATGATGATATCATATCTCTCTTCCAAGCTATGAAGAAACGTTGAGTTAGATTATAATTTTCTTAATTATTTTGTAATTTCTCTAAATTATTTGACATGTTGTCTCTAGTAAGAACAATTTGAACCTTATTATTTTTTATGTTATGATTATGAATATTTATATTTTACATTCTACAACATACTTATAACTTCGAGCACCCATTTTGAAAATCCTGGATCCGCCACTAAGTTTACTTCTGATTCGAAGAATCACTTAAAACTTAACAACTCGCATAACTTCACCTTTTGTTATCCTGTATACTGCTGCCGTTGCAAGTTCAATTACCAACACAGCATGCTTGTATAACGAGAATCATCAGCAAAAGCCTATTGCATGGGAGGCTGGTACTGCAGATGCTCGTCATCGAGGCTCCTCTTGTTTAACCATTCTGTCATGGATGCCATGGCCTCCTGAGTACTCTTGGTGGCAACTGCGTCGTGGTTTGATGCTGCACTAACTCCAGGAGAACATCTTCACGAAGTGAATGATTCGATTTGTAGAGCAAATGGGAAATCATTTTAGAATCAAGGACTCGTGCGAGATTTTGACATGCACCTCGCACATGGAAAGTAGTGGAAAGTAATGCAAGCTGCAACGCTAAATGCAGGGCTTCCAGCTAAGATAAGTGGAAAGTAGCAGAATCTGACCAATTTCAATGCCGAATCGCTTGACAGCCCACCATCTGAGTCTTAGGTTATCTGAGTTTGCACGAAGATGTCCAAACTCCTTCGAGGCTTTAACCGTTCAAGTGGGGACGATTCCTCAATTTCAGCTCCAAAGTAAAGCAATGGGACAAGTGACGTCTGAGTAGCACATATTGCAGAGCAAGGATATGAAACCCTTGCAGTGCAGCATTTTAGTGTGCAAGGACCAACAAAAAAAATAACTCAAGCAAAACAAATTTAACTTCCAATGCCATCAACAGAAATTAAAGAAGGGCGCGACAATGCAATAAAGCTAAAGCTACTGTTACACTCTGAAAATAGCTCAATTTTCAGGTTCTGAAACTGTGGGTTTCTTCGCTCCAACACGAGGACGCACACAAAATCCCTTACCAACATGATAGTATGAGCCTCATCCAGGGGCATTCAGAATGGCACCTTAATACAAACATAAACTTTTACCAGCTTTCACTACAGTCCAGAAGTTGTCACACACGTGTTACAGACCGCACATTTCTTCAGTGGAATGTTTGCTTACACCTTACTATCGAGCTAACAATGAGTACTACCATGCACTAATGCATCAGGCAGTCGACCGAGCTTAAAAGATTTCTCTTGAAAGGAGGTGATGTTATCTCCTAAAGCTACTTCTTCCTACGCTTAGAGGGCTTCATCATCAATGTTCTTGGTTCTTGCATCTTAGCTTCAACATATTGCTCCTGCAGAACCAATGAAAAAGAAAAAGGGATCACATCAGAGAATAAAGTTGCCTCGTTTGAAGAAAATATTGTCAGGAGTACCAAATAAAAACAACTTCTGTGTAGGGAATTATACTGTAGACCAAGATATACAACTCCAGGAAGACGGTTAAATTTTGATGACTTTGGTAACTGGTACTACAGCGCATATTGTCGAAGGCTGGAAGCTGCACCAGCAAATAATAAGAATACAAAAAGGAGAAAAGAAACTGCTGGAGTAACAAGTAAAAAGCAAAGGAAAACTGAAGAAGAAGGGAGAAACTGCTGGCCCAAACAAAACAAATGCGGAATAGCCCCAAAGAAGTGCTGATGTTGAAGCAGATACGTTTTGTTTGGTCTCTTTCTTAGAAAACTGGAGTTCCCAGTATTTGCTTTCTGTTGCGCGTTGTAAAAACTTGTTATTAGCTTTCTATTAAAAGCTGGGTTTCCCCCTTTTCAAAAATAGCCCCAAAGATGCTGAAGAAATTGGGGAACAAGCTAGCAAGTATGCCTAAGGTTGAAAAGAATAATAATTTTCCTCCCTTTAATAGAGAACATTTTCTAATGATAAAATCTAACAGATGCAACAGTGAGTGCTGAACACAGATCACAATAGGCAGTTATTAGTTAATAGCCTAGCCCTTGCTGCTATTGTCCCTGGAAAACAATGACATGTACTTGTTTCACAGCTCAATGACTTCAAGCAAAATTTGCAGGACTCATGCAGTCTGGAAATATGGAGAACCATGGACACAGACCTCCTCCCACTTTCTCTGAAGCCGCAGAAGCTCTTTACAGCATGATACACACTCGGCATTGCAAGCAGCAGCTAGTTCTTTAATCAAGGCCTTCCTTTTGATTATTCCAATCACTTCAAAACATCGATACAGCATGTGTCAGTGTCAGAATGCTGTAAGATTGATAGATTATGCCAAAGGCATATTTTGGTACATTTTCCTAATAATGCTTAATAGAAGTGACCATTCGGTTTAAGAACATTCCAAAGATACTGTCCTAAACAGTATAGTACAGTACTATAATGTAGTCTAGCAAAGTCATTTAACGACCTGCTTAACTTAATCTTGGCACCAAAGGAAAATAGAGGTCTGGTGAATGTTTCCTGAAAAAAAAATGCAGATGTATTCTATAATAAAACTATGAAGCTTCTGATGATTGAGATAGTGTACCATGGGAAAGGAGTAAGTAACATGTGGAAATACATGAAAATTTGAAGAATAAGCATGGGATTCCATACAATTTTATGACGGTGCAATTACACATCAGGGCGTTATTATATGGCGAAAAATAGCACCAAACATGCATTCAAACTGTCTACGAAACGCATTAGGTGCCTCGCGAGGTACATGTACACAACTTTACGCTTTCGCTAATTACTAGCTTTACTTCAAGAATGTGCGATTGAACCTAAGTAGTTCCCAAACCGTACCAACAAACTGCGATCATGGGTCCAAGACATCATTATCCTATGACATGCAGATCCCTCGGATAATTGTGTGCACCAACATACTAAATTATGGACCAGGTGGCTACCAGATTGATAAAAGCTACCCCTGGACAAGGCAATCGAGGAATCCTATGAATTCGTAGTCGTGAATTGGCATAATTTCCTGTGAATTCCCAGTTTAATTTATGTGCAATAACCAATATACAACTAATAATTCAAGCTTCCACCCAGACCCCCTGGAAAGAAACCCTGATTTCCTGCAGATAAACCAAAAAACCAAGCTACAGCACGAACAATGCGTAGAGCCTACAGGAACGAAGCAAAAGCAGTCGAGATGAGAGCCCCTTCGGCTGGGATCGAACTGCTGCTCCTGGGGCTTCTCCCCGTTGGCCGTCGGCTCCCCGCTGCCACCCGCGGCGGTGGCGGCGGCGTCCATCTGAAGCAACTGAGAGAAGAGATCGCGCAAGTTGGGGTTTTTGGTTAGATCCAACCACAAACACAAAACACTTGAACCCAACCAGCAATGGCCAATGGGACAGGAGCACAGGAGCCTCGGGATCGGGTGTCCGTCCTCCTCTCTGGAAGGCTCGCGGGATGTTTATTTGTTGGGAAATTTGGCATTTTGTGTTTCAATTATTGCCATTAAGTTTCCAGTAATAAATTAAGGAAGAAGTCCATTCTACTTCCTCAAGTATCGACATGCGGATACCTAACCCTCTGAACTAAAAAATCTGCCCTTTGACACCCCGAAGTTACAAAACCGGACAATCTACCCCATCCGGCTGTTTCGTGCGGTGATTTTGCTGATGTGGCGTCCGATCAGACCGGTTTCGCCAGGTCGGCTAGGTGAGCTGGCTTCTTTGGTACTTGGGCCCATCTGTAAGTGAGCCCACAGCAAATAGCATTTTCTCTCTCCTTTATCCGTTCACTCGGTCGACACGGCCCCAGGCTCATTCTTGTTTGCTTCTTCTTCCTTTCTCTTTTCCTCTATTGCCTCTCTCTCTCCATTTCTTCCTGCAAAATTTTGCTCCTAGCCGAAGCTCCCTCACGGCGCCTCCTCCCTCTGGCCATCGCCGACGCGTTGCCAAGATGCATCTGCCATTTCTGTCCGGCCGTGTCTTGGTCACAAGGTTCGGCCCGGGTTCAAGCGCTAGGCCCACCCATGGCTTGGATGTGGTCGGCCATGGAGGAAATGGAAGAGATTTATGCTTCACGATTTATGCACGGGCACAAAAGAGAAGAGCAGCGAGCGATTTATGCAGCGTCTTGATGACTTGTTCATATAGTAGGGAGTAGTGTCCGGCTCCATCCTCACTTCCTTCTTTGCCTTTTCTCCATTCCTTCCTCCGATCTTGCTCCTAGCACTTGCTCCGTGAAATGTGCCCATGGCGCCATCTCTAGCCGACCAGCGTCCCCGGCTCACCACCCTCGCCTTTGCTCACTCTGCTCGGCCCGGCCCCCATGGCGCCACCGGTCTGCCGCCGCCTCCGGGCTCGCCCATTAGTGCTGCTCGGCTCCCTCGAGCCTCCCCTGGTTCACGCCTCCCTGCTCACGGGTGCTCGGCCCATATGCTCTTCTGGACTCGGCCCCGCGCCGCCTTGTGTGTGGCCCACTGGTGCTTGGTCGCCCGCGTCCAGCCCTGCCATGCGCTGATGTGGCCCGACTCGGCTCCCCCTTTTTCTATTCTTTCCTGCTATTTTGCTTTACCTACTGTGATTTTAGTTTTAAAGCTTAGCTTGATTTCTTCCAGATGTGTTGTTGGTTGATATTCATGCACATAAGAATGATGCCTTGATGTGGGGTGATGCTGCCCATGCATGAAAATGATGGAGGTGGGCTTCTGGATGCTTGGTGAAGGTGCGCTACCAAGACTCTTGAGGAAGAAGAAGGCAGTGGCGGTGGCGACGCTAGAGGAGATCTTGACTAGGGAGCAAAGCTCCAGTGGGGAGAAAAATGGAGAAATAGAGAGAGGAAGAGAAGAAATGGAGAAGACACCAGGAAGGCTTCGGCCAAGAGGAAATTCCCAAGCGAAAATCACCTAGAGAAGTGAAGAAAGAGATTGAGAGAAAGCATTGGGGAAGAAGAACTAGAGAACCACTCGGCTGGAGGAAATGAGAGGAGAGAGAAAGCAAGGAATGGACTTAGGGGGATAGAAACGCCACATCAGCTCCCCTCCAGGCGAAATCGGTCTAATCGGATGCCACATCAGCAAAACCATTGCACAAAACAGCCGGAGGGGATAGGTTGTCTGGTTTTGTAACTTCGGGGTGTTAAAGAGCCGGTTTTTTAGTTCAGGGGGTTAGGTGTCCGTATGTCGATACTTGAGGGGGTAGAATGGACTTCTTCCAATAAATTAAATATCACATATTTTATGAGTGTTTGATCATTTGCCTTTTTAGAGAAAAAATTGGCTAACTTGCTCCGTCCCTCACCTCCCTAGCGACCATGGCCGGAGCCTCTGTTGCACGAAGCTCGAGCCAATGCTGGGGGTGCCAACCACCGCCTCTGCCTTCCTCTTTCTCTCCTCACGGTTCGGGCAACGAGGCTGCTGGCATGGTGGCGTGGGACCCAACAAGGTGGCGGCGTCGGCACGAGGTGGCCAAGGCTGGGTGCTCGAGGCAAGGCTACGGTGAGGCCGGCGGCGCCGAATCCCAGGAGCGGGAAAGGTCCACAACGTGGAGGGAGGGCGCAACAGATAGGGAAGCAAGGGTGGAGTTGGGAACGCGGGGCAGAGGGAAAGATCGAGGCGGGAGGCGGAGCGGTAGCAAAGCGAGTCTGTGGGAGGAGGTCGGTCTTGAAGCAGGCGGAGGATCGACGATGGCGCGACTCGGTGGCGTGGTAGGCAAGGCGAAGGACTTGAGGGCTGTGTTCGGCGCATGCATGACGTGATCGAGGATGAGGAGGAACTTGTTGGCGAGCGAGTCGAGGGGAGACAGACGACACGCTTGGGGTGGTGGTGGTGCGATGACCTAGCATCTGACGACGGCACGCTTGTTAGGCGGCGGCACTGGTGCACGACGGGCAAGCAGCTGCTCGGTGGGGACCTATTTGGATCCGTTTATTGGAAGGAAGAGGAGTCGGGAGGAGATCTGGTGGAGAAAGAAGAAGGGAGAGGGGATCTGGATGAAAGAAGAGAGAAGAAGAAAGAAGGAGGTGACGAAGAAGATGAGGCAGAATTATCCAAAATAGCAAAAAAAAAAACAATGGGTGTACGAAAGATAGGGTAAAATATCAATTATATGAAACTTAATGGCAAATGGTTGAAACCATGTATAAAGGTGTGGCAAAATGGCAAATTTCACTTATTTGCTTGCTTATTTGGAGATCGCCGGCGGCGAGGGCTCGCCGGAGATGGGTGTGGCGGTGACCTGCGGCCAGCGTAAGTGACCGGAAGGAAGACACCCCTAGTGAAGGAAGACTCGTCGAGACATGGGCGAAATTTCTTGTTGGGCTCGGCCCAGTTACACTTGCGCTTCCATAAGGCCTTCTCAGCGCACTCCACTCCACTCCTTTCGACTTCGAGTCTTCGAGTGGAAGAGCGGTTTAGGCCAAACCCACCTGAAGCCGCCGGCGAAGGGAAACCAGATGGGGACGTCGGTGCAGGTGACGCCGCTGAGTGGGGCGTACGGGGAGGGGCCCCTGTGCTACCTGCTCGCCGTCGACGGCTTCCGCTTCCTCCTCGACTGCGGCTGGACCGACCTCTGCGACCCCTCCCACCTCCAACCCCTCGCCAGGTACGCTCCCCGACCCCGCAGGCTTGTCGATTCTTTTGTCTGGGGTCTACTCTGTTCATGGGAGTGCTTCCCTTGCCGATAGCCACCTGTTCGACGATATATGTTGGCGAGGGTGCGGCTGCGCTCGTATGCGGGTGCCGTGCGCGCCACCTGCTCGGTCAATTGCCTACATTGGGGGAAGGGAAAGGGTGGTTGGCGCCAGCGTGTATGTAGTGGCTCGTCACATCCTAAGGTTTTGTTTGTTGCAATGACGAGATCTTCGGACCGTTTAGAAATTTTGCTAGTTGAACTGAAACATCTGTGTAGGTGTGCCTAATTTAGGCTCGGTTTGTAACTGTGTGTTAACGTGGGCACTCCCGTGTGTTGGTGAGTCAGTGTGCATGAACGTATGTCCATTTGTACATATGTGGGCATGAGCATGCATGCACATCTTGGACTGCTAAGTGGTGTGTTGTTTATGTATGACCTTGTGCGCTAAAGATGTAGCTCAAGTTGCTGTACTATACTTGGTGTATATGTGTTGCGTAGTTCCTATGTGTGTGTTCCCTGTAAGAGGGTGCAAATATATGCATGTCTGATGATGTGATAGAATGTCGCTACAAACTGCGTGTGAAGCGTGTGCTAATGGACATGACCCTGCTGTGATCATTGCATGTGGTTAACTGGTTATCCAACATTTATAAGTAATTGCTTTGGTTTGCTTAGATGGTGAATAAGTATCTTCAATGTTAATCATCAATAGAGAGCCTCTGCTGTTCTTTCTTCATGGACATTTTCCACCATTCTTTCTTCATGGACATTTTCATTATTGCATATTTGGAAAACATATTTGGAAACAACGCAATTGAAAGATCTTTGAGAATGTTGCTCCCTCATTCAACATCTGGAAGGATCAGTTCGAGAGAGAAGTCACTCTACGTTTGTTTAGAGTGAAAGAACCCCACAAATCAAAATTATTTAGCTGGCTAGATTCTCTAAGTTTGATATAGTTCCAGTTTGGGTTGTATTTCCATCCTTTTTGTACATATTACTTTTTTATTAAATATATATTCCTGTCGGGGCCTCCCCTGCAGTTTTCTTCAAAAAAAAAGAGCATCTGCTGTTAGTCTGTGACATATATTTGTACTTCATTTTATTGGTGAGGCAACATTACACGAATTTAGTAGAGATTGTTTCATTACTTTTATATAGATTCACAATCACGTAAACACTATCTTTTTGGCTTTTATTTATCGACAAACCTAATACTTTGCTTTACAGCATATATGGGATCATGTGTATTTTCATCCAAACATACTGAAGATTAATTTTGACTTGCGCTGATAGATACACTTTATATCTGTCAGGGTTGCACCAACAATAGATGCTGTTCTTTTGTCTCATCCTGACATCATGCATCTAGGAGCTTTGCCCTATGCCATGAAACATCTTGGACTATCTGCACCAGTGTATGCGACAGAACCTGTGTTTAGACTTGGCCTTTTGACCATGTATGATTATTTTCTATCTCGATGGGTAAGCTTCCTTAGAGCTCATTATTGTAATTTTTAACTAGTTGTACATTTGTCTAACCACATGCATTTCCAGTTAACACAATAATGAACTCTCTCTCTCTCTTGGTGTGTGTGTGTGTGTGTGTGTGTTGTGGATCCTTACTGTTTTTATTGTCTCTTTTGCAGCAAGTTTCAGACTTTGACTTGTTTACTTTGGATGATATTGATGCTGTGTTCCAAAATGTTGTGAGACTGAAGTACTCACAAAATCACCTTCTGAATGGTGAGTAAGATCGTGTTGATGTACAGCTTTTTAGCATGCTAAATTTCATTCCCTCAAATACTATTTCTGGGCAGATAAAGGTGAAGGAATAGTTATTGCTCCGCATGTGGCTGGGCATCTTTTGGGCGGCACAGTATGGAAGATAACAAAAGATGGGGAGGATGTCATCTATGCTGTTGACTTCAACCATCGGAAAGAGAGGTTAGACCCCCCCTTGTGTTTGTCCTGTACATATTCAGTGTTCTCTTTAGCTTAAATAGGTTAATAAATAATAACTAACAGTAATGTACTTCTCCAGGCATTTGAATGGTACTGTTCTTGGATCTTTTGTACGACCAGCTGTTTTGATAACTGATGCTTACAATGCCTTGAACAATCAGGTCTACAAAAAAAAGCAGGATCAAGATTTCATCGGTAGAGCACTGGACTAGCTATCATTATTCGTTTTCTTTAGGATTTTTTTCTTCAATTCCAGTAGTATTCCTAACTGCCATGGCTGCAGCCTTGCAGGATATGTTATTTTGCCTTATGTTTTTTCTTTCCTTACTGATCAAATTGAACTACCAGCTCATAGCTATTTATTGGGGGCTATCATTCACTTAGGTCATCTCATGATGAAGTACCACTTGTTATTATTTTTATAATTTAAAGTACAACATAGAAATTAGGGAGATGCATAGTGTTTTATTTTCTAAATTTGCAGCATGGGGATAAATTATTTCATGTTTCTTATTTACTTTTATTATCTCACGATGAAGTATCATGGTTGTATGAAATAACGAAATTTAAAGTTGTTACAACTCCAAAATGATTACTTGTTTACTGATTTTCTCACTTATAATATGTGTTGAAACCTCTTTGTTGAAGTGCCATCATGTTTCATGCAGATGCAATAGTGAAAGTTCTAACAAGTGGTGGTAGTGTGTTACTGCCTGTTGATACAGCTGGTAGAGTGCTAGAACTTCTTTTGATATTGGAGCAGGTGAAATCTTGATGTTCTATTCTTGTACTCTTTTATCCTTCTGTGTTAATGATGTGCTAATTTTTTGCCTTGATATGTTGCAGTATTGGACTCAACGGCATTTGATCTACCCTGTCTACTTTCTGACAAATGTTTCTACAAGTACTATTGATTATGTCAAGAGTTTTCTTGAATGGATGAGTGATTCAATCTCAAAGTCTTTTGAACACACTAGAGACAATGCCTTCTTATTAAGGTATGATTGTATGAATGATTCTCATTATTTACCTTTTCATCAATTCATCATTTGGTATTTCTTTGTGCCTATCAACATTTTCCATGTGTTCGTTGCAAGGTTATTAAGTCGTAAAGTTGAGTTGAATCGCAAGAGGGGCGACTTGTCGACTTTGTCGACTAGTCGCGACTAGTCCATAGACTAGAAAGTATTTCAACAGGGCATGTAATATACTAAGTTGTATAACAACTGAACACATATACATATTGTAAATCATGAAATAAAGAGAAGAACAACATAATCACGATGATGAGTTGATGACTTACTCGTTTTGATCGTAACAAATCTTTCTTGATGAATGGCTCTTTGAAATTGAAGTCGGGCGGCTAGCAAATCACGATTAGTCGCGACTAGCCACCAACTAGCCGGCAAGTCGGGCGGCTAGCCCTCCTAGTCGAGTCGATGACTCTAGTCGGAGGTTGTGTACCAACTTGTCGACTAATCGTCGACTAGTCGCACGACTTAATAACAGTGGTTCGTTGTGTGAGTCTGAAGATTAACTATGGCTACAACACGTGTTAGGGGGCAGCTTATTATCTGACATGCCAACAGCCCAATAGACAGGCTTCCTCTCGCTCTCTTACATCCTCCTCATGGAGTCTCACTTATATGTTACTTTTGAGTTGTTCTGTTATTATAATACTATTATCAGAGCTATTTTGAGTACCTTTTTTGAACCAGTGCTGTACTTCAGATATAGGATATTTCATGTCAAGCGATCAGTTTGTTTAAGAATCCTGAAAAGGCTCTCTTAAGTTAATTTCCATATGATTCTTTTTGTTTGATCGCTACCAACTTTGTCCTTCCTATGTTGCAGATGTGTCACACAGATAATTAACAAAGAAGAGCTTGAGAAATTGGGAGATGCTCCAAAGGTTAGAGTAACATATATCTCTACCATACTGTTGGAACCTTGAAATTAACAAATATTTAGCAGGTGGTTCTAGCATCCATGGCAAGTTTGGAGGTCGGCTTTTCTCATGACATATTTGTTGAGATGGCAAATGAAGCAAAGAATCTAGTGCTTTTTACTGAGAAAGGACAGGTACATGCATGTCTGTAGTCTCTCCAGATGGGTCACTCTTCTCATCAATCTTCACGTATTCTCAGTAACTAGTTACCTTAAATAAACTGTCATAGGAACTGTTGAAGCTTCTAAGTTATTAATAACTAGGGACCTTGTCCACATTTATTTGAAACTCTGGATATAAAAAGATCTATCATTTGTTATTTAACACCGAAAACAACACGAGTTGAAGCGTCTTTAGTAAATTAATTTCTAACTGAAACTTGTATAACTTGTGGAATGAAATGAATCAAATGATTATGAAGCCTCACTTCTGCAAAACTTACAGTAGTCTCTTTGCCTTCATGTCCCTTAAATTTCTAACTTTGTGAAAACTGGAACACTATTTAAACTTTTACATTTTGTTCACTTAGTAACAGAATTCTAGTATCATATATCTATGCTACTATGTATCTACAAGTGTCTGACTACAAATTGTTCGCCTTCCAGTTTGGGACACTTGCTCGCATGCTTCAAGTGGATCCACCCCCCAAAGCTGTAAAGATCACCATGAGCAAGCGAATTCCTTTGGTTGGTGATGAGCTGAAAGCTTATGAAGAAGAACAAGAACGGATAAAAAAGGAAGAAGCGCTAAAGGCTAGCCTCAGCAAAGAGAAGGAATTGAAGGCTTCTCATGGATCAAAAGCAACGGTTTCTGATCCCATGGTCATTGATGCAAGCTCATCTCGTAAATCATCCAATGGTATAAGATGGCTACACATTTTTGTGAACTTCTCTGTTGGCTGTCTCCCCTGAGCATACCGCATGTCCAATTGCATTGTACAATTCTAATTATTATGTGTCTGCCGATACCCAGCCCTAGACTACTGCCTCTATTTTAATTTTTCATGACTGTTCTACTTTTTGTTCCTTTTCTGCCTGTTTTGTGTGTTGACCTAATTGAGTTCAATATCCGAATTTCATGCTTGTTAACTATATTGAAGAAGCCAAGATGATGGTTACATAACTGTTGTTCTGTCTAGTTTCCCCAAACTGATTTTATGTTTTAAGGCCTTTATTATCTGATGTGATATGTTATATGTTACTTTGTGGTTCCGTCAGCTGGTTCACAATTTGGAGGGAATGTGGATATTCTTATCGATGGATTTGTCCCTCCATCAACCAGTGTTGCTCCAATGTTTCCTTTCTTTGAAAATACTGCTGAATGGGATGACTTTGGTGAGGTTATCAATCCTGATGATTATCTGATGAAACAAGAAGAAATGGATAATACTTTGATGCCCGTAAGTTTGCTTATGCAATCGCTATTCCTTTTTACTATTGAATATTTGTAGATATATTCTATTAGTTCATTGTTACTTCAGTTGCATGCCTGGCTCAGATGATTCTGTTTAATTATGTTGCCAATCATTTCTTTGGAGCACATCAGTTAACCGGCTCCTTGAAAACTGCAAGAAGCTTAAATGATGACTGGAAAACACATGGAACTTATCTTTGCCATCTCCAAATTCAAATGAGTGCTCATTTGTTTTTTCTTAAGACAAAATGTTCTTATATAGTTATATGCATTCTAGGTTGTTAAGGGCATGTTTTTTTTCAGGGTGCTGGAGATGGTATGGATGGTAAGCTTGACGAGGGCTCAGCACGCCTGCTCCTTGATTCGACACCCTCAAAAGTTATTTCCAATGAGATGACTGTAAGTTTTTTTTTTCAGTCTCTTTGATTTAGTATTTGCATCTATATCAAAGAGATAGCTGCATGTCTATCCAGATTGAACTTTTACATATACTCGACATTTTGCAGGTTCAAGTGAAGTGTTCATTGACATATATGGACTTTGAAGGTCGGTCTGATGGGCGTTCCGTAAAATCAGTTATTGCTCATGTGGCCCCACTGAAACTTGTAAGTGGCTTTAGTTGGAAATTCTTTCTGGCTTTAGTTGGAAATTCTTTCTTACAGTATGCGTGGTTTTGATTTTACAGTTTTGACTTATAATTGCTCCATTTTTACATTTTTTTTTTGCTGACATGTGGTTTATCCTTTTTTGTAGTTAAATTTAGTTTGAAATTCTCCCCAAGCCTATGTACTGAAGCACTTGCGTTATTGAAACCAAAGATAGTTAGGTTATGTGAATCTAGTGTTACATTTTTCATTCATTTCTAATTTCTTGAGGGTGGATATGCCACCACTAACTTTGTTTAGATTTTTAGTTTGTGATGATTCTTATTGTGATTTAGTTAGTGAGTGTGATTTCAGTTACCTGCAGTTGCTATGCTTGTTTAAGTGCTTGCCCTGTATATATAGAAAATTGTTGTATCATCCTGGAGCACTTCTCATGTTTTCCAGGTTTTGGTGCATGGATCAGCAGAAGCAACTGAACATTTAAAAATGCATTGTGCAAAGAACTCAGACTTGCATGTTTATGCTCCTCAGATAGAAGAAACAATCGATGTAACATCAGATTTATGTGCTTACAAGGTTTGTATGTTACTGTCAGCTAAACTCTTTTTAAGTAGAGTGCTGGTGTGCTAATTCTTATCTGATGGTTTGCACAAGAAAAGAGGCAAAGCTTAATAGTTGTCATTACTAATCACTTAAGTTACTGCACCATCACAATGCTTCATATTAAGCAGCAACAAGAACCTTGTGTACATGCCATTATTTATCGGGATTTTTTTTTTGCCATTGGTGTAGTCTCACTTCTCACTTATTTATTTAAGCTAGGAGCCTGTTGTAATTGTATTATTATCTATCATATATATACACAAACTTTCAGTTGCTAACTTTGTAGTGTCTGTGCTATCATGTGATTTCAGGTACAGCTTTCAGAGAAGTTAATGAGTAATGTCATTTCTAAGAAGGTATGAGCTATCCCCCCATCCACACACGAATGGTAATATATTTTATCCTTTTATTGAGTCATCTTGCCTTGATGAGGAAATTATGCCATCCCCTAAATGTTATAAATTTGAAACAAGCGAAGCTACTAATTTAATGGTTCGAGTTCTCTCTATGGATAGCTTTCTTAAATTGAGTCAGATGGTCAGAGCCCATTCATTTTCCATTACAAGTCTGGTTATCACCCCCAAGAAAAGATCCTTTTGCTGTTAGAAAATGTCAATTATTTTTTGGTCTGTGGTCAACCTAGTTTGTTTTATGCTCTTTCGAAAATAAACTACTTTGTTTTATTGTGGTTTTTAAAAGGCTGTTCTGTATTGGTTTCCCACTGAGCGGTAGAAAAGGCAGGCTTGTACCCACCGGAAACCACCTGGTTCCAGGCAGGAACCATGTTTTTTTGTCCATAGGACTTCATTTGGTTTACTTTTGAACACTTTACTTCGTTTTGCATTTACTTCACTGTGAGTTGGTAGCAAGAAAGTATTTACACTAAACACTGTCTGCAGTTGGGTGAGCATGAAATTGCATGGGTAGATGCAGAAGTTGGAAAAGCAGATGAGAAGCTTACTTTGCTGCCCCCCTCAACAACCCCACCAGCCCACAAGTCAGTTCTCGTGGGTGATCTGAAATTGGCTGATTTTAAGCAATTCCTGGCAAATAAAGGTTTGCAGGTAGGTCTTTGTTTGCACTTATATAGTAGACGTATAATATTGCATTTCCTAAGTCTTCTGACCCTTCACATTTTAGTTTTAGAATGGGCATGGGGAATCTTTGTTTAGTGTTATTTAATTGAACATAGGGATACAAAATGTGGTGATAAAAAATAGACTAACATGTTCAGAACAGATCTCACCCGTGCAGAAAAGGTTATTAGGCGGCACCTCTCAGTAGTACTTTCATTTAGTTCGCATAACTTACAGATGCTGTAGTTTGAGGTACCAAAATGGATTCACAAAGATGTAACAGGTGAATTTGGGAATGTTAAGTGGATAGGGCTAACTAATATATGTTGATATAATCTGAAACCATTGAAATTCAGCGCTAACAAATTCCTTGCAGGTTGAGTTTGCTGGGGGTGCATTACGGTGTGGCGAATACATCACACTGCGCAAGATTGGTGATTCTAATCAAAAGGTAACTCAACTGGAACTAGCATCCATTTATGAGTTAGGAGCAATGACGCCGTACATGTTTTTGCCAGACTTTTAGTTGCTGCGATTCAAAGACGGCATGCTATGGTCCAGAACTTCAGATCATTCTTTCATGTATTTTTATGTTGGTGCGTGACTTACACAGCTACATGACCCTGCATTGCAGGGCAGCACAGGTTCTCAGCAGATTGTCATTGAGGGCCCCCTATGCGAGGACTATTACAAGATACGCGAACTTCTTTATTCGCAGTTCTACTTGTTGTAGGGTTATTCGGAGTTGCATTTTGTTATGCTTTCCAGCCTTGTTGTACAACTGATCAGTGTATAGACACAGAAGCTATCTATCCTGGGGATCCGAGAGCCATTATATCCCTAGTTGTACTAGTAGGATCAAACTTCAACGGAGATGAGTGAGTGTGAGAATACACTTTTGCCACCTTGTCCTCCCACCGATTGGAGATTGGACGGAAGCGGGTTATCAGTTCTGGAGATGGCAGTCCATATGTGTGATATATTTGTAGGTGGCGGTAAACTTGAAAGCCTCTAGCTGAGCTGCGTTGTGTTCTTCCCTTATAAACGATCGGATTGTCATTATCAGTGTTGACGTTTAATGTTTTGTCCATTCGTCTTGTAGTTTTGTTTTGATTGGTTTTTTTTTTCTTTTCTGGTTTTGTGGAATGTTGAGTTGCAACTTGCATTCTTGCAAGTTGTAAACTTGAAAGTTGACCCTATCGCACGATACGAGAGAATTTTTTTTACTCGACTTGCTGACATGAAAACACACACGCACATTGATCTGTTCAACCTCAAAAGAAAGCGAATTAAAAACAACGCCGGCGGTGTCTGTTCCTTGCAGCCATTGCATTGCATTGCTTTACGTTACTGGTGCACTAGGGGGAAGTTTCTTCATAATACGCCACCAAAAATGTTCTTTTCCCATGTACAAGAAAACAGAGAGAGAAATTTGGCCATGTATGGGGAGAACGCTGGAACATGGCACGTGGGTTGATTCAGTTTGGATCCAAGTTTGGATCCAATTCAGACAGCTAAGTGGTGTTTAATATTTTTATTTTGAAATTAGAGTAGTTTAAATTTTGAACTAAAGTATGAGTTTGCAATAGGATTTAGTTCGGATATGGTTCATCCGACTCGGATTACTGTTCGTCCGCGTGTATTGCTCATCCGAGTCTAGTTGTGCTTGCGTGAGAGGCTATATAAACCCCTCATGGCCGTCTCTAGCTTTGGAGTATTGTTTACCGAGGAGTACTGTTCATGGTGGAGTACTGTTCACCGGAGGTTACTACTTGCAATTCAATCTATTAGATTGGTTTGTGAGAATATTGATTTTCTTGTAATTCAATTCACTAAATTGGTTTGTGAGATTGCTATTGGTCTTCGAGTATACCATAAAAGATTGGACCAACAATTAGGGTTCATCTAATCAACCAGGTGGTATCTATCCTCGGAATCTGTTTGTTCACACTACGTCACTGAAATGCCGATATATGAATGTGTGTGGGGCTAATTAAAGGAGTATTTTCTAATTAAGTCGACGCATTTTGATCAGCAAGCAATTATGGATTTTGCATACATCTTGATGTTGAAATGATGTGGATAGTTTATCATGTACTAAGCTGCACGCTACTAAGTTGGCCACGTAATGTTGGCCAAATGATTGACACGACGTAGGTGAGAACTCAGTCCAACTGAGATGCTGATAAAATCATGCTAATTTGGGTTGTAAACGGTAAGTTGAACGGTATTAATAGTTGAGAGAGTGTTAGCCCAACTGAGATGCTCTGTCAGATAAAATCATCCTAATTTGGGTTGTGGAAGATTGGAAGGTAAATTGAACGGTATTAATAGTTAAGATAGTTTTGTTATCCTGTTTTGTAGCTGAAAGTTGAAAATTAGACAAACATCACCTTGGAAGAATGTGAGATGAGCTTGTTCCTTATAAAGGCAGCTTGTGGTGTCTGATAGTATTTCAATGAATGTTTTGCATTTCTGGAGGACTCGGATATTGTATGATCCATCCAAGTGTTTTGGATTGCTGCTGCCAGTGCCAGGCTGGTAGAGCAGAGCCGCCCGCTTTGATGGAAGAATGGATCTTGGTACCGAGCAATTCGATTCCACATCTGACCTCACCTGACCAGACCACTGTGTTGTAATTGAGAAATCTTTCTTCTCTCTCAGAGAGAGAGAGAGAGGGGAGACTGGGACATGGTGATGGTAGCAATTCCAGAGAGAGGAGAGGGGGAGAGAGTCACATCAATATCACATAGTAAGCATTCACGGCAATTCCCATCTTGATCTCACCGCTCACTATTCGGATCCGATCGCCTTTTCCTTGGAATATCCATCCATGCCGAATCCCGATTCGCACATCACCTCATCCTCACCTGTTCGTTCGACGCAATTCCCAAGCGAGGCAACCGCCGGCGCCTCCCCCATGGCCGCTCATTGATCTCCGCCGCCGCCCGGCCATGTCGCTTGCCTGCGGTCTGCCGCTCCTGGAGTGCGTCTACTGCCTGGCGTGCGCGCGCTGGGCCTGGAAGCGCTGCCTCCACACCGGCGACCGCGACAGCGCCACCTGGGGCCTCGCCTCCCCGGACGAGTTCGAGCCCGTCCCCGGATGTGCCGCCTCATCATGGCCAACTACGAGGACGACATCGACCGCCCCCTCTTCGCCCCGCCGGGCGGCTACGGCATCGACACCCGCTGCGTCGTCCGCCGCAAGAACTACACCGACACCCGCGGCCGCGTCACCCCCTACCTCGTCTACCTCGACCACGCCCACGCCGACATCGTCCTCGCCCTCAGGGGCCTCAACCTCATCAAGGAGAGCGACTACGCCCTCCTCCTCGACAACCGCCTCGGCAAGAGGAAGTTCGACGGCGGCTACGTCCACAATGGCCTCCTCAGGGCCGCCGGCTGGGTCCTCGACGCCGAGTGCGACGTCCTCAAGGACCTGCTCGACAGGTACCCCGATTACAAGCTCACCTTCACGGGCCACTCGCTCGGGGCCGGCGTCGCCGCCATGCTCACCCTGGTCGTCGTGCTCAACCTGGACAAGCTCGGCAATGTCGGCAGGAGCCGCACCAGGTGCTACGCCATGGCGCCTGCCAGATGTATGTCGCTCAACCTGGCTGTCAGATATGCCGACGTTATCAACTCTGTTGTGCTACAGGTGAGGCTCATCTTTACTGCTACGAAAGAGCATATCGTGCTCATGTATGGAATAGGGATAGCCTGAAAATAATTGATCTCTTCATTTTTGTCAATGACAGGATGATTTTTTGCCTCGGACGGCTACTCCTCTAGAAGATATTTTCAAGTCAATTCTCTGGTATGGCCGTGGATCCAATGCTGTTATTCTTCTTGATTATGTCATCAGTTCCCCTGTGTTTGTATTTAGTGCTATACGATTCAAGTAGCACACTTCCACATCATGTGACTCTAGTGGCCTGTAATTTCGCATTTTTCCCCCTACATCACCACCGCTACCTTTTTGGTTGATATCTGATCACGGTCTTCTGCTAGGTTGCTAACAATTGTTGAGACGGCTTTGTGTCCCTTTTACTTTAATCAAACATGAACGTGCCAATGACAGTCCATAGCTGTATCAAATGAAAACTAGGTATTGGCATGTCATGAGCTCATTTATCAAATGATTCTTGAGTTGGTTACCTCTTTTGCTTATTTGACGCTTTTATCTACGCCGTTTCAGTTTTCCTTGACACCTTTAATTGTTCTTATGTGCTTCTTTTTCTGTCACAAACCTTGGTTTATTGTTCTGCTCTGTCACAAACCTTGGTTTACTTTGTCAGTCTTCTGCCCCCATGTGCTTTTCCAGTGATGAATACTACAGTACACATTCGTTCTTGCCCAACAACCACATTAGCACAGTAAACAGATGTAATAGCTTAAGCTGATTTGTTGCACATGTAACTAGGAGCTTATAATCACCTGAAGGAAATAATATTGGTTGCTTGATCTATGGACTGCATAGCTATATATTTGTTAGCTGGAGCTATACACTTGCCTTGCACCAAGCGGCTAATAGGTGGTATGTTATAACATGACTTCAGGAAGGTAATTGTATCTCATGGACATCGAAATGTATTAGTAAATTACAAGCAAACCTGTCAGCCATGGACCGGTAGCAAATATTTTGAATGTAACTGGGGTGATTGATCTGATTTTCTATTTTTTCGGTTTATGTTTACTGTACTTGCTATGTTATGTTATTGAGTAAGTTGAATGGTATGTGATTATTTCCTTCCAGCTTAGTGGGTTCGAGCAATTTTAAAATCTATCTTCTCTTCTTGGACAGTTTGCCATGCCTGCTATGTTTGAGATGTTTACGCGACACTTGCATACCTGAAGATGCAATGTTAAAAGATCCAAGGAGGCTCTATGCACCAGGTCGGATATATCACATTGTAGAAAGAAAAATGTTCAGGTACTCTTCTTATCTTATTTGGCGTTCTAGAATACAAGAAACTTCTTAAGGCCCCTCTTGAAGTGTAAGAATTTGCAGAGTAACAGTAAATAAAAATCTTTCTATGTACCATGATAGTGATATGGGAAGTTTAGTGCTTATTTAGTAAGGAGGTATCAGGACCTTAGGAAAAACAGGCTGTTTTATGCTAGTAGCTTTGATGATTGAACTTTATTGTGTTAACTGTTAAGAGAACGTCCACTGTCGCAGTATCACATCTTCATGTTCATGTTGTCAGTGCACAGTTCAACTATTGCAAACACCACTGACTACACAGCCAGTACTGCGGTTGCGTAATTCCAAATGCTAGATAACTTGGCCTGTTGTTTTCTTCAGAATTTATCTTCTTTTTTCTCTTTCTCAGATTACTACTATGTTTTTGCTATCGGAGACTTCCAATATTGTTGTAAACAAATGTTATTCATGAAATCCACACAGGTGTGGGAGATATCCACCGGTGGTGAAAACAGCTGTGCCGGTGGACGGTAGATTTGAGCACATAGTTCTTTCCTGCAACGCCACAATGGACCATGCCGTTATTTGGATCGAGAGGGAAGCCCAGAGGGCTTTGGATGTAAGTCTTGTGCTTATACTTGAAGCAAAATTGTGTTGTGCCGACATGTAGTTTCCTTTCTTTTTTTTATGAATTCCAACCTATAAGCATGTCAGTTAGCACATGTATGTTTCACTAGTGCGTGTTAACTAGAAATTGAAGGCCTCATGTTGTGGAGCAGGTGTTAGATTCTAGTTGCGCACAATCTAGGAGGTAGAAATGTTAATAATGCAAGATGCTGAAGCTTAAGATAGGGGTAAAAGTTTTTGTTCGCGTGATTATGCCTGTGCACACTTGGGCAGCTGATGTTGGAGAAGGAGAACACGATGGAAGTACCATCGGCGGACCAAAGGATGGAGCGGAACGAGACCCTGCGGAGGGAGCATGTGGAGGAGCACAAGGCGGCGCTGCGCAGGGCCGTCACGCTGTCGGTGCCGGACGCGCGGTCGCAGTCGACGTACGGCACGTTCAGCGACGACCAGCCGGAGAGGAGCGAGAGCTTCCCGCCGGCGTCGGCACGGGCCAGGCAGCGGATGAGCTGGAACGACCTGATAGAGCGGGTGTTCGACAAAGACGAGGATGGCCAGATCGTGCTGCGCAGGTCTTTTTCTCCATGACGCAGTCACAGCCTCATGTAACAAAAACCATGTAAATTGTTGCTTTTCTCCTGGCCCAGAATCATGCCTGATGTTAAAAAACCATGTAAATTGTTGCTTTTCTCCTGGCCCAGCATCTTGTGTTGTTGTTGGTGGTTCATGGTATCTATCTATCTATCTATCTTGTTCAGTAGATGCTGCGCAAACGATTTGTTTGCGTCTTCCTGTCCTGTGCCTGTGCTGAACTACTGACAGTCCGATATGGTAGAGCCAGCAGGAGAAACAAATTAACGGACTCAAAATTTTCATTACCGATGAACATTACACTATTTTGACGATAAGGAACGCGTATCTTCCTACATCGACCGGTCCAGGTTGCAGGGGTGGATAACAAGCTGGCTCGGTTAAGCTCGTTAAAGAACTGGGCTCGGCTCGGCTCGACTTGTTATAAACTCATAAGCTGGCTCGTTTGACTCGGGACCGTGGGAGGGCGTTGGGTGGGCGGAGGCCGGGTGCTATGTAGATAGGAGAGTGTTGCTGCTTGTTGGGCTAAGCAGGTAGGTTTAGGTTGGGTCTATTATAGTTGGGCTACTAGACTTGTTGGATTGAGTTATAATATAAACGAGCTTAACGAGTTGCTCGCGCGCTGGCTTGAACTTGACTCGTTAAAATAACGAGCAGAAATGACAGCTCAGCTCGGCTCGTTTATGGACCGAGTTCGAGCCGAGTCTTTAACAAGCCGAGCTGGTTCGAGCTTTTTTTTCCCCACAACTACTCTCAACCAACAAAAACATCTGTGCTGTTTATGTCGCCAGCTCCATAAACATGTAGAGAGAAACTTGGAGTCCTTGCTTCAAGAAAAGAAGGGCTGCGACCTCCCTTTTCCTTGTCGGAACCGTTCGATGAAGATCTAGCGGTTGCGACCTCCTCCATTTTCCTGTTCGGACCCGTCCGATCACATCCTGTGGTCCACGATCACCCCAACCAGATCTAATGGTCCACGACCACTACGATCAAGATCTAATGGTCTACAACCACCCTGACCATGATCTAACGGTCGAAATCAACCCGCTCATGACTATTGGTTGGGCGCGACCTGTCCGTATCTGTTTCGACTCGAGCCGTTCCCTTTCTCTTCACCGGTGGTGGTGGGCCTGACTGCTTCTTCTTCTCCTTCCTCGGTCTCGCAGGCGCTTATGGCAGAGGGAGAGCAAGGTTTTGTCACCTCTCAATGACTCTTTTTTGCAGACGATTTAATGCGGTCGATTGCTTTAGCCCCTTTAGTCGCCTCCTCTGCAAGCTATCCCCTCCATCTGTGCGGGTTGAGCCATGGATCGAGCTGTGGGCTAAGCTCACCATGGAGCTTAACTCTAGCTCATTGCCTCTGCTCCCTGGCTATAAAAGGCCTACTCGTTCCTCCTGGTACCCCTTTAACCACCCACTCGACTTGCTCTTTGCTGGTTGAGCTCGAATCACCCGAAACACCCCACCGCCATTGTCGAACCTTGAAGCTTGTCGGTGAAGACAGGTCCCAGTGGTTTTCCTTCAAAGCCTTTCGCGTCATCTTGTGCCCCTAATCTCCTGGAGTAAAACCCCTAACTCTATTTAGGTTTGCTTACACAGGAGCGGCCTAATTTGGAGTTTGGTCCCCTTCGGCCGAAAAGCTCCCCCTTCTTCCTCAAGTCCGGTAAGGACCCTCTCCTTTCAATTCCTTGCTCTGGGAGCATCTCTGAGCTATATTGAGTCTAACCCGATGACGCGGTCCCTCTCTTTTTGCTCAAGGTGCCTCCCTCGCGTTGTCGTCTTCATCGCCGGCGCTGCTCCTCGTCGCCGGAGCTGCACCGACCGTCCCCGTGCCTCCGCATCATCCAGGTAGCTTGCTTATAGTCCCTAGATGGCTAGGCACCTACTTACCTGAACGATGCAGAGCTTTACTTCATGTTTCGCTTTCGGCCGTTTTGGTCATCTCCGTTCTCCTCCGGCTCGCCGGCGTTCTAGGCCACCGCCGCAGGTGTGAGTGGTACCAGTGGGTGCGCGTTGCTATTGTGCACCTGTAGCTGGCCGTAGCTCGCACCGCCGTGGTCCACGTCGCCGGCGGTGACCAATTCTTTGCCACCGAGTTTTTGTCGGACGCGTTGGCACACTGTAGCGGCGTCGTTAGGGCCGTCCATTTCCAGATCTGCAGGCGAGATGTCGCGTGGATTGTGCGTTTGCGCTGTGTTGCGAGCAATCTGAGCCGTTCGTTCCAGAATCAACGGCTGAGATCTCGCGTGGTCTTTCGCACGCGTGAGTTCCAAATGTGTCGCGCGCGATTCAACCTAGACCATCGGATGCAACATCGACGGCCCACGTTCGTTGGATCCACGCGGGCGCGTGCGCGTTGCCCCGTTCATCTTGGGCCGGGCGATGCAAGATCGACGGTCCACAAATTTCCACGTCGTTTCATTTTTAGGAAATTCCCGAGAGATTTAATTGTAAACTGAAAATGGCAATAAACTTCAAAATTTCATAACTATTTCATTTTTGCTCCAATTGAGTTGATTCAAATTTTGGTAGCTCTGGTTTGAACTGAGCTTTAATCTAAAAATGGTTGTAAGCTTAGTTCGGCTCCAGAAAATGGGTTTGAAAATTGGTTTAGAAATAGACTTTAAATGTTGCTCTAAAAATTGCATTTAACTTGTAAATTGCATAAGTAATTATCTATAGATCCTTTTTGAGTAAATCCAATTGGGTTGGCTTCCTCTGTTAGTATACTAAATGGTGGAATAGGTTTTAGGCATGTCACTATTTTCAAAATCTTGGTGGGTGCATTTTGTTTTGTTCTAGGGTGCATGTCTTTGAAAAACCATAGAAAATGCATGCTAGCTCCAAATGAGGTGAACTCAATTGTGTTATTCATCTCATGAGGTGCTTTACTTACCATAAAAATCCCAGGTGCAACACCTCTTTGGAAAATTGTGCTTGAGAATTTAATTCGGATGAACAGTGACCCATTTGAATTTTCCAGCATTTTCCAGACTGAGCAAAATTGTTTTGGCCATAACTTCTGCATCGAGAATTCAAATCAATTTTTTCTTATTGCTAAATTCCTTAAAAATTATGCTCTTGCTGCTGTAAAAATTTCAGTGCATTTGGTGAAAGTTGGCTGTGGAGTCTTTTCGGTTTTCCTCGTTCTTATCGGTTCTTTTTCGTTTTTTCGTTAGGTGCCGATGAGTGCGTTGATCCCATGAGCGACCCTTTGCAGCATAGTGAGCATCTCCAGCAAGGCAAGCAGTTTGATCATGTTTAATCCCATTACTTTCAAAGTCTAATATATTGTTTGCAAAGTGTATGTATGCATGCTCTATTTTGTTGTTAAATTATTGTCGATTAGTTGATCCTATAGATGCATACTCTGTAGGTAAATGTTCAATATCTACTACTAAGGCTAGGAATATCTTGCTGTGATTAGAGTTCGCTGGATGAGCTCTTGTCACTTAGTAGATCACGTGTTGGTATTGCTTAGAAATGCTTAGTTTATGGTAGAATTGGGTGGTCATCGACTTAGTCGATGATCTTGATCACACAAATCTAATTATTATTCCATTATGTCCAGCACTTGTGCTTTGTTAATTTGTAAAGTCAAAACAAAACTGAAAATAAAAACTATTTGGACTTGGGCACAATGGATGATGGTGTGATCTGTTGGTATGTGGAATGGTGCCTAAGTCAATAAGGGCCGAACATCTTGTTACACTAAACCAAGCAATTTTGCGTGCTAACCACACGAGGGGGATATGGGACTTCTCTTGACTAAGTACTTTGGGGGGTGTTAATTATGAGTCGATGGTGGTTAAAATATTTTTTATAGGGATTGGGAGCACCCGCAGTTGCTTAGGCTGGGCTGGTGTATCATACCCTTTGGGTTGTCGTGACTCTTAATTAGCATCATCCATTGAAAATGTCTTGTAGGACTTAGCCGTGCCGGCATACCAAAGGAAGTGTGCTAAATAGCTTGGCGAAAAGGCGGTATGACGTGTGGGTACATTGGTACACCCCTGCAGGGTTCAAACTATTCAAATAGCCTTGTCCTAGGTTATGGACACGCTTGGGGAGGTCTTTCGAGAGTTAGACTATAACCTTTAATTAAAACTTGATGTGGGTGGTATGAATGGGTAATTCATGCTATTGTTGTGGTGACTATTGGGTTAGTCACTTCCAGGATTGTTGTTGTCGTCTATCTATTGTTATTATGTTGTTGTCTTGCTGTTATTTGTAAATTAAAAATGAATTGTAAAACTGCTTTGAATCTATTTAATTATTGTAAATGAAAACTTGCTTTATGCTGAAAACAACCTACAGCCTCCACTTAAATAAGCTTGCATGTAGCATATGTATAGGTCTGTTACACTACACGTAAGTCTTGCGAGTACATTTTTGTACTCATTTGCTTTGCTTAATTAATTTGTTGCAGAGGAGGTTGATCCCCCAGGGTATCACTTTTGTGAGATGTGCGGTGGATTTGACGACTAGGTTGGCGGCCCGGTCGGTAGCCTTGTGGGCTATAGGCAAACCGTATGGCTTTTGTTTATCGCCATCCTATGGCTTTTGCTTCCGCTGTTTATTTATCTCTCTTTAGTTGTTATTTGGCCGGTCGGCCCTCTTTTGTAATAACTCTATTATGTATGTCTTTTGTTTAATCTAGTTCGTGCTTTGGTTCTATGTCTTGAATGGAATTGATGCATGATTTTGTAAAGGGGTGTGTATACTGCATTTCTAGGAAGTATACATATCTCGAAGACGCGGGTTATTTTGTTTGTGATGCTAGGGTCAATGGATGACTAAGCATTACAAGCCAAATAAGCCGAGGTCCTCACAGAAAGTATATTTGCAAATTGAATTTTGAGAATTCTTTTGAAAGTATCTCAAGCATTCTAATAGAATATGAGGTTTTACTCTTGATAATATGAATCCCAAAATAAATATTCCCATGCTTGAACTCTTTTTAGTTTTACCCCGAATTCAAATTGGACTTTTGAATTAGAGAAGGACTATGGATTACTAGGTTTTAACACATTTGCTTGCAATAAAAGTTTTTAAAAGTCCAAAATTTTACAAATGCTCATTAGATGCTTAACTAATCCAACTTAGAGGTCCACTCCATTCAATCAAATTTGACAGCTCATATACCTCGATGAATGAAACACGTAGCTGGAACTCTACTTGATTTTTTAGTTTCTCAATCTTGTCGAACAGCGACGCCATGGCTCATGGGATAATTCTGATATGCGACCCCTCCTTGCACGCCGTCCCCATGGTGTATGTCTTCCCTGACCCAGTCTGTGAAAAGGCAAAAAAGAAAAGAAAACACTTGAAACAATGCATTACGGGCTTTTTGTTTTCATAGCGAATGTGAAAGAAAGCAATCCACTTGAAACAATAGAGATTTTGGGCTTTCTGGGAGCAAACACACGTTGCCCTATCATGGCACAAATAGCTGGGAAAAAAGGATTTTTTGTAACATTCTGATTTTCCAAGCGCTTTTAAAATGTGTAAAATAAATTAAAACTATTTTGCTTTAGTGAGAATTCAAAGTTGGGTTCTGTTGGAAGGATTTGGGTTGTTGTGTCTTCTTGTTAGTGAACTCGACAACTCTACTGTAACCTATCTCCTTCGGGTCTTGTAGATTTAGACCTCCTTAAAAGCTTAAGACTTTGTCTTATTGGAGTATCCCTTTGTCCGTGTCTCCTTTCTTTGAACTTGGTCACTTAGATTTTGTTGGTTTGAATCTCTTAGGATTCAAACCAATTTTCTGCTCGACTTCTCTTAGGTTTAGATCTCTTATCGCCCGGGCACTTCATGGTGCCCAGATCCGTTTTATTTGGACCTCTTTGTAATTTCGTGGCCCTTTTGTGTGCCTTCGTTTTTCCTAGTTCAATTGAACTGTATTGACTTTCGCTCGAGCCGAGGAGACCTCCTCGAGAGGAACTCCTTTGTGGAATGTCTCGAACCACTCGCATGGACCTCCCTTGTATTTGATCCGGCGGTCTCGACCTCCTCCCCTCTCTAATCTAAGGGTCTAGACCTCTCCAGTGTTATGTCCCTTTAGAGACCTCCTATTTGTTCTGAATCGGACGGCTAGGACCTCCCCTCACCTCGAATCCAATGGTTCAGACCTCCCATGCGCTATACCCCTTAGAAGACCTCCCCTCTACATTAAATCCAACGATTTGGACCTGCCTTGCTTTGAATCCAAGGGATTAGACCTCCCCATGCGTCTGTTTTCTCTCGAGGACCTCCTCACATGACTCTTGGGCTGTGGACCTCCTCTCGGAGATCCAACCGCTCCGACCTCCTCGCCAGACCTCCTGTGGTGAGATCCTGACCGTCAGGACCTCCCCCTGTCTGGACCTCCATAACCTTTAGACCTCCCTGTCCCTGGGCTTAAGACCTCCTAAACCACTCGGACCTCCCTAAGAACCTCCTCTGCGGGGGTAAGACCTCCCCATTGTTGACCCGACTGTTTCAAAATTTACTGGCCCCACTTGTCAGTCTTAGTCAACCTCATTTCCTCCGCCACATAAATGTCTTAGGCATTTAATGCAGGTCTTGTCACATTTAATGCATTCAAATACGTGGTGTATACCTTGAACCTAGTCACTTAGTTGTACTCTGACATACTTCCTTGTTCCTTCTCAAAGCATCATACGTGTTCTTTTAATGTACCTTTTACCCAAGGTGGTAGTGACACCTGCCCTGACAATCACCAACCTTTGACTTATTTTTGTGCTTATCCCTGGCACGTGTGTATCCAGTTCCCTTCACCTTTTTGACTACGATTAGTCCAGGGAGCACTGTCACACTACCCTTTTCACATTCGTCAACTTAGTTCCCTTTCAGTGGTTTCCCGGGGAGAACTTTGTTGCTCACGGTTTCTCCTTTCATCCATTGCTCCTTCCTTTACTTGGTAAGCTCCTTTGATGATCTGCTCCATCCTTTGTCTTCACCAATATATCGAGCTAACCTTGTCCTTCACAGACCTCCTTTTCGTGAATTTCTTCTAGAACTCTGCGGTACTCGTGTGAGGACCTCCTCTCGAACCTTGCGCAAGCACCTCGCCTTTGGAACCTCTCTGCTCTCGCTTAGGTCACATCTTGGGATCTCCTCTAAAGACCTATTTTTCCCTTTGGTAAGCTAGACCTTCTCCAAGTAACCTAGTCTAAGTATAATTCTTTGTCAGAATTGGGTTTTGGAGTTTTCTAGAGTTCTTTGATTCTTTAATTGGATCTTTATTTGAATCTTCTTTGAATTTGCCTTTTCAGATATGTGTGTAGATTGTGAGGGTTCCCAAGACTCTGAGAGCTCTGAAGAAGAAGAATCTCAAAGTAGTGAGCAAGGCAAGTTGCACTTTTGAACATATTGCACCCAGTAATTCAAAGTATTATGTTCTGTTTTTAATATATATTGCATGCCTATGTTTATCAAGTTAATTCAATCCCAGTTTAACTTTAGAGTATCCCCATTTCCTTTGTATGACCTCTGTTGTGCTTGGACTGAACACCTTGTCACCATTAAGTTAAACTTGGCCAATGCAGTAGCACAAGCCAAGAACATTTGATAAAACCTATGCTTAGTAATGCTTAGACCAAAACTATTGATTTGGGGAAATCTTTACCAACACAACCAAATAATATTTAAATGTTTTCACCATGACATTGGGTTGTCATGGAGGTATGAAAATGGTGCTGGGTAAGCAAAGAGAACAAACAATTGGTTTGACTGGGGCAAATTGGATTGCTTGGTTGGTGCAATGTTTATGCACTGGACTCTAACCTAGCTAGGGTGGAGGTCCAAGGGTTAGTGAATGTTGCCCTAGTCATGTGAGGACCGGTCTTTGAGCGACCAATGCCATGCCTATAATGGGCTATGCCACAATCGTGCAACCACATGTCTCCAGAATGGGGTGTGGGACCTGGCTGAGTAATTTGCAAAACTCCACTACATGCTGCTCCATTGGTGGTGTGGGAGGTCTTGTCGACTAGAGGTCTTTGATGACCCATTGTTCCCACTGGTGCAAGAGGGGGCTTTCCACCGGATTGCGATCCATAGGGAGGTGAAACCTTAGCAAGGAAAGGCTGTGGTGGAGTGATGCATTGTAAAAGCCTTGTCTTGAGCTCTAGATCTCTTACCTTTGGTAGTGAGAGATGGTATTGACGAATGCCAGACAAACTAGGGTACTCAAGTCGTGTGGGTAAAGTGCACAACCTCTCGCAGAGTTAAATCTATTCAATAGCCGTGTCCACGGTCAAGGACATCTTGGCAAAGGCCACTTGAAGTTAGATATTGATTTTGGGGTTTTCGAAATGGTTTCAAATCTGTTTTGGGATTGTTATCCCTTGGGTTTGGGCAGGAGCCTAACATCGAGGGTATCCTTCACCGCTTTTTGATGATTGATATCCAACCTGAAAAATTGTTTTGATATAAAGAGTATTATTTATTAAAATTTGGCTTTAAGAACATAATAATGGTACTTAAAAGAAAATTGGCTTTGTGCAAAATAACCCTATTATGCCATCCTTGATTACCCATTATGCATGTCATATTGTTAATCCACGGGTGTAACTTGCAGCACAAATGGTAGTGCTCACTCTTGCTCATTACAATCTTTGCCAGGAGAAGACTTTGGTAGTGATGGAGATCAAAGCAGCTAGGTTATGCCTCCAGTCAGCTGCCTGTGGCGTGTTGATGGACTTTTGTGTTATCTTTTAACCTCTTTTTGCTTTTATGTACTTGTGTTGGGCCCAAGGCCATCCTGTAATCAACACTGTTAAATATTATGTTTCAATAAAGGTATGTTCTGGATGTCATCACCTTTGTGCTTGTCTTTGTGAAGAGCTAGCCATGATCCTTGGGACTGGCTCAGGTTTCACAGGGAACCTTGGAGTAAATTTGAACCTCCCCACCCTCACTGTGGAGTGTATGCAGGAGGTACTGAGGTGGTCTCAGACCTCCACGACCTCCTCTGGAGGCTCGTGGGAGATTTTGGGAGCCCTCTCGGTCCTCCTCATCCTCTTCTGTTTGGCTGTGGTAAAGTTCTCATGTGCTCCCGGGTTCTAAGACCCTCTCTCGGGTTGTGATCTCCTGGACCTCCAGGAGGTCTTGCTGGACCTCCTGGCAGGTCTTGAAGGTCAACCCGAGAGGTCCTTTGAGGACCTCCTGGGAGGTCCTGCTGGACTTTCCAGAGGTCCTGGAGGATCTCTCGGGAACCCTAGGATTGGGTCGTCACATTTTTGTTCCACCACCACATGATGTGCTGCTGGCACGTGAGCGAGGTAGAGCCGAGCCGGCTGGCACACGGCAGCACGGGCCGGAACCGTAGAGCACACGCAGGACGCTGGGAGTCGAGGTGGCTGGGCCGGACCGCAGCGGCCAGTGGCGGCGCATGGCAGCAGGGAGCAAGCCAGGGTGGCGCCATGGAGCCTCCATACGGCCAGGAGCAAGCACCAGGGGAGAGGAAAAGGAGGAGGAGGACATGGAGAAGGCATCGTGGCGAGGGAGAAGGAGGAGGAGGACGGAGTGGCTGCTATGGAGGCGGAGGAGGAGAGGTGGCACCGGTTGTGGAGGCAGTGGAGGAGGGAGAGATGGCAGAGGTAGTGGATCGGCGGGGGAGAAGGAGGAGGAGGACAGGGAGGCGGCGCCGGTGGCGAGGTGAAGGAAGAGGAGGACGGGGAGGCGGCTGCGGGGATTACAGATTGAGTGGGAAAAAAAGGGCGCGGCGCGTAGGGTTAGTAGCAAAAAAATGGCGCGGTAGGAAAAAAAGGGCGCGGCCGTTTCTCTCACGAGTGTAAGACATATGCACTCGGGATTATATTTTATCATGTCCAGACCACGTTTAGATCCCGTTTTCATGTGTACAACTGTTGCCTCCCGTCTTAATCTCCTAAGTGTTATTGGAAACACCCGAGAAAGTTATTTCTGTCGAGTGTTTAATTCCTATCCCGAGTGTTCTATGAAACACTTGGAACCATCTAGACACTCGATAAACATATAGACACTTGGAAGATAAGAGGTTTCTGGTAGTCAATAGAAAGCGTATTTGAAAAAATAATGGCCATCTTAAGAGTACGTACTTGCAGTATGTGTACGAAAAAGGCACATAATAAATGGACCTGAATTGCCCCTCCGGACCTGATTTCCAGTTCAGCAAAGGCATACTTTAGTACTTCGGAATATACTAAAACATCATTAATGTTTAAGCAGAAGAATTGTTAAATATGTAAAATGATTAGCAAATATAAAGAAAACTAATGATGCCACCAGTAGTACATTTTACTGTGGAGATAATATCTACTTCATGACGTGTGTCCGACATCTGGAGATCGAGTATGTATTGAGGTCTCCCGGTAAACCAGAGTACAAGACACGAACTTCCAAAATAATAACATTGACTATTGGGGTGGATAACCGAATTGATCAACTGTACTTAACATAATATTTTACTACTAGGGAGTGATTTTAGATCGCACTGAAATATTTTGGTTGCACAATCCATAGAAGAACCGCTCTTTGCATGCCACATAGCATAATCACACCATATATCAGGATGATGATATAGATACATCAGGGCACTTGCAATAAAAACAGAATGATTAAATCAATTGCATTCAGTCCATAAATCATCTACAAAAGCTAATATGTTCCAGTGTACGATGACATAAACTGGTAAAACTGAGGTTTACCGACTAACACATTTAAGCTAAGCAATCAGAAAACTAATCAATGGCCTCATTAACTACATCAATTCTTTTCCGATGTCTTGGACAAGGGGGCTCCGAAAATTGAATGCTGTGTTTCACTTTCATAAAGTAATAACACTTCCAAGAGGTTTACACATGTCAAAATACGATCACATCATCACAATGAATACGAGCGTCCAGCTAGAATTATACAAAAGAATGATATGCAAAGCATTATTATGCACCATAACACATCTATGCATCTAAGTACACAGATGGAAATTGTACCAGGTGGTAAGTATGTCAGGCTCGCTAACTATGTTCCAGTATATGAATATCTCATTCGCATTTACATCTATGCATCTAAGTATTATTCATTAACTCAACTCGCCTCATTAACTCAATATCTCATTCACATTAACTCAAAATCATAAACTTATAAGCTCAATGTCATCGATATCATGTATATGTATAAGCTTAATAGAATCATAATAAATAACATGATAAGTAATATCATTGATAATAGCTAATAACCCGTTATTCAGCACTCTACCATGTACTTGCCTCTTAGTCTTTAGAAGTCGGGTGGCAAAATTGTGGCACGACGCTTGAGACAATACTCCCTGAACAAGCAAGCAATAATACATTAAAAAACACGCCACAATAGTACCAAAATCATCACACAAACTACTATCACTCCTACACGCAACTCCGACACTCCTAACTCAAATTCCCAGGACAACTTCCCGCTGTCCCAGTAATAAAACAACCATAACTTTTAACTCCTAACTCCAAATATAATAAACCATATGTTTTATGGAAACCCCACGGAATTACCTACAATATTTTAGTTATGCAGAACTCCTGAATTCGCTGTTTAGGTTCCCGTTTTCAACCCCGAAGATTAAACCCGAATCTGTCAGAACAATCTACTTCACATTTTCATATCTATTTTTCTATAACCTGAAAAGTAGTAAAAAATGGTAGTTATAGAATCTACTAAGCAATATAACTTTTCTAACTATCTGAAACCCTGAATCGGAACGTAAATACCATTAATTACCCTTGTAAGGTTCTATAGCACAGTTCGACGAACTAGAGTTTCCCAAAAACTATACTTCCCATGATCAAAACGACGAACTAGAGTTTCCCAAAAACTATACTTCCCATGATCAAAACATTCTACAACATAATTAAACAACATTGTATGATTAATCTAGGAACTATCAGATCGTTACCCACACAAAACTCGACGATGAACGAGAACCCGAGCTTTCCTTCCTTCATTCCCTTCTCCTTTCTTCCTTGGCAGCACAGCAGCACACGCTTGCAACAGCACAGAGGATCAGCAGCAACCTCAACAGCCCATGCATGCTACAGCCCGTGCTTGCCCCCCTCTAATACAGCTAGGGCTGGCTGCCCACTTTCCCCCTTTTCCATCTTTTTTTTTTCTGTAATCAGCCCTTTACTCTTAATTAGCCCGCATGAATTTGAGTGCTTCACTCTCCTCCTCCGGCTTCAGTCCCCTCTTTTTGAATGGCTGTTGTACTTCTGTAAGCTTAGGGCAGACCGATATGTCGACATGCTGTATGGATGAAAGAGCATGTGGTCCTTCGATGCATGATAGCTCCGAGCAATCATGGAGAACCAGACATTGGAGCTTGTTTGTGTCAATCGAGCTCAATGGAATGGACTCCACATTGCTACAGGAATCCAAATGCAGAAGGGTGAGAGAGCCGAGGTTCTCTAAGCAGCCTGGAAATGACTTGTCAAGCTCACCGCAATAGCTGATAGAGAGTCGTTGGAGCGAGGGGGGGCAAACCATTTCCCTTGGGCAAACCAATCTCCGGCAATTATGGATTTTCAGGTCTTGGAGGCAAAAGAATCCCTCAAAATTGTGGACAGGTAGTGATGATATTCTCGTACACTTCACAAGCTCTATCGACTTGATAGATGGCAGATATTCCGGGGACAAGCAATGGTCAAGATTTGTCAGCTCACTACAATAGGTTATGCGCATAGTAGTGAGGCGTGTGAGGGGAAGACGTGCAATGCCATTGCTACTGCTGCTGCTTGCATGCTCATCACCAGTTAAACCAGCTGGCACACCTCCAGCAAATGCTGTGAGCGCTTTAATCCCTAGGTTTTGTAGCACCAACAGTTCGAGGGAAGTAAAGGGGATTGATAAACTTCTCAACCAGAGACAATCAGAAAGTTCCAGACTTCTTATAGTAGGTAGGTTTTCTGGCTTTAACCAACTTGGAGAAATATCACCCCCAAAGCCTTGGACTTTAAGACGTTCTATTCTTGAAGGAGGACGCAATGCCTCAAGTACTTCGTTCTCGCCACTCATCCAATTTTGACAGCCATGCTCTCGCCAATGTAGAGTTAAATCCTCAAGGTATTGCTTGTCAACAAGTCTAGCCTCGGCAGCTTCTGCCCTACTCTGAACTTTAGAAATACATTCGATAGATAGCGTCCCACTGAGCTGATTCATGCCCTTCAACTCACCAATTCCCCGCCCATTCTCATTTCCAACCTCAAAACATCTCAAGTTGCGTAGAGAAGACAGATTTCCAAGCCCACTTATCATTGCTAAATTCAGAGAGGCGTTCCATGTCAGTGCTAGACGACGCAAGTTGATCAGATTTTTTATGTCCGCATGAATTGTTTGCAGACCCGAAAGACTGGCATCAAAAACTTGTAGGCTGTAAAGACGCCAGAATTTCTCAGGTAATTCTTGTACATGGCTTCGAGATATATCCAAATAACGAAGACTATTCAACTCACAAATGCTCTCAGGGAGTTTTGCCAGCTTGCAACCTTTTAAACTCAAAAAGAGGATGTTAGAGAGCCGATTGAACCATGAAATTTGAACCTCGAATCTTGTTCCAAACCTAATTGAATGCAATTTATTCAAATGATGAAGGCCTGCCATTCCGCTCAGTGCTTCATTATCCACCTCGATCGACATATGGCGAACTGTATGTGGCATTCCCCTCTGGTTCTCGTGGCTCAAATCTTGCATCAAGAAGCACTCGTCCACTGAAACAGACTGTGCCATGTCATGGATCAAGTCATGCAACACATATCTTTTAGGCGATTTGGGATCAGCTTGAAAAAGGAACCTGCTTCTCAAATCATCCAAATATCTACTCGCCGTATCTTCAAGACACATGCTCCCTCCTGGTGCAACAAAGCCCTGTGACACCCAAATGTCAACTATCTCATCTCTTTCAAAGCTATAATCTTTCGGAAACATAGAACAAAATGCAAAGCATCTTTTAAGGTGTGATGGGAGATACAAGTAGCTCAGTTGAAGGGCCGGTAATATCTCATTCTCCTCATGTGGTAGCTGCCACAATTCACTGTTCTGGATTCTCGTCCAATGACCCACCGTCAGTTCCAAATTCAACAAACGTCCTAGAGTTTTTGCAGCTAGTGGTGACCCACACAATCTACCAGCAATTCTCTGGCCAATGGCTTCCAACCGAGGGTATGATTCTGCAGATCTATTACCAAATGCACATATCCGGAAGAATTCCCAGAATGTATCAGCAGGAAGGCCTTCTAGTTGTACATGTTGAGTGGGGGGTGCAACCAGTTTAGCAATCTTTGGAAATCTAGTAGTCACTAAGATCATGCTGCCTTCAAGTCCATACATCAATGGCGCTGAGAACCTCTGCCATCCCTGATTGGGAATTGGCCATACATCATCCAGCACGAGAAGAAATTTTTCCTTTTGCAGCTGTTCTCTCAGCTGCTCCTGAAGTTCATTCAAACTCTCCGCAGTATCGGATGTTTCGCAAGAGGTGCATTTCATAATCTGTCTAGTTATCCTTTTGATGTCGAAGAGGTCTGAAACGCAGACCCACATCGTCAGATCAAAGTGGTTTTCCACCCTTGCATCATTGTAAATGAACTGAGCAAGGGTAGTCTTCCCCACCCCACCAATTCCAACAATCGCCAGCACAGAAACATTTTTGGTGCAGTTCTCTCCTTTTAGTCGCGTAACTCTGGATCTAGATGTGTTGCCAGCACCTACCGCTGCTCTCTTTCCAGATCTACCACCCCTGGCGAGTGGCACGCCCAAGAGCTTCATCACCTGATCTAGTTCGCTGTCACGTCCAATCGTCACACCCAGCATCTCAATCACCCGATCTAGTTCTTTGTCACGCCCAAACAATACTTGCTCTCCGATGACTGAACTTGTCTCTGGCATAAGTTGCACCGGCTCAGCATTAAGACCCATAAGATTGAGCGTTCCCTCCATCTCAGCCACAACCTTGTCGAGCTTATTCTGGGTCTCCTGTACTCTTGTTTTGCTGCCGTGGATTAAGTTTCTTGCAAGATTAAGAGAGGAAGATAGGAGTTGACCTGCCCTGCTCCGGTCAGCGTCCTCTATCTTGTGTCGCAGTTCCTGGTCATGGAACTCGCGGAGAAGGTCCTCGGCGTCGTAGGTGGTGTCCTTGAGCTGCGAGAGCAGCGCCGCCAGCTCCTCCTTCTTGAACCTTCCCCACTCGGCGCGATCGATGAGGAAGCGAGCCCTGGGCAAGCTGGTCCGGAGGCGAGACAGGTCGTTGCTCAGCTGTATCGCTTCGAAGAAGCCGGCCCCGGCTGAGATGATCCATTGCACGGTATCCATGGTCGTCGTCCTCCTCCTCGGCAGTCTTGCCTTTGTCTTGTCAGGTCCTCAACTATGTTGGAGTATTTGGTATGCATGGCACTTCCCTTGACCGGCCGGCCTGCTGTTTATTATTCCATTTCACCGATTGAGACGGCGACGGGCAGGAAAACCTATGCATGCATGCAGACGAAGTTGATTCATTGATGAGCTGGAACGACCTGATAGAGCGGGTGTTCGACAAAGACGAGGATGGCCAGATCGTGCTGCGCAGGTCTTTTTCTCCATGACGCAGCCACAGCCTGATGTAACAAAAAAAAAACCTTGTAAATTGTTGCTTTTCTCCTGGCCCAGCATCATGTGTTGTTGTTGGTTCATGGTATCTATCTAACTTGTTCAGTAGATGCTGCGCAAACGATTTGTTTGCGTCTTCCTGTCCTGCGCCCGTACCGAACTACTGACAGTCCGATATGGTAGAGCCGGCAGGAGAAACAAATTAACGGACTCAAAATTTTCATTACCGATGAACATTACACTATTTCGACGATAAGAAACGCGTATCTTCATACTGATGGCGAGCAGAAATATCGCGCATGGTATTATCATTGATATGGCAAGTATACATATAGTACGGGAGCAACCGAATCAGTGTAATCACTGCCAAAGATAGGAAGACAGGAAAGGGAAAGTCTTGCCGTGATTTGCTTCTGGAGTTGTGATGCTCTGATGCTAATCCGGCCTGATTGGCGTATGTCTGATGCTAATCCGGCCTGATTGGCGTATGTCTGATGCTAATCAGCCTGACGCCTACCCCCCACTCGAACTTCTTCCAAGGCAACGCGTTCGCGGACGAAGCGAAAATCAATTTTGCCGTGCTTTGTCCGTTGATGTTGAACGGGGTTGGTCGAAAGATAAACAGCACTGACGTTGTCGCAAAAAACAACGGTGGCCTGCTAGAGAGGTTGATGTAGCTCGAGCAAGAGTTGTCGAAGCCAGCATGACTCAACCACGGCATTGGCTACGGCACAATATTCAGCTTCAGCACTGGAGCGAGAAACTATGTTATGCCGTTTGGAGGACCAGGACACCAGGTTGCCGTCGAGGTAAACGCCGTAACTAGAGGTAGACTTGCGGGTATCAGGGCAGCCGCCCCAATCAGCACCGGTGTAGGCGGTGATGGAAGTTGGTGAAGTGCGGTGAAGCTGTAGGTTATGATCCATGGTGCCTTTGAGATACCGAAGGATCCGCTTTAGAAGATTGGTGTGCGGTTCTCGAGGATCATGCATGTGAAGGCTTGAACTGCATAAGCAATGTCAGGACGTGTGAACTTCAGGTACTGAAGAGCATCGGCGATGCTACGGTAGTCGGTGGCATTCGCGATGGGAGGCCCAGTTGATGGTAGTTTGGACTAGGTATCAACAGGTGTACCACAGGTGTTGCAGTTAGTCATACCGGCTTGTTTCAGGATATCGGCGATATACTGTCGTTGATGGAGTAAGAAGCCGTCGGGTGTAAGCTGCACTGAAACACCAAGAAAATGGTGGAGAGCTCCAAGATCCTTGAGGGAGAATTCGCGGTGCAGGGAGTCAATCATCCGGCACAGGTGAATCTGAGAAGAGGTCGTGATCACAATGTCGTCTACATAGAGTAGAATATGTGTCATGTCAACACCGTGCTTGTAGATGAACAACGAGGGATCCGCTTTAGAGGCCATGAACCCTAAGTTCACGAGATATGTTGCAATGCGACTGAACCATGCTCGCGGAGCCTGCTTAAGTCCGTAGAGGGACCTGTTGAGTCGACAAACATGTGAACTGCGGTTGGCGTCAATGAACCCCGATGGCTGTTGGCAATATACTGTCTCCGAGAGTGTGCCGTTGAGAAAAGCATTGTTGGTATCAAGCTGGTGTTGGAAATATGCCCTAGAGGCAATCATAGAGATGGTTATATTTCATTATGTTCACAATATTTGATAATATGTTATCTTGTTCCTTGAATGAATCATCAGTTATGAAGATTAACGAGTATGTGACTTGTTGGTGAAGCTCTTTTAACTTATGATGATGTCGTTCTAAAAGATATCCCTGGTCGAAAGTCACTGGTCGGAACACTAGTGACTCTACGACCAGCACATGTATTGATTGATGACCATGTTTCACCAGTCATAGATATAGAGATATCGAATCGATAATGTGGACACATGTTAGAGAACATGGTGTTGGATAAGACCCACCTTGAGACACTATTGAGATTGTTATGATTCTATGTGTCATTAGTTGGTCTCAAGCAATGATGATGTATAATCCTTAGACCTGAGATCAGAATGGTTTCCTACATGTGTAATAGCACTCTTAGGGGTTGCCAAACGCTACTCGTAACTGGGTAGTTATAAAGGTAGCTTTCGGGTATGCTATAAAACATGCAGAGGGATGTGACTGGTCGGATATGGGATTTGCCCCTCCTAACATAACAGGAGAGATATCTCTGGGCCCTTGAAGTGGTCGGATAAAGAAAGTGCATGGCCATGCCACTGGTGGTCGAAGAGTTCGACCACATAAGGTTATCCGATACTCGATCGAGAAAGTATTGAACAGTCCATGGATGACACAACATCTTACCTGGAGTTCAACCAGATATCGTGAGGCAAAGGGAGAATACATGAGTAGGTCGCTTAGTTCGACCAGTTACGAGCTGGTCGTATGGAGATACGAGCTGGTCGTAGACTGATCGAACGTAATCACAGAGTGGTCGAAACCAAGTCGTAAGAAGTTACGAGCTGGTCGTGACCAAATACAAACTGGTCGTATAAAGATAGGACCTGGTCGTAAGTGATGAGGACCTGGTCGTAGATCATATTGCATTAAGGTTCGTCCGATATAATTTGTGTGTATTTGGGAATCGTTATGTCCTACGAGGAACCGCTACGACTCGTGGTCGGAAAGGGTTTCCGAGTCACAACCGAACTACGCATGAACCTAACGGGTCACATACTTAACGGGTTGGAACAAACCAGTACGGATACGATTCGTAAAGCGTGTTCGGATAGGATCCGTCACGGGCACTATATAAGGAGATGCTGAGGCTGTTGGGAAGAAGACGAGTTGATGTGAGTTGCTCTCCCGAAACCCTAGCCGCCACCTTCTTGAGAGCCTTGCCGTGCGACTTGGTGCTAGCACACCGGCATACGGTTGTTCCTTCCCTAGACGTGTGGATACCATAGAGGCACTTCTACGTTGTTGCGCTTGAGGATGATCCGCGATCTTCGCAAGGAACTACAGAGGTGCTGGAGGAGACGATCGACTCGCGAGGACGTTGGACGATCGACTACAACCAGTACATCGATGCGCTCTTCGTTGGACCAGGCTGCTCCGACGCTTCTTTTGCTGCTCTGCGCGTCTAGTGGTAACGATCTGTGATCATCTTCTTGCTTGGCTTCCTGGTTTACGTGGTAGAAATTTTGAATTGTTGCTATCGTAGCCTACCCGTATCCCTTCAGTAGTATCAGAGCCATCCTGTGTAGTTTTTGATCTAGATCGGTCGCATATACTTGATATGTCGTAGTAGTAGATTGGGTCTATTACTGGTCGGGTCTGGTAACCTAGGCCCTGGTCGATAAGATCGATCAGTTTTCGGTGGTAATAGATGGGTATAAGAGGAGGTATAAGTTAAGAGCACCAGATGATTCACTCGACTTGTTTTCGACTACCTTGCATGATACTCCTACCGGTTGGAATTCCGCCATCGGAGTATGCCGCATTATGTGGTTGTATCAAGACCGTCGTGCTGGCTAATCGTACCGCGCGTTATAGGTAGTATGTGTTCATGTCGCCCAATAGAATTAGATTCTATGCGTAACTTGTTTTTGCAAGGATTGATGTGAATAGTATGGCCCATTGTGTATGTGATGCATGTATGGATTTTCATGACCTGCGTGTCATGTTGTGAGATAGCCATCGAGCTACATATTATTGTATAACGGTCTGCATACCAACATGTGATGCTTGATATTTTCCTATGTAATTCATTACTAGCTCTTAGGAGTAATTGCTTAGTAGATGAATACGGTCGGAGACTTCAAGCATGGTGGTCGGAGGACAGGAAGCATGCTGATGGAGATCGTCATGTTAAGGGCCATACTATTTCACAGTGATATGATTATCTGTGAATGTTTGTGTTTATTCCTGTTATGCTTTTTAATCATGTTTTCATTAGATGCTTTTAACATGATGAAAGTAAAATTCCTTCACATAATGTTAAGTTAAATTGATGCCCTTCCAATAAGCTGCACCATCAAAAGTCTTGTATTTTAATGGTAGGTCTTGCTAAAGCAAAATGCCATTAACTTTCCTTGACTAGATGGGTTTGTGTCGGACACTTACAAGCATTGCATTGGTTTAACTTGACAAGGTCATCATAACGGTTATGGACCTTGGGGGCATAGGGTTGGGTGTCAAGCATAGAGATCTTTGCCCAACAACAAGAGTCATATAGAGATATGATTAGCAAAGGGTTGCTTACCGAATTCACTAATCTTCTAGCAGTGATGCCAAAGCTCATTAGTAGATTATCTGATTGTGGATCTTGAATCGCTAAATGTCATAAGAGGGATATGGTATTTAGTGGGAGTATCTTTATTAAATTGTTTAATAGAAGTTACTTTTCTTGAACATATATCTTAGTTTTTCATATTTTATGTTGTAGATCATGGCACCAATCGCTGTACCAACATCTAGTTTTGCTTTACGTTCGGTACTTGATAAGGAAAAACTGAATGGAACAAATTTTGCGGATTGATCCCGCAACCTAAGAATTGTTCTTAGGCAAGATAAAAAAGGAACATGTTCTAGAGGAACCAATTTCATATGTACTTGCTGATAATGCTACTGTTACTCTTATAACCGCCTATAAAAAGGCATGTGATGAGTCCCTTGATGTTAGCTGTCTCATGCTTGCTGTGATGAACTCAGACCTTCAGAAGCAGTTTAAGAACATTGAGGCCTACGATATGATCGTGGCGCTCAAAGGCATGTTTGAGACACAAGCAAGAACCGAGAGATATGAGATCTCAAAGAACTTGTTTGGGTGTAAGCTAGCTGAGGGTACTCCAGTGAGCCCACATGTGATCAAGATGGTTGGTTACACACAGAGCTTAGAAAAACTTGGTTTTTCACTTAGTCAAGAGTTAGCTACAGATTTGATTCTTGCTTCGCTTCCTGCAAGCTATGGTTAGTTCATTCTGAACTTCCATATGAATGGCTTAGACAAGAATCGACTTGAATCGCATATGATGCTTAAGACCGCAAAGGACAAGATTAAGAAAAGCAACAAATCATGTGATGATGGTGCAAAAGAGTACAAGCTTCAAGAAGAAGGCTAGGACTTGGGTCAAAGGAAAGGGCAAGAAAGTTTCGGATGGGATCCAAACTAACAAGCCTAATCCCAAGACTAAGTCCAGCCCGACTCAAGAGAATGAATGCTTTTACTGCAAGGAACCATGACATTGGAAAAGGAACTACAAGAAATACCTGGCTGATCTGAAAAAGAATGGTGGGACTAAACCTTCCACTTCAGGTATTAATGTTATAGATGTTTTTCTTGCTGATTCTTCTGTTAACTCATGGGTATTTGATACCGGGTCGGTTGCTCATATTTGCAATTCGATGCAGAGTCTAACAAAGAATAGGAGAGTTGCAAGAGGCGAGATGGATCTTCGCGTCGGGAATAAAGTAAAGGTTGCTGCATTAGCCGTCGGGATTTTACCATTGTTTTTGCCTTCAGGATTTATTATGGAATTAAATAATTGTTATTACGTTCCAGCCATGAGTAGAAACATTATCTCATCCTCATGTTTGATGGCAGAGGGTTATAAATTCATTATTGAGGACAATGGTTATTCTATATTTTTGAATGATATGTTTTATGGCAATGCTCCTGTTTTGAACGGGTTGTTTATTTTAAATCTTGATGATGCACCTGTCTATAATACTAATGCAAAGAGGCTTCGGCCTAATAATATGAATTCCACTTTTATCTGGCATTGTCGTTTGGGTCACATAAGTGAGAAACGCATGAAGAAGCTCCATGATGATGGAATTCTAAACTCATTTGATTTGGAATCATTTGAAACGTGCGAATCTTGCCTACTCGGGAAGATGACCAAGACACCTTTCACTGGTTAGAATGAGAGGGCGTCTGACTTGTTGGCACTCATACATACTGATGTGTGTGGACCAATGAGCATGACAGCTAGAGGTGGTTTTCAGTATTTCATTACTTTCATCGATGACTATAGTAGATATGGATATATCTATTTAATGAGGCACAAGTCGGAATCGTTTGAAAAGTTCAAAGAGTTCCAGAATGAGGTACAGAATCAACTTAGCAAGACAATCAAATCTTTGCGATCTGATCGTGGAGGTGAATTTTTTAGCTAGGAATTTGGTAATCATTTGAAACAATGTGGAATTATTCCACAGCTTACGCCACCGGGTACTCCACAATGGAATGGGGTGTCCGAGCGGCGTAATAGGACCTTGTTGGCCATGGTTCGATCGATGATGAGCCAATCTGATCTGCCATTATATTTTTGGGGTTACACTCTGGAACTGTTGCTTTCACTTTAAATAGGGTACCATCTAAATCAGTAGATAAGACACCATATGAGATATGGACTGGGAAGAGTCCTAGCTTGTATTTTCTAAAGATTTGGGGATGTGATGTCTATGTTAAACATTTGACGTCTGATAAACTCACACCCAAGTCGGATAAATGCTTCTTTATAGGATATCCTAGGGAAACCAAAGGATATTATTTCTACAACCAAGAGGAGGGTAGAGTGTTTGTTGCGAAATGGTGTCCTTTTGGAGAAAGAGTTTCTTTCCAAAAAGGTCAGTGGGAGAAAGGTGCAACTCGAAGAAATTCGGGAAACATCTGAAAGTGTTTCAACTCCCATCTTGAACCTCTACAGATGAACAAAATGTTGTTGAACTCAGAGATGAGGCATCACCCCACGAGATCTAAAAGGCCACGTCAATTGCCTATAAGGTATGGGCATGACGTATTATTATTGAATAATGATGAGCCTAACACTTATAAGGAAGCGATGATGGACCCAGACTCTGAGAAATGACTTGGAGCCATGAAATCCGAGATAGACTCCATTAGAGACAACCAAGTTTGGAACCTGGTTGATCCAATTGATGGTGTTAAAACCATTGAGTGCAAATGGATCTATAAGAAAAAGATTGATATGGATGGAAATGTTCACATTCATAAAGCTCGATTAGTCGCAAAAGGTTTTCGACAAGTTCAAGGAGTTGACTACGATGAGATCTTCTCATCGGTAGCGATGCTTAAATCTGTACGGATCATTCTAGCTATTGCTGCATATTTCGACTATGAGATATGGCAAATAGATGTTAAAACGGCTTTCCTTAATGGAAACCTAAGTGAGAATGTGTACATGACACAACCTGAAGGTTTTGTCGATCTAAAGAATGCTAGTAAAGTGTGCAAACTTCAGAAGTCCATTTATGGATTGAAGCAAGCATCTCGGAGTTGGAATATACGTTTCGATGAGGAGATCAAAAGGTTTGGTTTCGTCAAAAACAAAGAAGAACCTTGTGTTTACATGAAGGTTAGTGGGAGCGTACTTGTAATTCTAATCTTATATGTGGATGACATATTATTGATTGGGAATGACATTCCTATGTTGGAATCCGTTAAGGCATCATTGAAAAATAGTTTTTCTATGAAGGACCTAGGAGAGGCAGTATATATCTTGGGAATAAAGATCTATAGAGATAGATTGAGAATGCTAATTGGATTAAGCCAAAGTACTTATATTGACAAGGTGTTGATTCGGTTCAACATGCAAAATGCCAAGAAAGGGTTCTTGCCTATGTCACATGGCATAAGTCTTAGCAAGAGTCAGTGTCCTTCAACTACTGATGAGCGAGACCGCATGAATGGTATTCCATATGCTTCAGCTGTTGGATCTATCATGTACGCCATGATATGTACTCGACCAGATGTATCATATGCTCTAAGTGTTACAAGTAGATACCAAGCTGATCCTGGTGAAGGTCACTGGACAGCTATGAAAAACATTCTTAAGTACTTGAGAAGGACTAAGGATGCGTTCCTAGTTTATGGCAGTGATGAAGAGCTGGTTGTAAATGGTTACACCGATGCAAGCTTCCAAACCGATAAAGATGATTATCGTTTGCAATCTGGTTTTTTATTCATTTTGAATGGAGGTGCGGTGAGCTGGAAAAGTTCTAGGCAAGAGACGGTTGCTGATTCTACGACGGAGTCCGAGCACATTGTAGCTTCGGAAGCTGCAAAAGAAGATGTTTGGATAAGGAATTTTATTGCTGAGTTGGGTGTGGTTCCGAGTGCCTCAAGCCCAATGGATCTCTATTGTGACAACAATGGAGCCATTCTTGTGAGCTAAGGAGCCTAGATCCCATCAAGTCCAAGCACATACTCAGGCGTTATCATCTCATTCGCGAATTGGTGGATAGAGGAGATGTTAAGATATGAAAAATTCATACGGATTTAAATGTTGTTGATCCGTTGACAAAGCCTCTCACACAGCCAAAGCATGAGGCGCACACAAGAGCTATTGGTATTAGATACTTAAATGATCGACTCTAGTGCAAGTGGGAGACTGTTGAAAATATTCCCCAGAGGCAATCATAGAGATAATTATATTTCATTATGTTCACAATATTTGATAATATATTATCTTGTTCCTTGAATGAATCATCAGTTATGAAGATTAACGAGTATGTGACTTGTTGGTGAAGCTCTTTTAACTTATGATGATGTCGTTCTAAAAGATATCCCTGGTCGAAAGTCACTGGTCGGAACACTAGTGACTCTACGACCAGCACATGTATTGATTGATGACCATGTTTCATCAGTCATAGATATAGAGATATCGAATCGATAATGTGGACACATGTTAGAGAACATGGTGTTGGATAAGACCCACCTTGAGACACTATTGAGATTGTTATGATTCTATGTGTCATTAGTTGGTCTCAAGCAATGATGATGTATAATCCTTAGACCTAAGATCAGAATGGTTTCCTACATGTGTAATAGCACTCTTAGGGGTTGCCAAACACTACTCGTAACTGGGTAGTTATAAAGGTAGCTTTCGGGTATGCTATAAAACATGCAGAGGGATGTGACTGGTCGGATATGGGATTTGCCCCTCCTAACATAACAGGAGAGATATCTCTGGGCCCCTTGAAGTGGTCGGATAAAGAAAGTGCATGGCCATGTCACTGGTGGTCGAAGAGTTCGACCACATAAGGTTATCCGATACTCGATCGAGAACGTATTGAACAGTCCATGGATGACACAACATCTCACCTGGAGTTCAACCAGATATCGTGAGGCAAAGGGAGAATACATGAGTAGGTCGCTTAGTTCGACCAGTTACGGACTGGTCATATGGAGATACGAGTTGGTCGTAGACTGGTCGAACGTAATCACAGAGTGGTCGAAACCAAGTCGTAAGAAGTTACGAGCTGGTCGTGACCAAATACAAACTGGTCGTATAAAGATAGGACCTGGTCGTAAGTGATGAGGACCTGGTCATAGATCATATTGCATTAAGGTTCGTTCGATATAATTTGTGTGTATTCGGGAATCGTTATGTCCTGCTAGGAACCGCTACGACTCGTGGTCGGAAAGGGTTTCCGAGTCACAACTGAACTACGCATGAACCTAACGGGTCACACACTTAACGGGTTGGAACAAACCAGTACGGATACGATTCGTAAGGCATGTTCGGATAGGATCCGTCACGGGCACTATATAAGGAGATGCTGAGGCTGTTGGGAAGAAGACGAGTTGATGTGAGTTGCTCTCCCGAAACCCTAGCCGCCATCTTCTTGAGAGCCTTGCCGCGGCGACTTGGTGCTAGCACACACCGCGCTGCTTGTTCCTTCCCTGGACGTGTGGATACCATAGAGGCGCTTCTACGTTGTTGCGCTTGAGGACGATCCGCGATCTTCACAAGGAACTGCAGAGGTGCTGGAGGAGACGATCGACTCGTGAGGACGCTGGATGATCGACTACGACCAGTACATCGACACGCTCTTCGTTGGACCAGGCTGCTTCGACGCTTTTTCCGCTACTCTACGCGTCTAGTGCTAACGATCTGTGATCATCTTCTTGCTTGGCTTCCTGGTTTACGTGGTAGAAATTTTGAATTGTTGCTATCGTAGCCTACCCGTATCCCTACAGCTAGTGCACTGGCTAGTTTGTAGAGAGAGTCAAAGTAAGAACCATGCGGATAGCGGGCCAATTTGACTACCAAGCTGAAAGACTCACCAAAATCAACCCTGGGCTACTGCGAAAAACCCCAGAGAACCTAGCGAGCCTTGTAGCGATCCAAGATACCGTCGGATTTGAACTTATGCCGAAACACCCATTTACCTGTGACAAGGTTAGTACCAGGAGGTCGGGAAACTAAGTCCCAAGTGTTGTGTAGATTACACCCTTTTGCTTTACTTTAGTATGTGAATGTATATGATTGTGATGCCAAATATTGTGAATGTGTGTGCTAGCCTTCTTTCCTAAGACTAGCACTGTATACACATAAGATCCATGGGTATTCCACGCCCGGGGGTCTGACAATGGCCATGCACTTTCTTTATCCGACCACAACGAGGGGCCCAGAGACATCTCTCCTGTTATGATAGCAGGGGCATATCCCATATCCGACCAGTCATATTCCTCCGCATGTTTCATAGTATACCCGAAAGCTACCTTTATAACTACCCAGTTATGGAGTAGCGTTTGGCAACCTCTAAGTGTACTATTACATATGTAGAAAACCATGTTGATCTCAGGTTTAAAGATTATACATCATGATTGCTTGAAACCAACTGATGACACATGAAATCATAACAATCTCAACAGTGTCTCAAGGTGGGTCTAACCAACACCATGTTCGATAACATGGGTCCATATTATTGGTTTGATATCTCCATATCTATGACTCGTGAAACATAGTCATCAACCAATACATATGCTAGTCTATTCATATGTGTTCTCATATGTTTCCGACTAGGGAACATTTAAGAATAATCATCACAGAAATACAGAGTTTCACAATCAAGTCACATACTTGATAATAAATATTGACGATATTATTCTAGGAACAAGATAACATATTATCCAATATTATGAACATAACGAAATATAATCATCTCTATAATTGCCTCTAGGGCATATTTCCAACAGTACCCATTATAGACTTATGGTTGTACTGTTTTTACACGAGAGGTCATCACAAGAACTCGGTCCTTTATTGACTTGGACGGTACATCCACATACCCCACCGTCTAGCTGCCCAAGTCAAAATCTATTTTTCGGTTTTCTTTTGTTTTTAAAAATAACCTTTAGCCCAACATACCAGCCAGGCTCCAGCCTCGACTGCCCAAATCCAGTTTTTATGTTTTGAATGAATGTTGTCGGACAATTTAATGTCCGCATGACAATGTATCTAAGCAAGGCTAATCATGATACTTAGATATAGACTTATTAACTAGTATGTAAACCATTAATTCTAGGGTGACAAATGATAGTGTCCAAGTTCGAGAATTGGAAGTTTATACACAATTATTATTAAGGTATTAACTATGAACTAGACCAATATAGTTGTATAAATCATAGCAATGCAATTTCATAATTTAAAGCAACATAATTTGCAAAGTCTAAGTGCAATATGATCAAAGTGTTGACTCGCCTTGCTCAGTGTTCTGATAAAGCTCAATATGTTGACAATAGCCTTGCTCAACATTCTGATAAAGCCCAATATTATGATAATCCTGGTCTTGTTCTGTTTCGGGCTGCTGTTTCATCATAGCTTCAGATTCTATCTACATAGAATACGATCAAACCCAAGGACTCCTGAAAGTAATCAAATGAAAATCCAATAAACTCCTAAAGCATTCAAAGCAAATGACAACACGTCAAATAGAACTAAACATACCTACCGGTGTTGGACATGTTGGAGTTGGGCACATATGTGTAAAGGCCCATTCATTCCTAAAATTCCAAAGCATGCAAAGTCTTAGACCAAAAGTATTAGACCAATGTGGTCGAACTCTTAGACCAGGGTGGTCGAAGTCTTAGACCAGAAGTATTAGACCAGGGTGGTCGAAATCTTAGACCAGTGTGGTCGAAGGTGTAGATTAGTATAGTCGAAGTAATCTGGTCGAAGCCCTAGACCACTGTGGTCGAAGGCTTAGACCAGTGTGGTCGAAATAATCTGGTCAAAGCCATAGACCATTGTGGTCGAAGGTATAGACCATTGTGGTCGAAGTCTTAGACCAGAAGTCTTAGACCAGTGTGGTTGAAGGCGTAGATTAGTATGGTCGAAGTAATCTGGTCGAAGCCGTAGACCAGTGTGGTCGAAGGCTTAGACCAGTGTAGCCGAAATAATCTGATCAAAGCCACATGCCATTGTGGTCGAAGACATAGACCAGTGTGGTCGAAGGTGTAGATTAGTATAGTCAAAGTAACTTGGTTGAAGCCATAGACTAATGTGGTCGAAGGCTTATACCAGTACGGGCGAACTAATCTGGTCGAAACTATAGACCATTGTGGTCAAAGGCATTGACCAGTGTGGTCGAAGGTTTAGATCAGTATGGTCAAAATAATCTGATCAAAGCCATAGACCATTGTAGTCGAAGTTATAGACCAGTGTGGTCAAAGGTTTAGACCAGTATGGTCGAAATAATCTGGTCGAAACCATAGACCATTGTGATTGAAACTGAGTGGTCGAAACCCAGCCTGTCTCGTAGAATATAGCTGACTTCGAGACTAGCCAACGCCACAAGTAGTCCAGAGACAAAGGGAAGGGATCGATGGGCCGCTAGGACTAATCGATTTCATTCCAATCAACTTTTTTTCGGATTCCAAAAAAGCGCAGATGTATCGTATGCGTATTTCGGTTCGTTGATTTGTGCATATTGACGTTTGTGATGTACGTAACCAAACACAGCGCGCCACGTATTTCGCAATTAAATTATGAAATCTTTCGAATTTGAATCTCTTTTCCCAAATATTTCGATTATTAAATATTACATAATTTTTTTTCCGAATGAATCGGTTCCACGTACAATACAATCGGGACAACAACACACATAGCAACCCTAAACCCAAATATTTTTTTCATTTCGCTCCGAAGAAGACTATTTGTGTCATTACGCCGCCGATCTGCTGATCTCACATTCTTCACTTTACATTTCATTATCTTCTCCGATTTTAGATTACGAGCTACAGACACTTCAAGGTATTACAAAAAACTTCGTGAAATACACTAAATCTTTAATTTGAATTATCTAGACATAAATTATATATATATATATATATATATATATATATATATATATATATATATATATATATATATATATATATATATATATATATATATATATACCAGTTTAATTTAATTAGCAGAAACCTCTCCGCATTGTTCCAATTATTTTTAAAAAATTTTAGTTAAACTTTGCGGATGTATTTTTATAACCATCTTGTTTTCTTTCCCGCTTGCTTAATGAATGGGCAGAATGGCGAGCAGAGCTTTTGTGTGTTCTAAAAAGGGCACGCTTTACATCATGGAGCCAAGCGTTCGATTCAATAGCTCAAAAACCAGCTGATACTAATACCTATGAAAGAAAAAACGCATCGCTGTTCCCCATAAGCCATTAGGCCTCGGCCAATTAGAATGACTTGTATATGTATGTAACATGCTAACAATCTATACGTGCAGATCGAGCACTGCTTCACCTGCAAAGAACATAGCTGGAAATCATAAATATGGGCTTTGCGTGAGAACCTCTATCACAAGATTGAAGTGATCTGCTGATCTTACCGTGCATCCGCTTAACGAAGCGCTCAAATTCCAAAAAGTTGGTCCTCTCGAAGAGAACTTTGCTAAGCCTCAGGTAGGTGAATCCTAACAGATGCCGTCCATCTGGATCATTCAGCGGCTTGGCATTCTCCAAAATTTTGTTGAAGCCATCTCTATCGTAGCAAGGTAGAGCATTCTCACTAGCCACTGGTATACCAGCATCCCATGCAGCATTTAGGACCTGAAAAACAATACATCCAATTGATAAAACATTGATACACCATCAAGCTAGCTGGTCTTAGGTCTTTACTAAACAGCAGAATTCAGTTGAACACACGATGATATACCAACTAGTTGCTCAGAGAAAGCCTACCAACTAGTTGGTTGTATTATTGTCAGAGGTGTTTGCTTACCAGAGAGAAATACACTAGCCTACTAAGCTGCTGCTAAGCAAATGAGAAACAAAATGGTAGAAGGTTCCCTACCTGCCATACCAGGCCCTCTGGATCTGCAAAGGCCTCAGGGAATACCTCATGCTGATCCATAGTACGCAATTCAACACATGTAAAGTTCAAAGCCGCACCATGTTTTTTCAATATTGCAGCAATTGGAGCATAGCCATCACGGTTACATGGGTTATAAAACCCAGCAGTCAATTCAGCAGCATGACTAGCAGTTTTGTACCACCAGTGTACGCCTGACACCTGTCATATCACAAAAGTGAATATTGCTGCCCAATCATTTTATTTACTTTGTATGTAAATGAGAGAAAACAAGTTCAGCCTGGTACTTATAAGACCAACATTCCCAAAACATGAATAGATGCCTCTAAAACAATCATCAAAATATTGGAAACAGGTACAGATACTTCATGAACGTAACTGACCTTAACAGCGATATTTGAACCTTCGAAAGCCAACCTAGCTAACATTAGTACACGGTCTGCATGATCCACCAACACCTGGGAATACCAATTGAGAAAAAAACGGCCATAGTAGCTATCATAATCTCCTCCATCACAAAAAAATCCAGTGAGGTTTGGTTCAGAATTATAATGGCCTGCGTTGTCTGGTGCTCTTGCCCATATGGTATGTCCTCGAGCTTCTGCAGCCTTTCTCAAACTTTTCTGCAAGTACCTGTCATAGCACTGGAGCAAAATACATTCTCAATGGATCCCTCTTTTATTATAAGAAATTTCATAGGTCACAGGTGTAACAATGTTGGGTCATATAGTATGGACTGACAATAACAATATATCAATTAAATAGATACTGAGCATGGAGAAGATTGGAAGTGTAAGATAAAGAGTGAAGGATGAAGCTTTACCTGAAATTCTCCAATGCCAGGGTATTTCCAGCCATGTTTTGCTGGATAAGATGGATATCGCAACTCTCCACAAGCCCCTAGTCCAATCTCAATTTCTGAAATGATCCCATCCTCAAAATATTCATCAAATTCTACTCGAAAGCTTCTCATGTAGTCAAAGTATACCTACATTAATTTATGGGAATGAAACAGAGAAACACATAAGTGTGATGGATCTTCCCATGTACTTTTTTTTTTAAAAAAAATGGACATAGAGATCTGGCGCACATGCAATGTAACAGAAATAATTTCATCGCACGCTCATCCTGAAATATCATAACAAGTTTACCAAAAAAAAAGTATAGCATAACAGAATCACAAAAAGTACCACACATGACAAGATATACAGACCGCAACTTCTTTAATGAAGACCCTCTAAAACACAAGGACTAAATCAGAGTAGTTCCCACTTCCCACTTCAAGTATAAACAGGGGGTTGATGACAAATCTGCACTTGCCTAGACCTTTTTGTAGATGTGGCGTGCGAGTACTTGATTTTAGGAAGATAGCAATAGAGTGGTTGAGAACTAGCTGATTCACAAGGAGTAATGAATATACTGAAGGCATAATGTAATGGGTATTAGTTGGGAACAAGGATAGAAAACCCGTTACCGGGCAAAATCCCGCTCGGAGGCCGGTAACGGTTACCGGCCGGTAACCGGAAATCCCAGGAAAAACTCGGTCCAATTTCGTCTAGGTAAATTTGAATTTGGGATGTAACCGCCGGAATTTTGAATTTGAATTTGAATTTGGAGTTTTCCGGCCGGTATTTGGAATCCCGGTTCCCACCGGTAAGTCTGGTTACCGCCGGTAACAAGCGGTAACCGGCAGGGTTTTTTTCCCTGGTTGGGAATCAGAAGGGTACAAGTATTTGGCAGTCGAATCAAAAAAAAAATCTAGAGCAATTTGGTGATTTAAGATCAGCGGATAGATAAGTGCGTAGCCACTCGTAGTTTCTCCAATTCCAATTATCATCGAGAGCAGTAATATCAAACTAGCAGACAAGATCAAGATGCATTAAATATACGAAACAAGTGGAAACCAACAACCAGACAAGCTTTTGCTATACTTTGAAAGTGATAAGTACAGAACATGATACAGTCAAATAATCGAACCTCCACTGCCGTTCGTCCTTGTAGAACCCTTTCTTTATCAATGCCCCACGAAAGGCACTCCGTATTACGCCTGCCTGCCCTGTCAGTAAAGTAGATATCCGGATTGCTCCTTCCAATCTCTGTTACCCAATTCGGGAGAGGAATAGACACGTCATCTCCAACATTGCCTCCACACTCATGGAACGACATGACCACCTAAGTATTTCAGCCAGAAAAGCAATATCAGCAGAGAATTCAAACTTATGGTACATCCTTTTCACGCACCCTACTCGGGTAAATTGAATGGTAAATGGTTACTGAGTGATCTCCAAAGTAATTGAGTAAAATAACTAGCTAATCACAAAAAATGTGGGGCCATATCATGCAACAGGATACAATAATCCACAGAAACAGACGTTACAGAAGAGCGCAATGGAAGTCAGGTTGTCTGACCTGCAACTTGAGCTTGAGCTCCCTGATCATATGGAAGAGGTGCTTGTAACCGGTCCAGTTATACTCCTGCGGCCTGTGCGCCTCGACATTTCCCCACCAGCAGTCGACCATGACCCCGTCCACCCCCGCTGCCTTGAGCACCCGCAGCTGGCCCACCAATCCATCCGCATCCACCACCTCGCCATTCCCATTCACCACCCCAAGCTGCAAATCACACATACACAAGGCCAGGCCAAATATAAGACACTTGAATTGTTGAACAAAGAAACACACATACACGCCGGCATGAGCGAGGCAGGCATGCCGACGCACCCAGACACGTGCGGAAACAGAAGCACCCGAAGGCGATCGCGCGACCCCCAGAAGGGTATAGCACGAAACCGCGAGAGGCAAAGCGGAAACTTACCGGGAGCATGACGTAGACGGGGACGTAGGCCGTGCCGGCGAAGTCCCGCTCGGGCGGGCGCGGCACCACATCGGCCACCTGCAGAAGCCAGCCACATGAGCCAATTAAGAGAGTCGCTCAGGGCTATAGCGTGAGTGAAGGGGACGCTAAGGAGAGGCGGGTGGCGCTGACCTCGTCTTGGGCGGGGTCCATGCCGGGGACGGGGACGTCGAGGAGGGGGGAGGCGCCGTCGGGGATGGTGGGGCGTGAGGGCACGGCGTGGGGAGGCGAGAGGAGGGAGGAGGAGCGGAGGGAGGAGGCCGGGCGGTGGGAGATGGGGCGGGCGGCGACGGGGAGATGCCGCGGAGGGGAGGCGCGGGCGAGGTGGGGAGCGGGCTGGGCGGCGGCGCGGCGGTGGAGACGACCATGGCGGAGCGAGCCGACTGGAAGAGGAGCAGAGCGCGTTATTAGCACAGGATCGGATCGGATCGGATGGGACGGTTGGGGAAGAAGAAGAAGAGAGGAGGAGGCGGTGGAGCGTGTCCTCGGGAGGCGGGAACGGACGGAGCAGCGGCAAGTTTCCCTCCCCCCCTCCCTTGCTTTGCGTGCGTCAGTGGCAGACTGGCAGTGCATGTGTCTCGTGTAGCTTTGTTTGTGTGGCGAATGGCTAGGAAAATTCGAGTTTAATCAAATGCGCATCTACACTAGTAATAGTGCTGAGTATTCTTCACTCAATAGTATTTTTTAAAAAAATATTTATATTGGTTGTGTTAAAATAATATCACTTGATTTATCGTAACAAATAATTTCACAATATTATACTCTCAAAACAATTTGTAAAAAATATTTTAATGTAAAATTAACAGCTAAAGTTTAACCGTAAAAATTCCAAAATGACTAGTATTCTGAAACAGAGGGTAATTCATAAAGATAATACAGGTAGGTAGCTACTTGAGTACTTTACCAATCCCAGTGCCAGCCCATCTATTTATGACATCATAAATACCACTCACTCGGTCACTCCTACCCAGTACTCAGCTGGTAGTAGCTTTTTTCCCCCTTGGCAGTCGCCACCTGAGCTGAGGTGAGCTGAGATTGTTCCATTTCCATACCTGGGGCTGGGGCTGGGGCTGCGTGGCGCAGGAGGAGGAGGGGAAGGTGGTGCCGTCGGGGAGGACGACCCAGCCGGCCTCTCGGGCCAGCGCCGCGATCACCTCGTTGATGTCCGCGCGCACCCGCAGGTTGTAGTTGCTGTGCCGCCGCAGCCCCGTCAGGATCCGCGCCGTGATCGCGCGCCGCTGCCGCTCCCGCAATTTCGTCCGCTCCTTCTCCTCCCGGGCTCTGCTCCGACGGCCCCCTCCCCCCGAGACCGTCGCTGTTGGCGCCATGGCCACCGCCGCCAGCATCGCGCCCTGCTCCTGGGGGCTCACCTGCAGGTACCGCGCCTCCGCGTGCTCGTCGTCGTCCAAGCAGTCGTCCTCCTCCTTGACCGCCATCTCCTCGTCGTCGTCCTCGCTCGCCTGGAGCCGCTGCATCCCGCCCGGATCTCGCCGCCGCCCTTGTGTTAGCACAGGGAGTATTTGGGTGGCTTGACCTGCGAGGTGGGAGGGGAGGATGATGGTGCGCTAGGGTTTCGCGCGTGCGCCGGCGGCGTGGGAGTGTTATGGTTGGCACGGTGCGCGCGTGGGGGCGACACGTGTGGGGAGATGGACGGCCGGGATGGAGAGGAGGCACGCACGCGCGCCTGCCGTGCCCGTGCGCATCGGCCTCGGACTAGGAGAGGAAGCAAGCAAGGATTGGCAATTGGCGCACCACATGGGGCGCATGTGATGTGATTGGGCCGGCGCGCCTCCGCCTCCGGCTCCGGCGTCCCACCCCAGTGCCAGTGGGCGCACACATGCCATGACATCTAACTTGAAGTTCTTCACAGAAATAGAAATGACATGGGGTTAATAGTTGATTGCTGATACGCATTCCCAATGGGTTACTGAAAGCATCACAATCACAACATCGAAAGTGCTGAAGCCGACATCAACATTAACCACGAAACCTTGGATGTGAGCTTTTTTATTTGAGCACATACTGTCAGTAAGGGGGGAAACCGTTAAGAGCATCTACAACAATCCACCTCATCTGTTACTAAGAGCTTGTCATATCAGCATTTTGATGATGTGAAAGAGAAAAGGGGAGGAGAGAAGGTGAAGCTGTTTCTACATAAAGAAACTATCAGATTGTTAATACCAAGACATAAGAAACAACCAAATACTCTATTGGAGACTTAGTTGTTACCTAAACACTCATTTTGTGGGTCCCACTGCCTACCAATAATTAAAGTCTTAGATACAAGCTTAAGAAACAATCCATTAGAATGCTTGTTTTTTTTTATTAGATTGAGTACTCTCTCTCCTCTTAGTAACAAGCTAAGAAACAACATCATTTATTCTTAGCAATAATAACACTCACTGAAGTCTGAAAAATAAGACTGTAGGGACGAAACAGGTAAGTAGCACATGATCGTGTTATACATCATGTTAGGAACTGCATTTTAGATGCCCTGACGTATTCAGTTCCCCTTTTTCTTTTCAAGTATATATACAGTGTGTGAGCTCTATTGAAACATTTACATATCATAATCTACGGATTAGAAGGATAAGCCCTTCCTGACCGCTATGACAATCATGCACCTGTGCAGGAGATGAATCAATCAAATGTACAAGCTGGCCTCTTTCTTACCAGACCAAATCATCTGCACCCACCGACGTCGACGGGGATGGGGATGGGTCTTCCTCCTCCTCCATCTCCGGCTCAGGCTCCATGCCAAACTCTGGAGACTCAATGTCAGCAAGGTTCTTGAGGTCAACCACGGATAGCTCATCGAGCTGCTTCACCACAAGGTCTGCAGCATTCAGCTCATAGATTGGGTGCTTGCTTGCAACCGCAACACACTTCATACGGGCATCGTGTGCAGCCTCCACCGCTGAATTGGAGTTCCCAAACACGATGCACCTCTCCGGGATGAAACTCAGGAGCTGTGCAGCATACAGGAACATTTCAGGGTCAGGCTTCCCCCGATACACATCCTCCGCTGCCACAACGGCATCAAAGAAGCTCCGCACGCCAACAGCTTCGATCGCTTCTTCGATGACCTTCCTTGGCCGTGTGGAGGCCACAGCGAGAGGGATCTTGTAATTGGCGAGCGTGCTCATGAACTCCCTCGAGCCATTCCTCATTCGATAGAACGCCCCGGCTCCGCCTCGGAGGTTGCAGTGTATCTCCTCCTTCCGTGAGGCCAATCTCCTGAGCTCCGAGGGGTCCCGAGACCAGCAGAGAACCTCGGAAATTGCGTGCTCGGTCTTCATCCCCTCGATTCTCCTCAACACAAATGCTGGAGGTGGTGACTTGCCCTCTTCTTGAGAGAGGGCCAACCATGCCTGCCTTTCCAACTCAGAATCATCCTCAACAATCACTCCCTCCCACTCCAAGATCACACCAAGCCACCCGCAGCCCATCCGCTCGAGCCGGAGCAACGGGTTGTGCAGGTTGGGATCATCGGCCCTGTTCCGCGGAGGCCACGACGTGGCGGGGTCCCCAATATCCCGCGGAATCCCCCGATGCTCCCTGCGAGGGCTCGCCTCCTTGGTGACACCCATGGCCAACGCCTTGACCGGCCAGTCCGCGAGCCGCGGCGGCTGCTGCCTCGTCACCCGGACCCGGGCGACGAGGCGGCGGCCAGCGAAGTCCGTGGCCAGGGGGCGGCAGGCGACGACATGGAGCGTCCGGCGGAGGTGGTGGCTGGCCTTGGACCTTTGGTCGAACAGGTGGTGGGCAATAATGGAGGTGCTCGCGCTGACCGTATCAACAACCATCATGGCTGGATCCGACGCCCACCTACCGATGAAGAGCCGAGATCCCGGAGCCGAATTCCCCCCGAAATTCTTGGCCGGGCCTCTTCAATCGGCCAATTACCTGATCCAAGCTGCAAGAACAAGAACCGAATCGCTCAAAATCCACTCCAAAAAATTACACCAGAGGAAAGAATCAAAGGCAAGAACCGAGCAAAGTAGGAAACCAATTAATTACAGCAACAACTAAGAGGGGGATTTTTACCTAATCCTAATCAATGAAAAAGGAAGCAGGAATCAGCAGTTAAACCGAATTGGTGTTGATTTTATTTATAGAAAGCCTCTGGAAAGAAAAAGCAGCAGTTAAGCAGGATTCGTTGGAGGAAAGGTGAAGGACTGAAGGAGCAAGTAAGCCCAGGAGGAGGAGGGGGTACCGGGGACGGCGGAGATGGGGAGGCGTCACGGAACAGGAGGTTTCTTCGGGAAGCCGCCTTCCTTGCTCAGCTCCTTCTTTTCTTTTTCCTTGCTATTTTTATCGGCGCCGCTCCTGTCCAGATGGTCTGCCTCGCCGTCGTGGAGGAGGAAGGCGAGACGAATCCTCCCCCGATGCGCGACACGTGGCGTGACAGCGAGCGTCGGATGGGATTCCGGGGAACGTGAGGAGGAACTTGCGCCGGGGTGGCTCCTTGGAATTACCACCCGGACATGACATGCAATCGGATAGGATATTCCTTTCTCTTACTACTATTTTTTTTTTCTATTTGTGTGTGCTCTCCTCATCTTTTTTTGGGACTTTTATTACCTCCGTCGTATTTTCCAAAAAATATAAAAGTATTTTTCGTGAAAAAAATTACTCATACCATTTTTATACATCCAAATTATATATTTCAGATAATATTTTTGATCAAAATTGATATTACTCGGGACCTAATAAAACAGAAGAGGACATCCAATGAAAACAAAAGAGAACAGTGCAAGAAAAGTCACCTGCTCCTCGTCATTTTGTTTTATCTTTTTATGGAATCGGAGGGTCGAGAAAAATAATGGAGCAATGCATGTACTGATTCCTATAACGTCCCCATTTTTAGGTCTGTTAATCTTTTCATAACTACCTAGGATGTATAATTGTGGATATCATGGGGATATGCTCACGACCTTAAGATGATGATATAATTAGTAATGACGTTAAAAGTTTATCAAAACACGCGTTGTCGGCAAAGTTTCAGTTCTGTCAGGCCTCAGGTGGTCAGACCGGCCAAGGCTCGGGTCAAATAGCTGACGGTCAGACCGCCGCCCAAATATAATGGTCGTTGGGCGGCGGTCTGACCGGCCATTATATTTCTTTGAGTTTGGAGTTGGGCCAAAAATAGAGGTTGTAGGCAAGAGCGGGGATTCTCCTACACTTGGTCTCATAATTTTTGGAGCTTCGAGTTAAAAGATATATTCGTTTGAAATTTTCAAAGAAGTCTCGGATTTCTAAGTTGAAATTTTGGTTAAGTCCCGGCTAAGGCGGTCGGGCCAAGCCAGCAGTGGCGGTCCGACCCATTAGGGTGGTCGAGGCCCGGCTATGGGTGGCGGTCTGACCGGTTTTGACTTGTCCGTCGGCCATCTTGGCGGCTATGATTGTTTGGTTAGGTAAGTTCATGAGTTTCAGTGCATATATGTTGCATGATGCATGTTTTGACTAACGTGGGTCAAGTTGCGAAGACCTTGTTCCCGGAAATGATTTATTGGTCTATTGTTGTGCAGGTTGCTTGGAGGTCAACGACGGTCAATGGCAAGGATGATCGGGACTAAGCTTGGAGAGCTGACGTTCAGAACGATCGAGGATACCGGATGAAGTCATTGGATTCAAGCATGCCGCAAAATGGACAAGGATGAACGAATAGGAAGTTCGGTGTGACGGGTTGAATCAAGCGGCGCGGGGATCGGTGCAAGTGCCATGGTGGTTTCGGTGAGAGCCGGATGGGAGAGACTTGCTGACATGAAGAGAGCCGTTGATCAACCTATACGTGGCGAAGCGTGGGATTGCTTCACGAAGATTGGACTCGGTCTTCGGAGAAGGATCGAGAGGGGGTATTTTGGTAACTTCACCTAAATACCACCTTGATGACCTTTTGCTAACCCGCGGCGCAAGACGGCGCAAGGAGAAGCGGTTTAGGTTAAGAGGAGATGAAGACGATGCTTTAAAATCCGTAAGTAAGTGAAACTCGTTTATGTGTGAGCTTAACGGGTGCCCATTAGGGAAACTCTTCTAGAAGCTAGCCTCCACTATAAATAAGGGGGTACTGGTTGCACCTCCCAACCCTTGTATTTTTGTAAACCCTAGTTTGTGTTTTAGGGTTAGGAGAGGAAAGTGGAGAGGTTAGAGCTCTAGAGAGTTGGATTGATTGTGTGCTCATGTGTTGAGCTTTTATCCTCCTAGATGGAGTGACTATAAACCAACAATAATCACAAATCAATCTAAGCAAGATTCCTCGCGATGAGTCCTTATTGTTCTTGCTCTGTAACATCCCAAACAATGGTTTGTGTTTCAAATGTATAAAAATGAGGAGAATTTAAAACTTTTGATGCCTCATGTTGTCATTTGAAATTTTCTGGAAATCTTTCCCAAGGGTTTCCTATTTTTCAAAGATCAATGCCTCATTTGATGGAAGCATAGTCCTTGAAAAATCCTTAAGCAAACCTTGTGATCATCTTCTGGAAATATTTTTCCTAGCTCCTAGATCACTCTAGTGACCCTTCTGAGAAATGTCATAATTTTTAGAAATTATTTGCTATTTCTAAAGGGGCAATCAAACCAAGGTGACTCCTGGTCAAAACCCTAGGGCAGTAACTTGTGATTTTTCTAGAAAGAAATGCATGCATGAAAAGTTCTTGAAAAATTACACAAGGTTGTTCTTAGATCCAGTGACCTTCCATAAAAATGTCAGAATTTTTGGAGCTATGGAACTCCCTCTAAAAATTTGCTAACCATCTCAGCCTTATCTTCCAAAAATCAGAATTCACTATTCCTTGGGCTTAGACCCAACCCCGGCTCGAGCCACTTGATTTGGTTGAACCACCTAACTGCACCGGCGCGCTCAACTCAAGCTAACCTTCGCGTGAGCCGTTCGATTCGTTTTCAACGGACCAGATTGATTGGGCCGTTCGGACTGTCCGAATGAGCGCGCAATCTGGGCCTCCATTTTCGATCGAACCGTCCACATCGACTGTGCTGTTTGGACTGTCCGAACGACACACTCAATCGGGGCCATCCATTTTCAATCAAACGGTCAAAACTCACCCCGCTCGTTTAAACCAACCCAGCCCCCTTTGCCTTCCGCTAACGTGTGGAGCCCACTCACCTGTTCTTCGTCTCCACGTGGCAACCGCTCCCGCGCCACCTCGCCTGCGCACGCCATGGCTCTGCTCAGGCCGTGCGTCATCGTCAACAACTCCTCCACTGGTTTTTGACACGCTCGCGGTTTGGCCATCAAGTCCACGCTCGCCCATGCTTCTATCACCTCGCCATCGCATCACTGTCACCCACGGCGGAGCCATGGACTAAGTTCACCGTGGAAGCTCCATTCTTGTGTTTCTCCACCCCAGGGCCTATAAAAGCTCTCCAATGGCCTCTTTGTTATCTTTTTCGTCACTCTCGAACCATCCACACCACCATTTTCCTCTTTCTCCAAAAGAAATCGCTAGGAGCTTAAGCTCTCAGTTCCGGCCGTGACGCTCCTCGTCACCACTGGTGCCACAGGGGTTCATTCCCATTTCTGTTCGCGTCGTTTTGTGCCCCTCATCACCATCATCATTTCCTCTAATTCAATTTTGGTTTGCATTCACAGGAATCACCAAATTTTGGATTAAAATTTCTTCGGCCGAAATTTGTCCCCTTCGTCCCCAACTCTGGTAAGGCGCTCCACTCCTCAATTATTTGCTCGTGTGCCATCTATGAGCCTTGCTGAAGCTTCCCGAACCACTTGGGCCCTTTCTTTTTGCTCAGGCCACCATCTCCTCGTTGCCTTCCTTGACGCCGGTACTGGACTTCGTCGCCGGCACAACTCCGACAAGCTTTTCCTATCCGGGTCATTCTGGTAAGGTCTTTGAGCCCTTCTGATGCTAGTGCGCACATTAGATGGCTTAAAGCATTGCCGTATCTTCGTTGTCGTTTTTCCCGTAGCTTCACCTCCGCTCCACCTCGTCGCGCCGCCGCGTGAGCTCGTCTCCGGTGATGCTCCGGCCACCGGTGAGTGCGCAATAGTATTAGGAACCCATTTTAGCCCTTAGCTCACGCTGCTGTAGCCTCCTTCACCGGCGATTAGCCAGAAAAGCTCACGGCCAGAGCGTGCTCTGTGTTGTCGTTTTTGGACACGCAATGTAGCACAATCATTAGCCTTTAATCCCTGTCCTAAGCACGCTTATCTGTGTAAAACCAATAGTTTGAGTTAGTGTATCGCTGACGTGTAGGACCCCTAAGCACGCTTATCTGTGTAAAACCAGTAGTTTGAGTTAGTGTATCGCTGACGTGTAGGACCCCTTGTCAGTTCGCTTAAGCCAGAGTCTGAACTTGTTTTTTGTTTGGACCCTTCGATTTGATTTCAATGGACCGGATCATTTGGGCCGTTCGGACCATCCGAACGTCCCATTCATTTTGAACCATCCGATCTAGATTCAACGATCTAGATCAGTTGGGCCGTTCGGACCATTTGAACGTCCTATTCATTTTAGATCGTCCGATTTCAAATCGACCGCTGAGATCTATTGGTCCGTTCGGACTATCCGAACGTCCCACTCGTTTGGATCGTCCGATCTTGATCTAACGGTCAAGGTTGTTCCGCTCGTTAACATCGATCCAACGCCTCCTCCTCGCGGCCTGAGGCATTTTGACCAGGTCTGGGTGGACTAGGACCGCTTTAACTGTGGCCCACTGATCAGTGTCCTTGTCTATAATAGGATGGGTATAAAAAGTATTTACTGCTTATATATATTCCGTAATGCTTTATTTGTGTACTATTAATTTGTTTGAACTTCAAAAATGCATAAGTATTTCTCTGTAACTCCTTTTTGAGCAAACTCAATTTTGTTGGAATCCTCTGTTGGTGTACTTTATTGTGGAATAGGTTTTGAGCATGTTACTTCCTCTAAAAAATCTTGTTTTACATATGTTTTGTGCACTACTTTCATAACTTTAAAAAATGATAAGAAATTCATTTTAGTCCAAATGAAGTGAATCAAATTCCATTGTTCATCTCATAAGGTGCTCTATCTACCATAAAAATTTCATATTCACCACCTCTCTGGAAAATTTCGCCAAAAATTTAATTTTGGATGAACAGTACCCGAGAGGGATTTTTCGAGCTTTTAGTCAAAAGGCTGATTTTGTTTTGGCTATAACTTTTACATGCAAACTCCAAATCATTGTATTCTTGTTTCTAAATTCATTTAAAATCATGCTCTACCTTCTGTGAAAATTTCATGATTTTTGGATGACTTTGAATTTTTGAGTATTCTTGGTGTTATTCATTCTTATTGGTCTTCTCGAATTTTTCGATAGGTCCCGACAAATTCGCTGAGTATGAGAGTGATCCTCTGCAGCAAGATTATCTCTAACAAGGCAAGCAGCCCCCCTTTAATCATATTGATCGTATTACTTTCAGTACAATATTTTGTTTTACAACTGTATGTGTGCATGTTCTATTTTGATTAATTTCTCGTTTAGATGTAGTTAATCCAAGTAGTTGCATAAGCTGTAGGTAAATGTTATCCATTGTCAATGAACTTAGGTTAATAATTCCATTGGTGAATTAGAGCCCGGTGGATGTTATATGGTGTAATTATGTTTATGCGATGTCATGCTTAGTAATGCTTAGAACGGTAGAATGGGGACCATCGCCTCGGCGATGGTCATTACATCATCACTCTAAATTACTTGGGTCAGGGTACCCATGTATGTATTGTATTTGAGAAACTAAAACTGAAAATAAAATGTTTTATACTTGGGCACATTGGTTGGATGGTGTGATTATCGGGTGTTTGAATAGTGCCTAAGTCAACAAGGACCGAACATCTTGGACACTGACCAAAACACTTTTGCGTGCTAACCACATGAGAGAGATATGTGACCTCTTTTGACTGAGTACTTTGGCGTGTGTTAGCTCCGAGTCGCAGGAGGTTGTGTGTGTTGTGTTAAAAAGAAATGTTCTAATAATGTTGGGCGTGACGGGATGGGTTCTGGGTTTAAGTTCCCTACCCGTAGGAGCATCTGTACTTTTCTAAGGCCAATGACTTCGACACAACATATGGTTTCCATCATACGGGCGGCTCGTAGTTAATACACAATATTGGAAAACGTCTTGTAGGACTTAGCCTTGCCGGCATATCTAAGGAAGTGTGCTCTATCATGTGGCGAAAATGCGGTCTGGCATGTGGGTACATTGGTACACTCCTGCAGGGTATAATCTATTTGAATAGCCTCGTCCTAGGTCATGGACACACTTGGTTAGGTCTCTACAAGAATTAGACTCAACATTTTCGCTAAAACTTGAAATTGGGTGGTACGAATGGGTAATTTGTGCTATGTTGTGGTGGCTGTTGGGAAGACACCTCCAGGATGTTATTATGTTTATAATTGTTGTCTCGCTGTTATTTAAACAAATAAAAATAGATTGCTTAAAATTGCTTTACAAGCTATTACTCTATTGCAAAGGAAAAATTGCTTTATGCTGAAAACTGCTTAGTGTAGTAGCCTTCCTTTGATACATGAATGCATCTATATATTTCTTTGCTTGTAAGTCTTGTGAGTACAACTTTGTACTCAGCTGCGTGGTTTAATTGTTGCAGAGGAGGTTGATCCCCAAGGGATCTACTATTGTGAGACCGACTTCGTGTAGGACGACTAGCTTGGCGGTCCGGTCGGTTGCCTTGTGGGTAATGACAAACCGGTTGGCTTTTATTTATCGCTATCTTATGGCTTTTGTTTCCGCTGCTACTTTGTTTAATTAATTATCTTGTCATTTGGCTGGTCGGCCCTACTGTTGTTTCTGGACTTGTATGTCCTTGTGTTGTAAGTTTGAAGACTCGGTAATGTAATGACTTGTGTGTGGAGTTGATGCATAATTTTGTATGGGGTATGTGTACTGCAATTCTGGGAAGTACATGTACGCCGAGGCACGGGATATTGGTTTGTGATGCTAGGACCAATTGGATGGTTAAGTGTTACAAGCTATATACCTCGGGTTCTCACAAAAGTTGGTATCAGAGCCATACTGACTGTAGAAACCCCTAGTTTGGTCGTCTTAAGGATGTTTTGAAGAATTTAGCTTCAAAATATCAAATAGTTTATGAAAACTTAAGTAAGTTCTCTGATTTTACTCCTTATCTATCTTAGATTGCTCATCTTACCTTATTCTTGTTTGAGTTCGAAAAGTTGTTTCTCTCATCTTTACTTCAAAAGATAGTTGATTACCGTTTAAATTCGGTTTTGGGGAATCAATTAGAGTTGTAAATATGAAGTGTTGGTCGTCCTTTGGTGAATATTAGAAGTGTTTGAAGATGGAAAACTCAGCTTGAAGCGCGGTTACAAAATCTGGACAGCAAGCACTTAGTTCGTCGTTAGGGCTAAAAATGAGAGGGTAATTTAACTAAAACTTATGGGGTTTAAAAGGGTAAGATTTGATATTAGTTGGCTAGTGCCTAATGCACCCTTAGATGGTTTTCACCATGATCTTTAGATGCGATAGAACTTGAGTTGTGTTCTGAAATTTTTCTTCTCAACCGATTGCTCGTTCATTCAATACGAGTTAGTCATGCCGAGAAGTTGACCTTATGATTTATGAATTTTGCAGTGGATCTTATGCCTTTTACAAAATATTTGGAGTTCATTTCTTGCTGTTGTATTATTTTTGGGTTAGGGTAATGTCTTTACTTCCCTAGTTGACAGCTTCTCTATTGCTACCTTTCGCATCTAGTTTCGGGTTTTTGATGCTAACCCACTTCAACAAAACAGGATGGCTGGAAAAACTCATAGCAGCCAAGGTCAGCCAGCTGGTCATGCTAAGGAGCTCCCACCTCCTCCGACCATGGCTGAGGTTCTCGCTCAGATCGAGCGAAACCGTATGGACCAGACGCGCATCCTGGAGGCTATTGCGTGGAACACCTCCACTCTTTCCGGTGCCTCCGAATCCGGAAGAGGAGGAGGTGGTCATCATCCGAGGGGAGGACTCTCGGAGTTCCTTCGCACTCAGCCCCCAACCTTCTCCCGGTTAGAAGATCCCCTCGACGCAGACGATTGGTTGCGTCTAGTCGAGTAGAAGCTCAACATCGCTCAGTGCCAAGACCAAGAGAAGGCACTATTCGCCATCCATCAACTGGAAGGGGCAGCACTTTCATGGTGGGAGAACTTCCTTGCCATGCAGCCCGCGGGCCGAGCCATCACTTAGGAGGAGTTTCGTACTGCATTCCGTCGAGCTCATGTTCCTGCCGGCTTGATGAAGCTCAAGAAGAAGGAGTTCATGGCGCTCAAGCAAGGGCGCAAGTCGGTGACTGAATATCTGCATGAGTTCAACCATCTTTCTCGGTGCGCCCCTGAGGATGCGCCCGCTGATGAAGCTAAATAGGAGAAGTTTATGGATGGTTTGTCCGAGAAGCTACAGGACAAGCTATCTATTGTCGACTTCCCCGACTTCCAGACTTTGATCGAAAAGGCCATTGCCGCCGAGCATAAGGGGAGAGCGCTAGGCGAGTCTCGCAAGCACAATTGGGAGGTCCAAAAATCAGCAAGGGCCAACTTTTCCCGTCCTCACGTCGGGCAAGCACCGGTGCACCATCCTCAGGCTCCACCACCACCGAGGCCACCGGCGTTTGCACCACGTCCACCGTAGGCCGTGTCTCAACCACGTGTACTTGCGGGGCAGCAAGCTAACTGATGAGGACATCGACCCTAAGGATGCAACCACTGCTTCGATCTGCTGCACTGCATCCTCTACTTCAACAACATCCTCTCCAATAGGACTTTCGGCTACTGCAACACCATATTACCCAATTGGATCACGTTACGTCTACATGCCATGGTGCTACGTCTACGTCCACATGCCATGGTACTATGTTTACATGCCATCGTGCTACTGCATGTGCCAATCAGAGTTCAATTTGGATACATTTTGGGCGGATCAGTTCGGAATCAGCCCGACAAGATTGACTTCAAACGCCCATAACTTTCACATACGACGTCCGTTGGAGGTCCACGAGTACTTGATGGAAAGATGATTTCGTCCTCTTTCCAACGGATCCAGCCTCACCTCCAAACTCCTTCTGGACTGATCGTAATAATCAAAAGAAGGCGTCATATCACTTGTTTGGGCCAACCGGCTTTGTAATCATATCAAACTTGGCCCATCTCGCCGATGGCTCACCCTCAGGTGCGGTTACTGTTCACGTGAACAGTAACCCGCGACCGTTAGTACCACCTCGCTAGTTCATTAGTTTTGTGGCTCCTCGCTTCCTATTTAAGGAGGCTGCACCCTTTAGTTTTCCTTGGATTTTGTTTAAGTTTAGTTTGCCTACGCCGCAACTTGTATCTTTTGCGTGTGTCGCATTTGAGACCACCCAATCAAGATCCTTTTCAGAATCCCAATTCAATTAAATCTTTCAATCCTATTTGCAATTTCAGATTGCTTATTATCTTGTTCTTGCGTGCTTCTTGATTGTGTATGCGTGAATCGACCTTCGTGGTCAGTCAACGGGTATTCGTGCACGGTTGATAACGACTAGTCGATCAGTTCAGCGATTGCGTGGTTGCGAGCCTTGCGTGTTCGTAGCCAGGATCGTGAGGGTTGAGAGACGCCTACCGGACTTATCGTTCTCATCGAAAGATCGGGCCAACAAATAGAACCTTAGGGTTCATCAGGTGGTATCAGAGCTTCAGTTCATCGGTGAGAAATTTTTTTTTCCTACAGTCTAAATAGCCAAAACATCAAAAAAAAATCATCGTCCAAACCAATTTGTGCCTTTGCAATTTGTTCTTTTTAGTTTTGCTTTATTGAATTATCGTTGCATCGTCGAGTCTTGTGCTGATTTCTTGTCTAGATTGGTCTAGCTTTAGAGTTTCTTATCGATCGTCTAGTCTGTTCTTCGTACCAAAAAAAAAATAGCAGATTCGTTTGGCTGCCTCCATTGCGAAACTACATCGGATCATACACAACTTTCTACCGGCGGCCATCAGTCAAAAACAGCAGAGTTCGGCCGCAACCGCGTGCACGCTCCACGGACGTTCCTCGGCGTTTCATCGAGCAACAACAAGCAGCATACAACACACACAAATCAAAAAGGGATCTGTTCGGCCGCTCCCATCAATCAACTACATCACGCGAAGCAGATCAATATCATCACAGGCAAAAGCAAGCAAAGTCACAGATACAAGAGAAACATAGCAGATCGGGTTGGTCCTCGCCACCACCGAGCCGCCCCGCCGCCTCGCCACTAACGGCGCGTCTTGGAGCCACCTCAGCTCCTCCGTTGTCCGGCCACCGCCCGACCGCCTGCGCACTTCGCCTTTCGCCGCCCGGCTCTGAGTCGCCTCGGCGACCTCGACGCTTGTACGCCGCCCGGCTGCCGCCGCCAAGGCTTCGCCTGCTGCCAAGGTGCTGAGGGCTGGCGCTGCTTGCGCTGCCTTGCGCGCATGGCCACAGCCGCCTGCCGGCATGCCAAGGCCGAGGCCTCGCTGACAAGGCCGCATGCGCGGCACAGACGCCTTGCGCTGCCACTGCCTGCCTGCCTGCCACGCATGCCGCCGCCATACATCACCGCTGGCCGTGATCCGCCTCGCGATCGCCAGCGCCGCCCTGCCAAGGCTCCTCCGGCCCGCGCACGCCTGATCGCGGGCTTGGAGGCACTATTGTGTGGAGGAGAGAGAGGAAGTTTTTCTTGGCTTGAAGAAGATCAGTGCCTTGTGCTTTCCTGAGGTTCCAGTAGCATCGTGAGGCTTTAAAGCAAAACAGAGAAAGAGTTAAAAAAAAGAAAGAGAAAAAAAATCGGGTGCTGTAGCAGCAAAAAAAAAAGGCCGCGCGGTTCCCGGTGGTTATTCTGAGAAAAAAAAGAGAGGGAGAAGACAAAAGAAAATATTATTAAGAGCTGCATCTTTGTTCAGTTTGGTATAGTCATCCATTGCTCATTGGCGTTGTTTGATCAGTTTGGCCGCCCATTGTTGCTACTAGTCGTTTTTGCGAGTTGCTCTAGCTAGGCTTGGTTTAGACTAGGACCAGCACTTGTGACTAGTACTTTGAACTGTTTTTCAATTTTGCATGCTGAATTGAATAATTGCTATTCCTTTGCTACATACTAGCCTTCCGAGCTCCACTTCCTACTTACTCGGCAGTGTCGTTCCTCGCAATCGTTTAATGATCGCAAGTGAGAGTATCACTAACCGACCACGGTTGTACCACTTCCTTCTTTGCATTGGTAAGAACTTGTAAGAACTGGATATAAGCTTGAGTGTGAGTGACTTGGTTGAGCCTCCAGAACCTTGTAGTTGATAGGGACATATACACTGCGATTTGTTCTTGGTTTTGATACTAACAATGGCAGGTTCATCGTCACAAGGGGAGCATAGCAGGCACAACAATGAGGAAGATGCACCGCTCAGTCCTCACACAAAAGAAATCATGCGGCACTTTTCCCGCATGCTGGATCAACATTCAGGGCGTATGGAGTTGATTCTAGATCGCACCAATGACGAACTTGCTGCGTTGTCTACACGTGTGGAGCGACTAGAGAGAGCTCCACCTCTGTTGCCGCCGCCGCCTTTTCGGCGTTGCACGATCAAGGCCAGAACTCCATCCGTTGCTCGCTCATGGGCCGATGAGGTAGAAGATGAAGCGAACCCATATGTTGCCGATACGGATTCCGATGGTGGTTTCAATCCCATCAATGATCATGATCACCGACAACGACGCTTTAATCGACAAGGTATGCGAAGAGAGCCACCACGTGAGGTGCGTGACCATAATGATTCACTTGGTAAAATTAAATTCAATATACCTCCTTTTCTTTGGTAAATATGATCCCGATGCTTATCTCACATGGGAGTTAGTTGTAGACCAAAAATTTGCATGCCATGAATTTCGACAATAAAAGGTTAGGGTCGCTACTAGCGAGTTCACAGATTTTGCATCTATTTGGTGGAGTGAATATGGTCGTACTCATCAGGACATACCTAGAACATGGAACGCTTTGAAAAGAGCAATGAGACGTAGGTTTGTACCTTCATATTATTCACGTGATTTGCTTAATAAATTACAACGCTTAAGACAGGGTAGTAGTTCTGTAGAAGACTATTATCAAGAATTGCAAACTGGTTTGTTGCGTTGTGGTTTAGAAGAAACTGAGGATGCTAAGATGGCTAGATTTTTGGGAGGGTTAAACCGTGAAATTCAGGACATTTTAGACTATAAAGAATATGATTCTATCAACCGTTTGTTCCGTCTTGCTTGCAAAGCTGAGAGAGAAGTGCAGGGTCGACAATCTCGCTCTAGGGGCAATATTGGAGGAACTTTTGCAGGTCGGCCAAGGCAGCAACATCACATGGCATCCTCCTCCACTTCGACTGCACCCCCATTGTCGCTTCAACTCCTATACATATCCCTGATGCAAGCAAACCCGCAAAAGTACAAGCCCCTACAAAAAGTGCTTCTTCTATTACTTCTACAGGGCGATCTAGAGATGTGCAATGTCACCGTTGCAAAGGATTTGGGCACTTGATGCGCGATTGCCCAAGTCAGCGAGCTTTGCTTATCAAGGACAATGGTGAGTACACTTCAGCTAGCGATATTGAGGAAGAACATGTATTGGTTGCAACTAACAATGCAGGTGATGAAACTGAGGAAGAACATATAAACCATGAGGCATCTGACATGTACCAAAGCCTAGTTGTTCAGCGTGTGCTAAGTGCTCAAATGGAACTTGCTGAACAAAATCAACGCCACATTTTGTTTCAATCCAAGTTCGTCATCAAGGAACGTTCATGCAGAGTCATCATTGATGGCGGGATTTGCAACAACCTTGCTAGCATAGACATGGTCGAGAAGCTTGGCTTGACTACAACACAACACCCTCATCCTTACTACATCCAATGGCTAAATTCTTGTGGTAAGTTGAAGGTAACTAAACTTGTGCGCGTACACTTTTCTATTGGATCATATCATGATTATGTTGATTGTGATGTCGTACCTATGCAAGCATGCTCATTATTATTAGGTAGACCTTGGCAATATGATAGACATACTGAACATCATGGTAGATCTAATCATTATACTTTCACATATAAAGAAAAGAAAATCACTTTGCTTCCAATGTCTCCTGCTGCTATATTAAAGGATGAATTAGAAAGAACTGCGAGAACAAGTAAGGAGAAGACACAAGTTGATCAAAAGATTATAGCTCCAAGTGAAATTAAATTGAAAGCTCCTGTTATGTTAGCTACAAAAATTGATTGCATTGATATGGAAAAACATGAATCTGAATGTCATACTATGCTTTGTAAAGAAACTCCGTGTCCATTAGAAGAAGTGCATGTTTCTTTGCCTCCTGTTGCTACTAACCTTTTGCAGGAGAGTGATGACTTGGAGAAAACAAATGAGTCGAGGACGACTCAAATTCAAGAAAGGGAGGATGATGAGGACATCGACCCTAAGGATGCAACCACTGCTTCGATCTGCTGCACTGCATCCTCTACTTCAACAACATCCTCTCCAATAGGACTTTCGGCTACTGCAACACCATATTACCCAATTGGATCACGTTACGTCTACATGCCATGGTGCTACGTCTACGTCCACATGCCATGGTACTATGTTTACATGCCATGGTGCTACTGCATGTGCCAATCAGGAGTTCAAGCTGGATACATTTTGGGCGGATCAGTTCGGAATCAGCCTGACAGTACTGACTTCAAACGCCCATAACTTTCACATACGACGTCCGTTGGAGGTCCACGAGTACTTGATGGAAAGATGATTTCGTCCTCTTTCCAACGGATCCAGCCTCACCTCCAAACTCCTTCTGGACTGATCGTAATCATCAAAAGAAGGCGTCATATCACTTGTTTGGGCCAACCGGCTTTGTAATCATCTTGAAACTTGGCCCATCTCGCCGATGGCCCACCCAGGTGCGGTTACTGTTCACGTGAACAGTAACCCGCGACCGTTAGTACCACCTCGCTAGTTCATTAGTTTTGTGGCTCCTCGTTTCCTATTTAAGGAGGTCGCACCCTTTAGTTTTCCTTGGATTTTGTTTAAGTTTAGTTTGCCTACGCCGCAACTTGTATCTTTTATGTGTCGACGAGACCACCCAATCAAGATCCTTTTTCAGAATCCCAATTCAATTAAATCTTTCAATCCTATTTGCAATTTCAGATTGCTTATTATCTTGTTCTTGCGTGCTTCTTGTGTATGCGTGAATCGACCTTCGTGGTCGTCAGCGGGTATTCGCACGGTTGATAACGACTAGTCGATCGATTCAGCGATTGCGTGGTTGCGAGCCTTGCGTGTTCGTAGCGAGGATCGTGAGGGTTGAGAGACGCCTACCGGACTTATCGTTCTCATCGAAAGATCGGGCCAACAAATAGAACCTTAGGGTTCATCACTAACCTCCGCAATCTGGCTGCCGAGGTCACTTGTTTCTTCTGCCAAAACAAGGGGCATTGTGCGAATCATTGCCCTAAGAAGACCGGAGCAGCCCCTCGTCCTAATGGAGGACGCGGGCAAGGAAATGGTCATGCTCCAGACTAGAAGGCTAACCAGAAGACCCAGAGTTTTGGTAACGGCCGGGTCAACCATATCTCGGCCGAGGAAGCGCAGGAGGCACCCAACGTTGTGTTGGGTACGCTTCTTGTCAATTCTCAGCCTGCTACCGTTTTATTCGATTCTGGAGCTTCTCATTCTTTTATATCAAAGTCTTTTGCTGCACTTAGTTATATTCCATATGTCTCTATGCATGTCCCTTTGATTATTCACTCTCCAGGCTCGGAAATAAAAGCCGAACTTAAATGTCGGGATGTCTCTATTGAAATTGGAGGAGTGGGATTTTTGGCAGATCTTATTCTCCTCAATTCAGCGAGTTTGGATGTGATACTTGGCATGGATTGGTTATCTCAGCACTTGGGACAAATCAATTGAGCCAATAAATTCATCTCCCTCACAAGTCTATCCGGTGAGCAAGTTGGAATTTCACCAAAACTTCAGGGACCGCATCTTTGTGCAATTGAAGTGAAACCGGCTCTGGAGATTCATGAAGTCCCAGTAATGTGTGACTTTGTGGATGTATTTCCCAAAGAATTGCCTGGAATGCCTCCAGTCCGGGATATCGAGTTCGTCATCAAGTTGCTGCCCAGTACCACCTCGATTTCAAAGAGGCCTTATTGAATGCCTCCAAATGAATTGGAGGAGTTGAAGAAGCAACTTGGTGAGCTTCAAGAGAAGGGTTTCATCCATCCAAGCTCATCACCGTGGGGCTGTCCTACAATCTTTGTAAAGAAGAAGGACAGGATTATGCAAATGTGCGTTGATTACCGTCCGTTGAACAAAGTGATGGTGAAGAACAAGTACCTGTTGCCTCGGATTGATGATCTTTTTGATCAATTGACCAGAGCTCATGTATTCTCCAAGATTGATCTGAGGTTGGGCTACCATCAAGTCTGAATCAGATCTAAGGATATTCTGAAGATGGCTTTCTCTACTCGTTACGGACTGTACGAGTATACCGTCATGTCTTTCGGCTTGACGAATGCTCCTGCCCTGTTCATGAATCTTATGAATATTGTATTCATGGAGTATTTGGACAAGTTTGTGGTGGTCTTCATTGATGATATCCTCGTTTACTCGAAGAATAATGAAGAGCATGCTGAACACCTGAAGCTTGTATTGGGGAACCTGCGTGAGCACCAGCTTTATGCGAAGTTCAGCAAGTGCGAGTTTTGGTTGGAAGAAGTGGTATTCTAGGGCCATGTTCTTTTAGTGGGAGGCATAGCCGTGGATCCCAGCAAGGTTAGCGATGTACTTTCGTGGGGTCAGCCCAAGGTATGTCTCAAGTTTGGTAAGGTTTGGAGTTGCGAATCAAAAGTTAGACCAATTTGTGATTTTGAGTTCGGACTGATTTTACTGTTCATTGGCCTAGAGGTCAGACCGCCATATACCTAGCGGTCAAACCGCCCATGGTGAGAGGTCAGACCGCCCCTGGTGAGAGGTCTGACCACCCAACTCATTTGGATTTGAGTACTTGGTGATTTTGGTCTATTTGCTTCGGGGTTTTGATTGGATTCAATACAAGTCTTCCACTGTGCTTGTATATTGATCTTCATAGCTTTCATAGCTATTAGAGTGAAATTAGTATTGAATTCAATCAAGGAGAAAAAGAGATCGTACTCCTATTCACCCCCCTCTAGTCGTCTTTTCGGTCCAACAATAGTTATGAAGCAAGATGTAGCATCACATATTCACAGGCAAGCTCACGTTGCATTAAGAAGCAATCTTTTATTACATAACTAAGGCTTAACAGCCAGTTTGGACGCAGGCGTGGATCGCCCAAATATAATATATTACAACTCAAAAGTACACAAGATCCACAGGTACGCTTGGGCATAGATAAGACCTAATACCAGTAGTCGTCACCGTCTAGTGGTTCCTCCTAATCGTAAAGATCACCTGTTTATTTTCAAAGCTCTTCTAATGATGTTTAGCAAGTATGAGTACAACCGTACTCAGCAAGTTGCCTAGGAACTTCTAACTAACTATATGTGGGGTGGCGGCAATCAGCGGGGAGAAGGGAGGTGGGCCGCCAGCGCTCTCGGATGAGGTGAACTAAGGAGAGAGGGAGAGGAGAATATTTGTTGTCAGGACCCACCGATAGATATTACTAGAAACCCTCACGCGCCTTGGCGCGCGGAGTCGAAGACAAGAGACTTTGATTAGGACAAAGGAACAACCAACGACATCTTTTCAGCAAATATCAGGACCAAAAAACAACCGACGACATCTTTTCAATAAATATTACTCCCTCCGGATTAGTTTAGTTGACGTTTAGTGCACTGAGCTCAGCTTCTGAAACGTCATATATAAAAAAACCGGAGGGAGTATTTGTTTAGCTAGACATACGTTAATAAAACATCTACATATCCGCAATAATAAACATATACATATGCCTTTAGTTCCTCTACTTGAACTCAAGTAAACAATGAGCACACAAATATGACTGGCCCATCGTAAGAACCCAAGCCATCCTGGCTGACCTCACCATGCAAACCATACTGCTCATTCGTGCAAACATTAAATTCCGATCTCTCCTGCACCTCCTCCGAGCTCTTTGCAACATTATGCTTGCCCTCGCAGTTTTCAGTCTACAATCTGTCAAAACAGTCAAAACAGAACAGACACATCATGTCAGATAGGTAACGTATATCTACAGAGCAACACTTATCACATAATTTCAGCAATGTACTCAATTAAACATTTACTCAACTCTAAATTGTGGGGGGGGGACCTTACATACAAGTAGGGAGTTCTACAATAAATAGACATAGTGCTACATGTGTATTAAGCTAAAAAAAACTAAATCCATGAAGCTTATGAAGCTAGAACAGAAGCAAATAAAGACGGATTCATTTGCCAGTTAACAACCTTAGGCCTCAGGTACCTAAAGAATAAACACAGAACCATCAAGAAAAACTTGGAATGAAACTAACATCATCCAGAAATCACAAGAACCATGAGATCCAGTAATCTTTCTTATGGTACACCAACTATACTTTGATTTATGGATTTTTATGAGTTTTAATTGAATTAATCTGCAGATAATACCCTTCCCGTACTTTTAGAAACACAAACTAATATTAACAGTGTGCACTCCTCAGTTCTATGAGGAGATAAGAATAGTAGACTAATCAGCACAACATATGGTCCACCTCTAATTTCGATCGTACAGTATCAAATTGGCTACCAAAGTGAACATATGACTCAGATTTATCTTTCTGGTCCCATGTTGGAAACTATTTATAATAATATTATTCAAAAAAGAACCGAAGAAACTGACCTTATCTAACTATCCTTACCGCGTATAAACAACTTTGGGTTCTATCAGCTTCCTTTTTCCAAATTTCTTGTTTCTGGATGCGTGCATGGTGACCGCTGTTTGTAGAGAAGAAAAGGATGTCATAAGATGTATCTAAAGATTCCCTCAAAAATAGTGTTGTTATATATTATCTAATTAATTGCCCTCATCATTCAGTTATGTTTTCAGGCTATTTCTAATGAGACATCCAAGCTAACTGAGTTCCAAGATGTTGTCAGAAGTACAACTGAATCTGACAACACCCTTAGCAGTATGGTGTTTATTTTGCCTCACAGAACGGATGACAAGTTCACCCAATCTGTTGATGATGTTGGAATTCATTCTTTTATAAGAAAAGGAAAAATGAGATCTTAGTGAAAGTAAGAGACATTCTTGTACACTATGATCACGACAATCCTTTTGTGAATTGCTTTGGTTAAGTCTACGTTTTTTTGGCAAATTACTGAGCAGGATAATGTGGGATTTATTCTAGCAAACATATTAAAGCGCATGTCATTGCAGGCATTAGATGACTGAGGGGATTCTGTTGATGATTTGCATTTGCAGCCAGAGAAGTGTTTTATATCTAAATCATCACTTCAGTTAATGAAAATGTTTCATGGAGCCCTCAAGGTATATACCTGCCCCAACATTCTTTTGTATTGTTTCTCTAGATCTAGTAGCCTAATTGCTTGTTGCTTGCAGTACTATGACACATGTCAATCGTTCCTTATCCTAACAACCTTTCTGTGCAAATCCTACCTCATATTTTTTTAGTATCTGCATGTTATAAAGTTTTCTTTAGCGAGGATTCGATGTTTACCACAAGATTTGGTTGAGCCTCATTTGATGCTATCTCCTGGTTCTCCTTGAAGGACTCCTGCTCCCATTTCGCATTGCAACTCGATTACGCACACCTCATAAGGAAAACCCAAAATCAGAAAAAACCCTAAACTACAAAGGCAGACGGAGATCGCCAAGTGGGAGAAGGGGACGCGGACCTAGCTATGGTTTGGCTCCTAACAGAAAACAAATGAGATGAATCACAACAGACAGCAGAAAAACACATAAGAAACGATGAAAGAACATAATTTGGGTGGGGGAAAAAAGGAAACAGAGTAACCTGATAGGTAAAAATGGCGGAGACATGTGCCTATGCAAAACAAGGAGACAACGAAACCACCTGGAAAAACAAGATACAACATCAGCTATACAAAACATTCAACAATACTACAAACTTCTAACCAGAGATTCGTAAGTCTTATCAGCCAGACCATCCCACACATAAGCAATCGTAGCATGTTTTTCATCAACTATCATATAAACAAGGTTAGAGTTCAATGTATTCTATCTTCAAATAAGTATGGCGTACAAATAAAGAAACTTGACTGATTTTGTTACCACTAAAAGCAAATGAGTCCTTAAATGTATCAGTTCTAAATAGTTTCGAACGCTAAATGGTTTATGCAAGAAGCTTTGGGTCGCTAAATGGTTTAATGCAGCGGAACACCATCTTTGACACATGAAGGAACTATTAAGGGGAACAGGTGGCACAAAAAGCCCAGAATACACGCTATCTATCACTCGGGTTGCTGTGATGGCACAAGCTCTTCCATCCTCCGACGCATTTTTCAATGTAGCATAGCTGAAGTACAGTCCAAAGGAGTTGCCCCTGCTCAACAAATTCATGAATGTTAGCAATTCCATCATTGGAATAAATATATGTACATAATTTGAGATGAGCATTGTCTTGTCTATCAGCAAGCCTAGATAACCCACTATGGATAATACCAAAATAAGTTTGCCTTGTACTTTTAGAGCAAAATTAGTTTGCCTAGATAACAATGGCAACGCTTAACTAAGAGTGCTTTAGATCACACATGCATTGACAAACAATTGCATGAAAGTAAAGAGATATTTCGAGAATCAGAAACCTTTCCGATTATAACTGCCTCTGTGAAATCCAGTTCAAATGGGTTAATCTCCCAGTTAGCCTTGTTTGTTAGGGGAGCTGGAATTTTCTTCGATTCAAAATGGCTTCCAGTTTTCCTCTACAGGAAAAACAAAATAAGAAGAATCCGATATATTTGAAACAAAATAAAAGAAGAAGTTTCAAGTATGTGGTATATGGACTTAAACAGAAACTACTACAGACTGGTGTAGATAAATTAATAGGAGTACCTCCCCCCACCCCAGGACTCGAAAAGAAACATCACAACATAGAGAATAGATATCCTATTTTAATCCAAGTATTACATCAAAAGATATAACTTTCATCCACTACAAACATAAAAATGTTCAATCTTCGAGCTAAAGATACCGAATTTTGGATCAAGAATTAGGAAACGATTTGACAATGGCAAGAAAGAAGTTTACCTTCTTGGTGATGAACTCAGGGTAGTTGTCCTAGAGCAGTGCGAGCGCCAGGCGGATGACAGCCCAGTGCTTGCCGAGCATGGGCGGCGAGTTCCTGAGGTCGGTGACCTGCACCATGGAGCAAATGCCGCTGGGCGCGAAGTCAAGATGCTCATGGATGCCGCGCTCGAGGAGCTGGATGCGCCACTTGAGGAAGCGCTCCCGCTTCTCCTCGTCGCCGAAGGCCTTCTTGTAGAGCTCCTTGTCCTCGCGGTCGGCTCCACGGTAGAACACCACGTTCTCCATTTTCGACAGGCCGAGGTCGGCGCCCAGGAGCGTGTTGATGCCGAAGCGCTTGCGCCACAGCACCACCGCCTTGAGCATCGCCATAGCCTCCTTCACCTTGAACTCCCGCGCGCGAGGAACTTGAACAGACCGTATCCGTGCGCTCGTCGTCCACCGCGATGCACGCCCAGATCAGCTCCTCGCCCGGCTCGGCCGTCGGCATTAGCGGCGGCGCTTACGCCTCGGCGATCGCCGCAGCTCGGATCTGGCGGGGACGACGGTTTCCTCGATGGCTTCCACCATCTCAATGCCTTCCTCCTCGGTGACCACGACGGTCTTCTCCGGCTCTGGCTCCACTAGTTTGGCCTCCTCGGTTGCCGCCGCCTCAGCCTTGGAGTACTCGGCCGCAGCCTCCGTCGGTGCCTCTGTCTTGGGCTCCTCCTTGGCCGGTTCCTCGGTCTTGGGATCCTCCTGGGCCAGGGCCTCAAGAAACGCGTAGATCTGGCAGCGGAGAAAAGAAAAAAGAAGAGAGTAAACAGCAGAGAAGCAGATGATGGAGAGGGAGTCAGAGAAGAGAAACGGACGGACAAGCAGCTGCGGGGACGAAGTTAGCGAAGGCACAATCGAGAAACGGGCGACGAGAAGAACGAAGATGAAGCAGGGGCATGCGAGCGCTCCGTCCGGCTCCATCCGAGAGAATCGACCGACAAGTGCGCGTGGGAGTGCTCCGCCCGAAACGATAAAACGGCCGAGAACGTGAATGCGTAGCGACGCGAAGCTTCTCCCAGGCACGCAAAGCACGAGCGAGGCCTACGCGATTGGACGGCTAATCCCATTAGTCAATCCTGGCCAGACGATGACGATCGGACGGCCATATTTTTGTCGATGATGTGGCCACCCTGGTCTCGCCTTAAATCTGCGCCCTTTTATATAGAGAGATGCGTTGAGGAGGTTATGTTGAGGGCAGCACTAGACATGACTAGATGGCTTTGCTATGTCTGCATTAGGATTTAGGAGTGACCTTATTAGTCTGTAACAACTAACAAGTCGCAGAATTTTTCCAAAGCTAGGCCGTAGCATCGAGGATGGTTGGAACCAGAAACGTGTACCATAATAACCTCAGCTGAAGAAAAAAAAAAGGGGTCAAAAGTCAGAGATGGAGCACGGAAGGAGCGAAATTGCCGTCAAAACGCCGGAGGAGGAAGCAGAAGAGGCTCCCATCCAAAGTAGGCGTCAAATCAAATGGAGTGGAGGACGACCGCATCCGATTCCGATTCCAATCCCCAACCTCCCAATCAAGAAAAGATGGCCAATTCCGACCGGCCCAAATCGTTGGTTGCAATTCTGGTTACAGTTAGTACTCTAGACTCTAATAAGAGCTAGCTTTGAGCTGGTGACGATGAGAAGAGAGAATCAAGCAGGCAAATTTATAGACCCGTAGGAGGTTGCCAAAGTTAACTGTAAGTAGTTTGGTAAATAGGCTACTTCCACTCTCTTGGGAACTACTATAACACAAATGAGAAGAGTGTGCTAACTGATCTTGTTCCATTTAATTGTCCCCCATCCATCCCTTCATGTGGAATGTGGATGTGAGTGGGCCGGACAATTCAACCCAACTTTAATTTCTGCAAACATCATTAACATTTTTCCTATACATTTCTCTGGTCTCTGGTTCCATTATGAGAACTGTGGGGGTTGTAGAATTTGGAACACAGAATGTACAAAAAATAAATAGACCCTTTGGTTTGAGCAATTTGGCCACAGGGAACATATAGAGTATATGTTAGAAGGTTTGCTCCTCTCTGAAAGAGGAAAAGAACTGGCGTGACTGGTCTATCCATGATCGAACTCATATATGCTTACAACAATTAGATAACGCTGAATGCTGAAGGAAGTTAACTTTCGTATCCTGTGGTCTCTTGTCCATGATGTCAAATCTGACAGTTAGAAAAGTAGGAAGCAAACTTCTTAACCTCAAATAGAAATGCAAAGTGCATAGTCAGTTCTTAATTGTAGTTTTTCCCTTGTACTAATCATTTGTTCTTTTGCCTTTTTCGCAATGTCTTTTTTATGAAGCTTGAACTTTGAAGCAGTACCTTAGGTGTGTCTTGTCAATGTGACTGTTCCATGTCTTCTCTTCTGAAGGTAGATTTCAACTCTCTGTTTACACTGGTCTCTTACATGGAATTCTGGATAGATCAATTTAGGCATGTACATTCAGCTCAGGTATGGTTTATAGATGAATATGTCGTACATCTGTATGAATTATAGAATGAAGCTAATCTAGTTACAATTGCTTTAATATCTGTGCTCTTTGTTTCGAATACCGTGGATCTGCACTCCCTGTCTTACTCCTTCAATAAGATTCTCTTATCAACAATTTTATCGTTTCCTCATGATGTGTGTGGCTGGCTGTGTTTACTGTGCATGTTTATTTCCATTCTCCCTGATGGCTGTAGCTTTAAATTAGCACAAAATAGTAGCTGAGCAGCCTACGTGTTTCTTGGGCTGTAGACTTTTAGTCCATTATCTTATTGCATCCAGCATCGAGGAACGCGATTCTCTGCTGCTAAAACAGCGCCTCTTTGCTTACCAACAGAATTTGTTTATAACATTTCGTAGTGCATGCACCGACAATTTCTTCCCTTATCAAAGGTTCTTCAGCTTTCCCTTTCTGTTTATGTTGTGCATCTAGTTGTTCCTAGCAAAGTAGCACATGCGATCTTCCCCGATCTTATTTCAGAAACATGTGTAGGACAACCTACCACGCATTGCTTCCTCATCAGATATTGTTTAGACAGGGCAGAAGCTAGGTCTGCGATGTGTTGAATCTAATGCAAGTACATTGGATATGTTTGTGATCTTTTTTATTGCTCCTCTTCTTGCACTGAAAGCTTGGATACATTGTTGTGCATTTGAATTTTGGATTGGTACGAAAGAACTTGGACTGAAGGACCATGTGAGAGGGTCTTGGATTATGTTGTGATAAACCGTTACAATTTGGGAAGGTTAGAAAATTGCTTTGTAAATTTATCAGAGTTTATAGGTTGCATGAAACATGTTCTGCTACCGTAGGTTAAGTTGTGAAGAACTTGTGTCTGAAAATGATTTCTTTATCTTTGTATGTGCAGGGTCGCCTGGAGTCAAGCACGGTCAACGACAAGGATCGAGGCTAAGCTTATGGATGAGCTGAGGCCCAGAACGATCGAGGATGCCTGGTGAGGTGGTAATCTCAAGCATAGCCCGAGAAAGGTGGGAAATGATGAAGAGAAGTTCGAACGACGAGATTGCACCATATGGCTTGGTCGGTCCAAGTGAGGCGTGGTCTGGTGGAACCGGAACGGGAGAGACTTGTCGACACGCGGTAAGCTAGTGGTGCATCTACATGTGGCAAGCATGGCGATTGCTTGCAATGGATGAAGAAGACCGGGTCAAGGAAGAGTATTTTGGTAGTTTGACCAAAATATTGGAAACTGCTTCGTTAAAAAACCACGGCGCTTGAGCGGCGTTTGGAAAGACGGTTTAGATCATGGAGAAGCTGGTATGATCAAGTTGGATCAAGACTAAGGACTTAGCGGATTCAGGCTTATACGCTTTGAAAAGCGTGCATAAGAGTAGAGTGTGAGATAAAACTCGTATGTAGGGGGTTATCGGGTTTCCCCCAATGTGCTAAGTGGATAGTATCTATTAAGGGTTGGATGTGGCTGATTAGCCCATCTATTTAAGGGGTTGGGATGGAGACTTGTGGTCATACATCCAACCATCCTCTCTTGAGACCTATGGTTCATGAGTTTTAGGGTTAAGGTTTGAGAGAAGTTGAGAGCTATGGTGTGCTCTCTTGTCCTCCAAGTGGAGTGGCTGTGAAACCCTCATCTTCAAGTAGCAATACATCAATCTTTGTTCATCTCCATGATTTTTTTTTTGTGTTGATTGATTTGCTCTTGATTTGGTTGGTTTTTCCTATCTCTCTTCCCTTCTTGATCTTGTTGTGCCAAGGACGCGTAAGAGATGCAGATAACCTCTGAAAATCAATCTCCACCCATCTAGGCACTTTCATGGCAAGATTCATGAAGAAACCCGGTTTTTGCTCTTTTTAGCCTCTCCGAGTGATTTCTTGATTCAACTGTTTTTGCTTCAATTTCTTTGGTGTTCTTGCTTTCTATGATATGTAGGACCATATCTAGAGCCATCTTGGCCATCATCCATCCACGAGCAAGCCATATTCATCATCTTCGGTTTTTGCCCCGTTTTTGTGCAACTTTCCCTCAAACAGGAAAATATCATAACTTTGGCAACAATTTTCTTATTGTTGAGTGTAATAGGTTCCTGATATCCTAGAGAGGGTGAATACCAAATTTCAAGTCATTTGGAGCTTTGGTTTGAAAGTAAGCTCAATTTTTGATTTTGACCCGATTTTAGTGCAGCAGAGCTTCACGAACCAAAAGATCCAAATTCTCTCAAGTTCTTTCAGATTTTTCTGTTGGGATAGGTTTCTAAGATCATGATCTAGCCTTGGGTTAAGTTTCAAATCATTTGAACTTGTGGATCAAAAGTTTCGTCGATTTTCGAATATGAAATAGTGTTGAAACTGAAATGTACAGTTCTGTTTTTACTGTTCTTGTCCTGAGAACACTGTAGCAGCACGATTTCCTTTGGATTTTTGGTATCATGATCTTCGTAGCTTGTTATAGCTATTGGAGTGACGAGTTGGTGAATACTTAGGGGAAAATTTAAAGGCACCATTCACCCCTCCGCCCTCTATTGCCATACCGGTCCTACAGAGACAATGATAGATTTATGCAGGTGTAACTAAGTAGTAAGCAACCGTGCCAAGCATTTCTCAGGAAGCACGATTATTGGATGGTGAAACTGGAATCTCATCTCTTCTCGTGTCAGATTCATACCGAACAATGGTATGCGTGACATTGCCTTCTGGAAACTGGAATGTTATTTGGAATGAATATTCAGACTTTCAGAACTTGTTCTTCAACTCTACTCCTTTGCTACAAATCCAAGAGTGAGACTTCAACAGCATCGCGATGATTTAGCTGCTGATCAACCGATTGCAAAGCCTACTGAGTTTGCTTCAATCAAGGCACCTAGGCATTGAACAGGATGGAATGCTGATATATGCATGTCCGTCTCCAACCAGTATTTTGCAAACATGGTCTAATTTTATTGAACTAACGTTCAGTCAGAGTCAGGTATCCCATCAGGACAGCCGAACATTAAACATACAGCATGCGGAGGTGGAAGAATGGTGCAAGATTTTTCCATGGATTTTCCTCAAGATAGACTGCATGCCAAAGGCACGGCGCAATCTGTTGCAATGAGGTGGAGTCAAGGTGCAGTTGTAACTAGATTAGCTTCATTCTATAACTCATACAGATGTACCAACATACCGTATGTTGGTACGGCTGTTTAACCTGCACATCCTGTCGCTGAAGTGTTTACAGTGGGATTAATTGTCTCTGGATGAATTCATATTTAGCTCAGACTGAAATTAGATGTCTCTAGATGAACTATCAAATATAAGATGGCTTCTGTGTACGGATCGATGTGGGTTACCTTTTCTTGGAATGTTTGGAACTCAGGCAACCTCTGTTAAATGGTGCATGCTTCAAAGTCTGTTTGGTGATGCAGCAGCATATAGAAGTGCAGTGTACTCTTTACCCATTTATTTCCTTCCACAGCGAAGGAGCAGGTCCATGCGTAACAAGTAAACCGGGGTTAAACTAACTGCTAGATAGACCATCCGCAGATCCCATTCACAACCTTCACTCCACCACCTCTTCCGACTTCTTAGGCTTCGACAGGAGGTACCAACCCACGGCACTCACGGCAGCAACTGTGCCTGCCAGGACAGCGTAGTTCCTGTTCTTGTCGGTCGACACACCAACAGATGGTGATTCCGTTGGGCCGCCTGCAGTTTTCACATCACTTGCTGCAGAGCTTGGGGTTGGTGAAGCTTGCTCTCCTGGGCTGGGGCCCTGAATGCAGTTCGCATCTCTTGTAAGAGCAAGAATTTCAACAGTTTCATGACCAAGCCCAAAAACAAATACAGTGGGCTCTTATTTACCAAGTTAAAACATGCTTATCTAATAACTTTGCCTCATTATACAGATGATTTCATGTAAAAGACTACATAATCTTCAGTAACCAGTACAAGACATCAACAGAACAGAACAATTACGCCAATGAAACATCAAGGGGCACTGCCCAATCCGGTGGTTAGAGTGGTTGTGTTTGCATACCTTGCGTGCGAGCATCTCCAGCTTGTCTTGTTCCATGTTCTGCATTAAGAACCAAAATTCATCAGCTCCAAGAAATATACTAACACCACTTATATAAACAGGAGGCATTATCAGTCAGAAATAACGAAAAACTACTAAGTAGTAACTCTGCAAAGATCTCTATTTCCAAAGAAGCAATGACAAAGCTTACAGGAGACCATTTACATCACAGAGTCAGTTTGTAGAACTGTTATCACCTATGATACCCCGATACTCCACTTTGCACCGTTCCCGTACACGATACGGCACCAACACGACGATACGCCGGGATACGGCGATACCCCGATACTCCACTCTACATGATTTATTTGCATGAACTGAGGAGGAATTGAGGAGCTTGACTGGCCCAAAAAATGGCTACTGGCTAGGATGCAAGAAATACATAGTTTTCATCAAGGTAATCTCATTGCCCCAATCTCTCGTAGCCTCTTTACATTTTTCTAATTTTTAAATATGTAACATCTTGATTTTCCAAACCCTTTTAAAATTGTAAAACAAAATAAAACTATTTTGTTTTGATGAGAATTCACAGTTCGGTTCAGTTGGTGAGGTTTGAGTTGTTGTTACTTTCTTTTGGTATGCACGGCAGATCCTTCTTTAGCCTACCACTTTTGGGTTATGTGAGGTTTAGACCTTCTCTGTGGCCTGGGTCTCCCCAGTGGTTCTTGAAGTTAGACCTTCCCTTGGGGCTCAGACCTTTTACCACTTAGACGTATCTTTATGTCCAGACCTTTCTCTTTGAGTTAGATCTCTTTGGATCTCTTTGTTGGTTTGAATATCTTTGGTTCAAACCTCCTCCTTGGGCTCAGACCTCCTCTTGGTTAGGATGAGCCTATATGTTCAGGTCTTCCTTTGAATTTAATTTCTTTGGACTTCCCCTGCGGATCTTAGACCTTTGGACCTCCCCCTCCATTGGACCTCCTTACTCGCTTAACTTAGGAACTCGACCCAAGATCTCCTCCCGAACCCTTAGGACCTCCTATATTGAGATCCTCACCGGGACCTCCCATTGTGGAGATCCTAGCGATTAGGACCTCCCCTTGTCGACTTAGTTCTTTAGACCTCCTCTCAAGACCTCCTTGAGCCCGTGGAACCTCCCTTCTTGAAAGCCTAACTGTTAGGACCTCCCAGTTGGTGAGATCCTACCGGTCAGACCTCCTTTTACAAGGATCCTCACCAGACCTCCTTGATGGGATTTTGGTTGTCGAACCTCTTGTCGCGTGGACCTCCTCCATGTGTGTCTGGACCTCCCCATGTCCAGACCTCCTCGTGTCTGGACCGTTAAGACCTCCCCCTTGAGATCTTAATGCCCCTGACCTCCTCCTGAACATCTGGACCGTTAAGACCTCACAGAGATCTTCACCATCCGACCTCCCTTCTTTAGCAGATCGATTGTTAGGACCTCCTTTGGAAATCCTAACCGTCCAGACCTCCGTTGGGATTTGATCCTCTGACTCAGACCTCCTGGATCTTAGCATCTCCTAAGCCTTTCGGACCTCCTCAAAGACCTCTCTTGCGGGTTGGGACCTCCTCTTTGACCCAACTGTTTCTAGATTTGGTGGTCCCTTTGCCAGCTTACCCATTCTTATTTTTCCCGCCACACTAGTACCATGAGCATTTAATGCATGTCTGTCGCATTGAATGCAGCCATGAAAGTGGCTGCTTCCATTGAATGGAGTCATTTGAGGGCACTATTGGTGTCTTTTCTAGTCTCCTCCCGTAGCAGTGCACAATGTCCTTTATTATTTTTCTTTGACATCCCCGGTACCTTTTGCCTATTTTTCATGCTCACCAAATCATGTACGCATGGAGTGGTCTTTTCACTCTCTTTGACTATAACTGGCCTCGGGAGCCCTTCCTGGCCACCTTTTTCCCATATTCTACACTTTGGCTCACACTCAATAGCTTCCTGGAGAGGCCTTGCTGCCAAGAGCATCGCCAGGAGCACCCCTCTTCATCGCATTTTCACCATTGGAGGCTCATCAGGAGCTTGGGCGTTGACCTTAACCGCCCATATTGCTTTCGACCTTCCCTTCACTCGTCACCTCTTTCTTAGAACCTGGTAAGCCTCCTTGCGTCTGATCTGCTCTTGCTCTTATCGCCACAATAAGAGGTTATGTCCCTTTCAGGACCTCTTCTCTTGGATTCTCTTCGGAACTCCATGGCTACTTCTGAAGATCACCTCTCTGGACTTTGCATAAGCGTTATCATCTTGGCCTTTTGCTAGAGTCGCCCCCCCTGTTCTTCTGTGAGAACCTTCCTCATTGGACCTCTCCCCAGTAAGTTGGGACCTCTCCCAAAGAACCTATTTTGAGCGTGAGATGTTTCTGTTGGTTGAGTTTTGGAGTTTATTTTGAAGTTCCTTTGGTTCTTTATTTGGAACTTGGCTTGAATTTGTCTCCTTTTCTCCCGTATAGAGCACGAGGGCACTGAGGAGCGTGAGTGTACCGAAGAAGAAGACTCTCAAGACAGTGAGCAAGGCAAGTCATGCTCTTGATCATGTTGCACCCAATATCTCAATTTACTTATGTTCAGTTTCAAAGTATAATGCATGCTTATTTCTACCAAGTTATTGCAATACCTGTCTTTGAACACATAGTTATGCCTATTTCCTTCATATGGCCAACCTTGACATTGAACCAAATCTGTTGTCACCTTAGACAAAATCTGGTTGATACATTAGTGTGAACCAGGAGCAATTGAAAAACCAAATGCTTAGTCTTGCTTAGACCAAAAGTACTTGATTTGGAAAAATCTTTACCTTCATGACCAACTACTGTTAAAATGTTTTGACCATGACATTGGGTTGTCATGGGAGTATGGAAATATTGCTGGGGAAGCAAAGAAAATGAAAACTGATTTAGACTTGGGCAAATTGGTTAGCTTGGTTGGTGCAAGGTTTATGCACGGACTCTATCCTGGATAAGGTGGAGGTCCAGGGGTTTGTGATTGTCGCCCAAGTCAGTTGAGGACCGGTCTTTGAGCCGCCAATGCTAGGCCTATAATGGGCTATGCCAAAATCGTGCAACCACATGTCTCGGTGTGGGGTGTGGGACTGGCCAATTAATTTGCGTAAATTCCACGCGGTTGTTCCATTTGGATGTGTGGGAGGTCTTCATGGCCTATGGTCTTTCATGACCTATGTTTCCCATTTGGTGCAAGAGGGGCCCAGATCCTGTGATTCAGTATCCAAAGGAGGCGAAACCTTAGCAAGGAGAGGCGTGATGGAACAATGCATTGTAAAGGCTTTGTCATGAACTCTAGACCTCTTACCTTTGGTAGTGAGAGGTGGCATTGACGGATCTTGGGACAAACTAGAGGACTCATGTCGTGTGGGTAAAGTGCACAACCTCTGCAGAGTTAAATCTATTTGAATAGCCGTGTCACGGTCATGGACATCTTGGCGTGACGCTCGAGTTAGATATTGGTTTTGGGTTTCTAAAATGTTTAATAAACTGTTTTGGGATTTCGATCCTATGGGTTTTGGGCGAGGAGCCTTGTGACGGGAGGTATCCTTTACCAACTTGTTGATGAATGCTATCTAGCGAAAATCAAGTTCGAAAATGAATTTTATCTATTAAAAACCGCCTTGGAACTTAGTATTTGTAATTGAAAGAAACTTGGCTTTACATAAATCAACCCTATTATGCCTTCCTCGGTATATCCATGTATGCATGTCATTTTGTTACCCCACGGGTGTGACTTGCGAGCACAGTGGTAGTGCTCACTCTTGCTTATTGCAAACTTTATCAGGCGAAGACAATAGTAGTGAAGAAGAGGACCAGGACGTGTAGGTTGTGCCCTCCAGCCATTTTGCCTGTGGTATAGTAGATGGACGTCTGTTTCCGCTCTTTTGTAAGCTTGCTTTTGGCCCAAGGCCACCTTTTGTAAACCACTTCTTTGATATGTTGTAAATAAAGTTATGTCGTGGATGTTACCATTCTTGTATGCTGTGAAGAGCTAGCTTGAGATCCTTGGGACTAGCTCAGTTCACGCTGGGAATCACAGAGTGATCCCTCAAGCCTCACGACCTCCTCAGGTCAGGTCCTTCGACCTCTCCTGAGTTGGCCATGGCAGTAGGGGATCTCCCCGTGACTCCCGCTTCCCTCGGTGGTAACCTTGAGCGGTCCTACTAGGGCCTCGATTGGTACTACCGGGGGCAGATCCTACCCGAGCCTCGAGGGGTACTATCGGACCTCCTGGGAGGTCCTAAGGGACTTCTTGGGAGATCCTGGAGGACCTCTCGGGTGCCCTAGGGTTGGGTCCCCACAAAATACATATATACTCGCCATATCCTTGTTTTTAGGAAATTGCGTATCGCGGTATCGTCGTATCTGTATCGCCGTACAGGTATCGCGTACCGCGGCAACATAGGTTATCACACAGTGTCTCATTTCAACTTGTCATAGTTAAATTTCCGTTTTCAATGAAGCTAGTGCTTCATTGTCAATTGAACAAGGATAACAAGCGATAGCACTGCAGAGTATAAACCTGCTACTAAGGTGACAACATTCCATGATTCCATATGTAAAACATGCTTATGTGGATCAATAGGGTTTTGTAGCGCAGTTCTGCAGCCATTTCAGCACTATTTTAGATGCTAGGAGACTAACCAGGCACACAACAGCAAGACAAAAATTAGCATATATATTAGAAATTTCCTAAGCCTTCCTGAACTGCAATTCTATCACATAATTGCAGACTCATAACTAGTGGTGTTCCCCAACAGCAACAAAAAGTGGATCAAACTAACTTAACTCATGATGGGTTCAACAGATTCACAACAAAATTGTGCAGCACCGATACTATCTCTTTAAAAAATAATCACAGAACATGGTGCCAGGCACTTTGCGAACAGACAACAAAAGGGGTCACCTATTGACAAAAAATGCAACACACTGACACCGCATTGCTTATTAACATCATGATTTCTCCATGAAAACAATAGATTGAGCATCTAGGGACCTTGAAGCCTTAAAACATTCATAAAGGAATATAAAACAACCTATATAAGTAGCATGCCTTTAAAATACCAAAATATTATCACACTTCACAAGTATCACCAGTGTCAGTCCTGGGATGGAAGCAGAAAGGCACCTATAATTCCATATGGCAGCAACCATTCAATTAAAATTACTACAGTAAAACTACATGACGAACAAAATAAATCTGGTCCAGGCGTCCAGCAATAAGTTTGCAAAGATCCCCATAACACCATTACATCTACTGCATCCTCAAATGAGCATAATCGAGCAACTAAACACAGAAGCTATTTCAGAAAGATCACAGGCAATTGCAGTTAAATGGACCAAGTCACAGCTCAACCAAAATACAATTGCTGAATGAGTCATATCGCAACAACAATCTAACATGACCTTAGAAAGCTCCAGAAGCAAAAGCAACCCACAATCTCATACGGCCTTGCAACAATCAAATAGCCATAGCATATCTAAGTCTCAACCAAACGCAGACCAACAAGACAAAAAGTATGTCCGATGCACACAATCAAAATTTCAACCATAAATAGTTGTGTTATTGGATCAGGGACGCATCAAACTATTCCAAATCACTAGCACTAGCACAGGGTTTACACCCTCACCAATATAATCTTCCTGTACCTACACTACAACAATGCAACCTAACAAGAAAAATCCCAACACCTGGGGAACTCACCACGAACACGCGGGTCGTACAGACAGACCGCGTCACGACTCTCAAGTCAAACACTTTCTTGAGGAACTAACTAATCGCGAGGCCACGGCTCATCCACGAGACTAAATCGCATCGCGGCCACAACTCTTACAGGAATCGTCTCGCACTGGAGAGAGAGAGAGAGAGACCTTGATGTAGAAGTTCTCGGCGGCCTTCTCTTCCTCGCCAAAGACCTTGCCACCGGAGGATCGGAGCCTGCGCTGCACGAACCTCGCCGCCGCCATGGCCGGAGTCCTGGCCGCCGCCGCCGCCATCGCCATCGCCACGAGAAACCCTAGAAGACGATGACGTCGCTCGCGGCTCTCTCTCTTCCGCGGATGGTTTCTAATCGGGGGATATTTTCTCGGGAAATCATGACGTCCGGACAGCGTAGAAATATCAGACGCTCTCGGAGGGACGGAGGCAGCTCGGCGCGCCGCGTGGAGGCGGTGGATGTGTGATCCAACCAAAGAACACGTGCCGATTTGGCACTTGGGCTGGGGTTGATCACCAAGTGGTTGTCCGTCTTATGCACCAATCTAACTTTTTTTCGTTAAGTTTGGTTGGTTGATTAATTAACCTAGGCCGTAGGATCAGTAACCTATACGGGCAGCGTAGGGGTCTCTAACAATGTTGTATATGTAAAAAAAAATGTTGTATACTATTCACGACGATGCTAAAATTTTTTTCAACGCATGTTTTCTCCATATGCTTTGTTTTGATTTGTGATGTTGCAATTATTGTCCGGTGATGTTGCAACCGTTGTCCGGAGATATTGCAACTATTGTCCGGTGATGTTGCAACCGTTGTCCGGAGATGTTGCAACCGGGATGTTGCAACCGTTGTCCAGAGATGTTGTAAGTGTTGCATCTGTAAAAAAAATGTTGCATACTATTCACGACGATGCTGCAAATTTTTTCAACACGTTTTTTCTCTCCATATGCTTTCGTTTTGATTTGTGATGTTGCAACTATTGTCCGGTGATGTTGCAACCGCTGTCCGGGGATGTTGCAACCATTATCCGGTGATGTTGCAACCTTTGTCCAGAGATATTGCAATCGTTGTCCGAGGATATTGCAACCATTGTCCTAGAATGTGATTGTGTGTGAAACCTGCAATAAGCTAGCTTGTGATATACACATATATGTACGTGGTAGCTCCTGTACATGTATGTACTCTACGGCAGCTTCGATTAGCAACCCGAGCGTCATAAAGTTTCTTTTTTTGTTGCAGACCATTTATTGATATGTTGCACAATTTTATGTGTGATGAATTGTTGCAACGTGATGGTTTTTTTTATGCATTCGGATGATTATTTGTTGCAATTTGTTGTTTACTTGTTGCACCACTCTAGAAAGTAGATCGAACGGTTCGCTTGCCCTCCACGAGAGACGATTTGAAGACCACACCGGCGTCCGATCCAAATGCCCGAATCGGACGTCCGGCTGCTAGTCCCGTCCTATTTTCTCAGTCACAGGGATGGTTTCTGAATACTTGGAACTTCCAAGGGATGTAGATGAATAAATTCCCCAGAACCAATCCCCGGCGGGCCCGAGCCCTCCAGATCCGATCAGACGGCCAGAGACCATCGACTACCAAAAACCCTAGCCTTCCAACTCAACTCATATACCTACTCCCTCGACTCGACCTCGCCGCCTCTGCATCCTCTTCGTCGCTTCGCCTGCCTCGCGCCGCCGCACCACCTCGGCCATGGTGTGTACACCACCTCTCTCCCACTACACCTACCCGCATCCTGGATACTGACCCCCTCGCTTGTTCTCGCAGGCCCCGAAGAAGGACAAGGCGCCGCCGCCCTCTTCGAAGCCCGCCAAGTCCGGTGGTGGGAAGCAGAAGAAGAAGGTGACCCACTGTCTCTTCTTGATTTGATTCGGCTCTGGTTGTTCTCTCACGTTTTCTCATGTATTTGCGTCTCGCGCTTGTTTCTGCCTGTGGTTGGGGTTGCAGAAGTGGAGCAAGGGGAAGCAGAAGGAGAAGGTGAACAACGCGGTGCTGTTCGACCAGGCCACCTACGACAAGCTGCTGTCCGAGGTGCCCAAGTACAAGCAGATCACCCCCTCCGTCCTCTCCGAGCGCCTTAGGGTAATCATACTAGTCATATGAGATATGTCTCACTGACTGCCGCGCGTTTTTCAGTACATCTCTCCATGATAGAGCATGATATATTTTGTGTGATATGTGTTATGTGGTGAGGTCTTCTCGTCTGCATTAGGAATTGGATTAGGCGAATTATTGATGTTTTATGGGCATCTAGAGTGCGTAACTGACACCAAACAAAAAACCATGCGCTCTAACATAGAACATATGATTGTTTTACAGATTGATTAGATGACTCTGTTACGATCTGCTTTAGCGATTTATTGTACTAGCTTTTCTTTTCTTGGTCCCTGCTGGTTTGGACGGCTGCATTGTTGCTCATGCTTTTGTACAGTGTGGTGTTCAGTTTGGTGCATTAGGCTGCCAGCATGTTGGTTTGCGTCGTGTGGGCACTTTGTTTGTCTCCACATTCTCAGATTTCAGGCTGGTGGCATACTAGTTTGCGTCGTGTGGGCACTTTGTTTGTTTCCACATTCTCAAATTTCAGGCCGGTGGCATACTAGTTTGCGTCGTGTTGACACTTAGATTGTCTATCGCATTCTGTAATTTCTGTTTATTGCCAAGTTGGATTTGGTTATGTTGTTTACACGATGCTGTAACCTAAGCACTTACTAGTAAAAAGGATGCAAGGACCTTCTAATCAATTTAAAATGCCATTTGTTGACCGTTTGTGTTAAGTTGCTGTTGATATTCCATCATGTGATTTGGACATGTGGAGTCACTAGTGTTTTTTTTTTGGAATCATGATTGGTCTACGGAGTTAATGTGATTGGATGATGCCGATGAACATTTCATGAACGAACTGTATCTGCGTCTTGGCATTCATCATTATGTTTGTCTGACATTCATCTTGTATGTTTGTCTGACCTTGTTGCTAGTTCTGAATCGAACATATCGTTCGCGTTATTTATGTGGTTGAGTGCACAAAACCTCTTTTTACCTTGAGTTGTTGTTTTATGAATTGTTAATAGAAGCTGGAATTACTGTTGTTAGTACCGCAAATTAGCTCATTGCTATTTTCCTTGTCTATTTGCATGCATGTCTTGTTAATTTGTTGGGTTTGGTGGAGCATGTTGTTTACTGGCCTATTGTTGTCAGTTTAGCGAAATCTAACATGTATGGCAAGGACATGTGTCTATACACTTTATGTTTCTGCATTGTCAGTGTTATCTTGCTTTAGATGTTGCACAGCTTATACTAGATACTCAGATCATCCCACCCAGCATGGATAACACCACTTGTATTTATTTACCTACAGATCAATGGGTCCCTGGCTCGGAGGGCTATCAAGGATCTGATGGCGAGAGGGCTTATAAGGATGGTGTCAGTTCATTGCAGCCAACAGATTTACACTAGGGCGACAAACACATGAGGGATCTTGCAGCCAACAGATTTACACTAGGGCGACAAACACATGAGGGATCTTATGTGTCTAGTGGCCATTTTCTAGCCTATTAGACTTGATGTTGCTGTTATGTTAAAGTTTATTTTCAGCGAGGCACTTTGTGGGTGTTACCTTATATTAGTTCATTACCGCAGCAAAGTTGAATGTTGTTACTTTTGGCACAATTTTAAGGTGGTGCTGTCAGCCCAGTTACCTTATATTGTCAGATTATGTTGGTATTACTGCCGATTTGGCTTTGAATGCTGTGCAATTTGTTGATGTTCGGGAAACTATGTCTGGTCGTTACAGACAGTGCAAGATCACTGGATGATTGATGGTGGACGCTAACACAAACAAATTTACATACTAGAAAGTATGCATAGCTTGCCATGGCCGCGCAGTGTTTGTTGGGTCGTGAACTCATGATGGATATCTGCCCTTCGCCTTCAATATGCCTTCACCTGTTGTTATGTGTGAACTGGTAAGGTGTCTAGTTAGTATGTAAATTTGTTCTTGTTCTTGTTCAGTTGTTCTGGTAAAGACTCAATTCATTCTTGTTCGGCTGGTTTCCCCAGCTTCTTTCTTCCTTTCGGTTATGACTTTGTCTGTAAAATTGTTGATTAGCTTTTTATAAAAGCTGGGTTTATCCTTATTCAAAAAAAAAAAAAACTGAAAACCTGTTTGGTAGAGCTGTTTGCGCGGAAAATACAGAAGACACTGAAACAGTAGATTCAGTGAACAATAAATACTGAATCGTAGAGCTGTTTGCTGCAGCACCGATCATTCATTGCAATACTGGAAATTGAATTTTCGTTTTCTGAACTGAAAACCTGTTTGGTGTTGTTTTGCAGCTCTCGCTGGGACATCCTTATAATTTAAGGGAAGGGAATAGCTCATTTTCACCCAGAAACATTGTTAAGTTTCTCAGGCTGTCTTTTCCCAAAACAGAAGCACAAAATTCACAATTTAGAACACAGAGCCTACATACCTGTGTATATTGCCAGCTTCACCCGGGAACCCAACGAATTCAGGATATGCAATTTTGATGCCAGATACATACAAGGTGCAAGCTGTAATGGACTTAGTCTTTGCCAAGAATCGTTAGTCTCTATGCAGCAAGTTGTGTCAGAAGGGACAAACGATATCCTTGGTTCATCCGACTCTCGCCAACAAAACTGCTTATAAATTGTGCATCCTCATAATCTCCATGGCACAAGCAAAATTAGGCTCCTCCATACCAATATATATCTTCCTTTAGCCTCCAAGCATCAACAAGCTTCAAGGCATCATCTGATACAATGGCCTTCAACTACTCCATTCTGCTCCTGGTGCTTGCACTCTCAGCTCCACTGGCCGTCCTGGCAGGCGACCCAGACATCCTCACCGACTTCATCGTCCCACAACCATTTGGTATTATTGGTTTTGGTAACATCACCGGCGACTTCTTCACGTACACTGGCTTCCGCTCTGCAATGAACATGACCATGCCTTACATGCCCATGGCGAACTTCACGGTCACCAAGGCCAGCATGGCCGAGTTCCCGGCCCTCAACGGCCAGAGCGTGTCCTACGCGATGCTCATGTTCCCCGCGGGCTCCGTCAACCCCACGCACACCCACCCCCGCTCCGCCGAGCTGCTGCTCGTCATCGACGGGGCGCTCTCCGTCGGGTTCGTGGACACGACCAACAAGCTCTACACCAAAGACCTGGAAGCGGGTGACATGTTTGTGTTCCCCAAGGGGTTGGTGCACTACCAGTTCAACCAGGGCCAGGGGTCCAAACCTGCCACAGCGCTCTCCGCGTTCGGGAGCGCGGCTGCTGGGCTCGTGTCGGTCCCCGTCACCGTGTTCGGCACCGACATCGACGACGCCATCCTCGCCAAGTCGTTCAAGACCGACGTGCCGACTATCCAGAAGCTCAAGGCGGGCCTAACTCCCCCCAAGAAGGCGTAAGTTCGTCTGTGTTGTTCTTGATGCTTTTCGTGTTTCGTTTTGCCTGTTGAAATAACCTACAAGGCCACCGACTGCTGGTAGGAAATTCCGCGATGAAATAAACTTGAGTTATGTTGAGCTACGTACGTATGTGATACTGGTACACCTTGTGATAATTTGTATGCTTCTGCGGAGATTGCTGTTCTTGACAGCAGCAAATTTGCAATTACGACATCATTCAGCTGAACTCTCTTCATTTTTACCCTGTAATGCCAATTTGCAAAGTTGTACTCCTCTATATACCTACTAGAAAACAGGACAAACCTGACGGTCCCGAATTACCTTGACGGTCCGCAACGGCCGTCAAGGTTTATTATTTTCCTGACGGTAATAGTAACTCCCTCAGAAAAATTCTAATTTTCCTGATGGTTATAATAAAACCGTCAATATAATATATTTTCCTGACGGTTGTAACCGTCGGGTTAATTATTTTGGTCTGCAAGCGGGAAAAAAAATCGTTGTTGCTATGCCAGGTTGCCCACGTTGTTTTCTGCTGTATTACCATGGATTTTGTTAGGCAAGGGGGAGGTATATTCTAGCATTCTTCCGCTAGCATACCTTCAATTAGTTGGCATACAAAAAGATTTATTTAGTTTCTTTGCTTTCTATTAATTAGGTGTCTGCTACTGCTCTTCTTGCCCTTTGTCGATGAAATGCAGTAGACAGTATTGCCATATATATTTTGCCACATCTAAGCGAAGTTTTTTTTCTTTCTGAATTGGCCTTTATATGTTAACAAAATGAAACTCTTAGATTGTACCAATTGGTGATGGTGCTGGTGTTCATGCAGATGGAATGGAAAGAGAAAAACAGTCAACAAATTGTGGTAGCAGAAGACTCAGGAAACCGGGAAAACCTGACGGTTTTAATACAACTGTCAACACTACACCATGGCATAGATCTGGGACATTAGACTCCAAACTTGTAGTACAAACTACACCATCGAATTCAAATCCATAATTCAATCATTCAAAATTACACAAAAGAAGATAAGGAAGACAATTCGATCAGCATATATATCATGCATTTATTCACCAAAAAACAGAGTCATCAAGCATACAACAAAGCAGAAGGAAATGCCTTTTGATTATAAATAATGAAAGTTGGTAGTATTAGCTTATAGTGCAATACTTCAATGTTCTCAATACTTGTGGATCCTGACACAGACAAAAGAAAGAATAATTATTTTGATGTATCATCGGTAGGTACTGTGATAGACAAGGAAATACTATCCCAAGCAAAAGCTACAAGCCCATGATAAGACCACTCAGATGCCCATGATAAGACCTAATAACCTTTACAGAGAATAAAGACAAGATGTTATGAGAACACTCAAATCCCAAGCAAAAGCTACAAGCCCATGATTAGTCCTAAGCAACTAATAGTGCTATGGGAGATGACATACATGTTGTAATATCGACAACAGGAACACCAAAAGAAGCGCGAAGAGGGAAATTTTGATTCATACCCAAGTGGAAAGTGCAAGTCTCACGAAATAACACTTGGCCGGTGGCGAAGATCTTCAAAATCCGGCGAGCTGAGGGAGGGAGAGGCTATGTGGGTGGCGGCGCTGGGATGAGGAGGCCAAGGCACTCCCGAGGCGTCCTTTTATAGGGCAAGGGCGAGCTCGAGGAGGCGTGGAGCGTACGAAGGTCCGTGCGGCATCTCCGGCGAAATTAAAGGAATTCGGGCCGGAGATGGAGGGGATAACGGTGGTAACGGCCGGGGATTGATGGGCGATTTCAAAGCGCACGGAATCGCGGAGTTTAATGCTAGATTTGCTCGGATTTGGAAAGCTCCCGATCGTGGTAATGGCGGAGGCATTCGGATGAAGAAGAAAGGAAAGAGGAAGACGACGATGACGTGGCACAATGGCCCCACATGGTAGTGAAAGGAAAGAAAAGGAATGGTAACATGTGATGTTCGGGTCGTTGGATTTAAATCGGACGGTCCAGATTGATTAGAACATTCGGACAGCCCGAACGATAATCTCAATCGGACAATCCAATTTAGATCGGACGGTCCACATTGATTTGGACGTTCCGAAAGTCTGAACGTGCTAACAAGATCTGACCGTCTAATCTTGATCCGACGGTCAGAATAGATTGAAGTGGAAACGCGTGGGCGAGTGGGCTGAGCGGGCCGTTCGATTTAGATCGAACTATCCACAACGCGGTGACGTTCGGACTGCTCCGAATAGGCGATCGCGATCGGGCCGTCCGTTTTAGATCGGACGGTCCACGTTGGCTGGAACGTTCAGATTTGGCCCAATAACTGTTCAGGGATTTCTAATTGATTTAACATTTTAAATAATCTACTTAAATCAAAATAGCTTTAGAAAATAGTAAATTAAATCCAAAAATTACGAGAAAATTCACAGAAATTCTCTGAGGCATTTTGGATTTAAATAAAATAGTTCCAACTTATAATTGGTAATTAAATTTGCAAATAATTTCTTTTAGCTTTAAAATAATTAGGGAAAATATTTTAAAATTCCAGAAAATTCCAGAAAATACTTAAATTTTCCTTTTCAACTTTAAGTCCAAAGAAAAGCCATAAAACTCAATAAATTTTCTTTTTTGACCTTTTAAAATCTTGGAAATTCAAGAAAAAGCAATTAAACTCTTTTAAATCTCAGAAAATTCAACAAAATAATAACTTTAATAATTTTATTTTGGTAACAGAACTTTGTGATGTTACACGCCGCCGCCGCTAAACCTCATCACCGACGACCAAATCTTTGTGCCCTCTCGCATCCTTGGTGAGCATCAAGTTCGATAGAACTCCTCTCCTTTTACCTTGGTGGTGGGGCGGCCGAGGAGGTTAGTGATCTTTGAGGAGGGTGAGTGAGGAGGGCTAGGGTGGTGGGGCGGCCAGGAGGTGGGGCGGGGGAAGGGGAAATGAGGAGGCGCTAGGAGAGGTTTGAGAGGAGAGAAGGCGGTCGGTGAGAATTAGAGAATTTGGGGATAAAGTCTTGGCGCCACAGTCAATTTGTTTTTAAGTTCTTGCGCCAAAGGATTGCTATTATCCCAAAGCAGAATCGTTGACTGGTTGACTTTATCTAGGGCAGATATATTGTAGCTAACATAACAACATTGCCGGCAGATATATTGTTCTAGACAATAATTATTTTTGGCAGATAATAAGACCCTTAATCTTTTAGATATTGTCGGTACATATTTTGCCACTAATCCAATTTTTCCTCGGCAGATTATTGCCCTTAATACTATGCCATGGTGTAGTGACCATATGTACTACCACACGCGGTGTGTGGGCGCCGTTTGGTTAATGTAACATCCCAAAACTTAGGTTTGTATTTCAAATGTATAAAAATGAGTAGAAATTAAAACTTTTGTTGCATCGTGTTGTTATTTGAATTTTCTGGAATTTCTTTCAAAAGGAATGGTTGAATTCAAATATTTAATGCTTCAATTTATCTAGAAGCATAACCCTTTGAAACTTTCTAAGATAATCTTGTGATAATCCTCTAGAAATATTTTTTCTAGCTTCTAGATCATCCTAGTGACTACCTTGAAAAATTCATAATTTTTAGATTTTATTTGCTATTTTGAAAAGGCTAGTCAAACAAGTTGGTCCCTTGGTCAAACCCCTAGGACAGCAACTTGTGATTTTTCTAGAGAGAAATGCATTGCGGGAAAACCTATGGAAATTTTATACAAGGTAAATATTAGAGTTAATGACCTTCCCTAAAAATTTCAGAATTTTTGGAGCCAATCTTGTAGGTCAACAAAATCCCTAGCTTTCTCAGCCTTTTAGGTTAAATCAGAAAATCACTATTCCTCGATCGACCCAAGCCATGGGGTTGAACCCAACCCACTCGCGCATGTTCGGTCCGATCCAAGCACATAAAGCTTTTGGGCGTTCGATTTCAATTGACCGCCCACGCCGCCGGCCGTTCGGACCGCCGAACAACAAGCAAACGCGAAGCCGTTAGATCTCAATCGAACAACCCACATCACTTGGGAGCGTTCGGACCGTCCGAACGAGCGGCTCGTGTGTACCGTCAGATCTCGATCGAACTGTTCAGATTTTGTAGTCCAATCAGCACCGGTCGGTCCGAACATTCTGACTCGGACCACTTGGTTAGACCCAATCAATAAACCCGCACCCGACCGAGCCAGGCTGCGTCACGCTCGTGCTTGAGTCCCTGACGCCGCCACCGCCGGTCCAGAGTGCACCCGGAGCGCTGCCGCCGTGTATTTCTTCACTTCGTTGAGCTCCTTGGTAATTCTTGTGCGTCAAATCTTGTCTTAAGATACAAGGAGCAAAACCCCTAAATCAATTTGTCTGTTGATTCATAGGGTTACCATGATTTTGGATTTTCTCTCTTTCAACCGAAACCAAACTCTTTCGTCCCCAACTCTGGTGTGGTGAGTCTCCTTGCGATTCCTTTCGGTGACACCATTTATGAGCTGTACTTAATCTATCCCGACCATTCTTTTTGTCTGGTTTTGTCTAGATTGTTGTCTCCACGTGAAGCTCTTGTTGCCGCCACCGGTCAAACATCGCCGGAGCTCCTCCTTGTACCTTTGGTCATCATCTTGGCTCAGGTAGTTTCTTTGTCTAAATGTTGAGTTATGTCGCTCAGTCTCTATGGCAAGCGGGCTCGGGAACAGAAACCCGTGAGCTTTAACCACTAGTTTCCACGCCGAGACGCTGACGGGTGGGCCCATGTGACTGGTTAAGTGTTTGCACAAAATCTTGAAAGCGTTTTGAAAACCAAAGATGTATTCGGTGGGAAAGATTACATGCTCAGGGAAAAAACATTTTGAGATGTCTCTCTCACATAGGGGAGAGACATCTCAAAATGTTTTTTTTTTTTGCTAATTATGAATTTCAACATTTGGTATTCACATAGAAAATTGTATGGGCTATACTATATGTCTATACCACACTACACACTGTACAATTATGCAGGCAATTGGCTAGGTAATGATCTTAATAAGGCATGAACATATATTTTCCCTTCTTTGCCCTTATTTTTCACATATTTAATTACACTCTTAGCAACTAAACATTATTGGTCAAGCTAAATGGTGTCGATGAGACATGTATGTGGGCAAAGAATGATGGGTACCTGAGGTGGACATGTAGTATATATGGAGAAAAGAAAGAAAGAATATGGCAAGCAAAAAAGAAGAAAGAATTAGGCATCTTTCATATGAATTATTATTATTAGGGAGGAGTCGAAGGACACTAGCTCTGCTCTGTACTGATGTTCTTCCAAACATGCACTTGGACCAGTTTCTATGTTTCCTAGTTCGATTTGCACCAATCACACGTTCGTTTCGTTTCGTTTCGTTTCTTTTCTTTTTTATAAGGCGTGCATTTTTCTCCATCAACCTTGTTTTACAAAATAAAGCACCCATGCGAATTTGTTAATATTTTTCACATATTTAATTACACTCTTAGCAACTAAACATTATTGGTCAAGCTAAATGGTGTCGGCAGATATGTATGTGTGGGAACAGAATGAGGTGGACATGTAGTATATATGGGGAAAAAAGAAAGAAAGAATACTGGCTGACTAGTGAGTGGCCTAGTGCTTGCTACTCCCGCCTATGCCCATCGTGCTTACCTTCCAAATTGGGCATCTTTCATTACTAATATGCTAGGGAGGAGTCGACCTAATTTGATTGGAGCATCTCCAATGCATCATATTACTGAGACTAGCATGATAAATATTCCATCTCATCTTTCCCCTACACATCACAACACAACAGAGAAAAGGAGGCAAAAGGCAAAAGTCGAGACATTTTTCCTCAACGTATATGTCTCCTTCCAACGGAGAGTAGGAAACTCTTTCCCATCACTCCTTTTAGGCACAAGAAAAACCTTGTTTCCAAAAATGTTTGAGGTTTTGCCTGATCTGGTGAACCTTAAAACACCTCCAATTATATGTATCCTTATCCTCTTGGCTTTCTTCGAAGCATCTTTCATTTCCCAATCTCAAAGAGAAGAAACAGAAAAAGTAAAGGTGCTTCATTTGCATCACACATGTTGCATGCCCCGCCCATGAGATGCACCACATCTAAGACACCCAGCAACCAAAGTAGCTAGTGTGTGTGTGTGTATACATATATTAAATTATGCAATGTATATTATTCCTACTTAATTGGGACCGAATAATATGTCACTTTCTCCCATTATTCATGGAGGGGTGATTCTAACAACTTTTGTTGGTGTGCGTGGTGGCATAGATAGATGGGAGCATATATTATAAGCTAGCCTCGTAATTAATGCATATCTCATGTTTCCAGGCAGCAATGCATGAAAAAAAAAATTCTTTGAGAGAGGGCCTAAAACTCCACCCCTCAAGGCCCGTATCATATTTTGAGATCTGTCCTCACCAATCTTGAAGTAGCATCATCTTCCCCAACTCCATTCCCCCAAACCTGCGCATCTTCCTCAAGACTTTTAAGCAAAATTTATATAGTATGCAAACTGAGACAAAGGTAGCTGCCCTATCTGTTTTAGTTTGCACAAGCAAGTTTTATTTGCAATACATATAGTAAGTTCAACGCGGAATTTGTAAGAGCAATTGACACCTAAACTCTAAACATTAAACCCTAAACTAAGAGTAGCAGACAACATAGTAGGATAAATATTCCATCTCATCTTTCCCCTGCACATCACTACAACACATCAGAGACAAAAGGAGGCAAAAGTCGAGACATTTTTCCTCAACATATGTCTCTTTCCAATGGAGAGTAGGAAACCATTTCCCATCACTCCTTTTAAGCACAAGAAAAATCTGGTTTCCAAAAATGTTCAAGGTTTTGCCTGATCTGGTGAGCCTTAAAACACCTCCAATTATATGTATCCTTATCTCCTCTTGGCTTTCTTCAAAGCATCTTCCATTTCCCAATCTCAAAGAGAAGAAACAGAAAAAGTAAGGGTGCTTCATTTCCATCACACATGTTGCAAGCCCCGGCCATGGGATGCACCACATCTAAGACACCCAGCAACCAAAGTAGCTAGTGTGTATATAGATGTATATATATGTGTGTGTGTATATCTATGTGTGTGTATGTATCCAATACTAATATAATTATATTATTCAATGTACATTATTCCTACTTAATTGGGACCGAATAATATATCACTTTCTCCCATTATTCATGGAGGGGTGATTCTAACAACTTTTGTTGGTGTGCGTGGTGGCATAGATAGATGGGAGTATATATTATAAGCCTCATAATTAATGCATATCTTATGCTTCCAGGCAGGAATGCATGGAAAAAAATTGTGTGAAAGAGGGCCTGAAACTCCACCCATCAAGGCCCGTATCATATTTTGAGACCTGTCCTCACCAATCTTGAAGTAGAGCATCATCGTATGCAAGCTGAGACAAAGGTAGATGCCCTATCTAGTTTAGTTTGCACAAGCAAGTTTTATTTGCAATACACATAGTAAGTTTGACACGCGCGGAATTTGTAAGAGCAATTGGCACCTAAACTTTAAACATTAAACCCTAAACTAAGAGTAGCAGACAACATGGGAGGATAAATATTCCATCTCATCTTTCCCCTGCACATCACAACACATCAGAGACAAAAGAAGGCAAAAGTTGAGACATTTTTCCTCAACGTATGTCCATTTCCAACGGAGAGTAGGAAAGGCCATTTCCCATCACTCCTTTTAAGCACCAGAAAAATCTGGTTTCCAAAAATGTTCGAGGTTTTGCCTGATCTGGTGAACCTTAAAACACCTCAAATTATATGTATATATCCTTGTTCTCTTGGCTTTCTTCAAAGCATCTTTCATTTCCCAATCTCAAAGAGAAGAAACAGAAAAAGTAATGAGGGTGCTTCATTTGCACCACACATGTTGCATGTCGCGGCCAAAGGGTTTTGTGTTGAATGCTCCACCAAAGGGTTTTGTGTAGTTGTCTCTTTTCGTGCCGTAGGGATCACTTATTGGCTGGGATATGCTTAAGTTGAGATCGACGTCGACACCTGCAATTAAGCAATTGCAGAACCATCACAATCTAACTCCAAGTAATATAAGCTAGACAAAGCAAATTTAATTCCCCATTTTGCATCCTGCTCCACGCGCACACAAAAGAGAGGCGACGTCGATCGCACCAGGTTGGGTATGGAGTTGATCGAGCCTCGTTGTCTCACTCTCATCCCGGTGATATATGCTAGGGTCGGAGTTTGCTACGGCCTCCCTTCCGTTGCATTTGATTGCGGTACTATTGTCACAAGCCCTGAAGATTCGAATTGAGAAATTAAGAAGCAATTGACGTATTAACGAATATTAATTAATTGTTTCTTAACCAAGTAAGTAAATCAATGACAAATTAATTAACCTTGCAGCCTCGACTTGGCTCTCAAAGAGGCCGAGATAGATGCGATTGGTGCCGCTTGCCTAAGCGATTGTCGTCCCATGCGAGGACGAGGAGCCTCCCATCTGCCGCCAGTCTTGGTTGTAGCCACATGATGAGAATTGAAGCCCGCCAGGTTGATTCTGCTGTGCCAAGCAGCAGTGCACCACCTCCTCCTTGGACAACCGCTTCATCTGCTTCATGTCCTCATCGAGTCGCCAGTGAAGTTAATGTCGGCCCCATGCCGGAACTTGATCGCCGGTCAGGTGTGCCTGCATGCATGCATGCATGTAAGTAACTAGTTGTTGTAGGCGTTGGCGGAGCTAGAAATTAAATGATGAAGGTGCAGTCGGACTTCAAAGAATGAAAGAAAATCTAAATCAAATATCAACCCAACTATCAATCCAACTATCCAAGTCAAGCAATGAAGCAAATCTAATCCAACTCCAACTCCAAGCCCCAAGGCCAAGGGTCCATCCGCGGTTGCTCGCTTTCTGCTTTCTGCTTTGCTCGGCTCAGTGCTCTTCAAGCCCTCTCACACCGCCGGCCGCCCTCCCGCGTCAAGGCCAGCTAATCGCTTGCGTCGCTTTGGCTCCGTCTTGTGCCTTGCGGCTGCCGCCGCCGCCCGTGACTTCGTGTGAAGACACCAAGCCGTTGGCACCTCGACGGCGTGCCAAGCCTACTTAGCTCTGGACCTCCGTGCTACTGCATTGTCGGACGCCCTCCCATGCTGCAAGGCCGCCCTCCGCTGTCCGCGTCGCCGCATGCGTCGGCATTCGCGCTTTGCCACGGCTCTGTCTTGCGCCACTGGGAGCAAATGAGTAGGAGAGGATCGGAGGAGAGATCAGGGTTGGCCAGTTGGGGTATTGGGGATGAATAGGACTAAGTAGAGCTGAGGAGAGGATTAGTGTAACGTCTCGTTTTCATACGACAAATAGTGTTTACTATTTCGATTTTTGGTTTTCGTCCGTATTTGAAATTAGCAAGTATTTTCAAAAATCTTCTTCTTTAAGCTCGGGTTTGTGTTTCAAATATCTTTGAAACCTGAAATTCAAATTCAAGTTTGAGTTTCCCCTTTTTCAAATTTCCGGGCCTTTTTCAAAGTTGGCCTCCTTTCTTTTCTGGGCTCAAACCCTAACACTTTGGGCTCAGCCCGTTTGGTTTCTTGGGTCGGCCTTCTTTCACCCGGGCCCTCTCTTTTTCCTTCGGCCCTCTCGGCCCACCCATTTCTCTCCGGCCATTTTCCTACCCCGGCCCCCTTTCTCCTTTTCGGCCGCATGGCCCAGCGTTGCCTTCGGTCATTCTTCTCTAGCCTAGCCCCGCTCGGGTCTTCTTCTTCTCCCCAGCCAAAGCACCAAGCCGCTCTCTCTCTCCCTTCCGCGCACGCGCCCTACGCCTGCTCGTGCAGAGAGCGCCCATGTTGCGCCCAGACTAAATCCGTCATGTTGCTTGGTCGAACCACTCCGCCAGGACGCCAGCGCCTACTGCGGCTCGCTTCACCTGTCGTGGCACAAGACCCACCTTGGTCCTCCAAGTCGCCGTCTGCGTCGCCCAGTCCTGTCCTGGCTTCGCCACGCTTGTTTCAGCAGAGTCACTTCAGCGTCGCTCCACCACCTGACGCCCCTCGAGACCGTGCGACTCCAACGGCTCCTCCTCGCCATCTGCTCCCTTCGCCACCCAAGCCTGTGCTCCTCCTCCCCCATCCCCCTTCCCACTTGCGCGAGCCCGTCGCCCGTGCCGTCGGCTGTCATCATGCGCACCGGCTCCCTCGTGCTCGCGCCCTTGTGCGCCATCATCTCACGTCGGCACGCGCTTCTTGTGCCCGATCCGCAAGGCCCGTCGGCTTCCCACTGGCGGGTCAAGCCGACGCCACTTGCGCCACTCCTGCGTGCGTCCGCCTGAGTCACCTGGGCCATCGAAGTCACTGCCCACGCCCGAGATGAGTCACCCGCATCGCCCTGTCACCATCACCCAGCCAGCGCCCATCCCATGTGCACGCGAGAACGCCCGTGCCGCCGCTCGCTCCCTGTCGGTGCTTCCCCTGCTAACGAACGAAACCCGGTCGTGCCCGCCACGCCGTGTCGCTTCGGCCGACGCCGATGCACATGCCGAGCCTCCCCAATGGCTCTTCCCCTTTGGCTATAAAGAGCCCCTTCACCTCCCTTGCTCCCCCCATTGTGTACCTTCTTCTTCCTCGAAGTAGAGCCGAAGCCGCGCTCCCGTCCTCTAGCCGCGCCGCCTCGCCATCGTTCGGCCGCTCCGGTGCGTCGCTGCCCTAGCCACCCCCGTCACGAGGTGCCCCAAGGGTCGCGGATGCTGTCCCCCACCTCGGTTCTTCCTCCCCACCGCCGAGAGCTTCCGCCACCAGAGCCCTTTCTCCTCCGCCCAGTCGCCGCCGGACCACTTTGCCGCCTCCGAGCCACCCCGACCCCGCCACCGGCTTCCCACCTCCAGCGCCGCCCATCGCGCTGCCGCTGCCCTCTGCGCCACCCCACCGCCGGAGCCTCAAGCGACCACCGCCAAGACGCCCGCCCTTCTCCGACGCCACCGCCATCTCCAGTGGGATCCCCACCTTCTTGGGAGCCCATTTCGCCACCTCACTGGCCGCCTCGCCGCCTACCTCGCCGGCGCTGCCACCGCTCCCTGCCGCCCAGCGCCTCCCTCTTATCTCTCTTTTTCCTCTCTGGCTGATTGGAATCAATTGGGGATGAGTGTTTTGCTTGAGTGGCCCCACATGTCATGGCTCTAACCCATCTCCCTCCCTTTGACAAGTGGGCCCGGAAGTTCATGCATAGTGCAAACTCCCATGAACCCATGGACTAGTGTGGAAGGACTTAGTCCATGCTCTGTTGGGTGCACCAATCCTCTCCCATCTTTTGATTTCATTCCATTTCAATCTTTGGAAGTCCCATTCTCCCTCGTTCTAGCTCCAAAAATAGTGAAATTTGTTTCTAAAATTAGTTAATTCAAGATCTTGCTAATGGCATAGGTCTTGTTTTATTTAGAGTTCATTTGTTATTCCTTTTGTATTTATTTGTTTTGTTTGCTTGTCTGTGCCTTTTTCCGGTTCGTTCGTCTGATTAGGGTTCGAAGACGCGGAGGATCTCCATTTCGATCAAGCTCAAGATTATCAAGACTCTCTTACCTATAACCCAGGCGAGTCAATACTTTGATCATATTGAACCTATATTTTATGCAAATTATATTCCTTTAAAATAGCAAATTACAGGCTTTAATTCTTTAATCAAATGTATGTTAAAGCTTAAGGTAGTTAAATACACATTTGATGAATAATTAATTAATAGGCCATCCTTGACAATTTGAATCTCTTAATCCTTGTCGCCTTAGTAACTATATGGTAAATACTAGTTATAGGTTGTACTTAAGCGACATGCTAGTCTTGCTTAAGTACTGGGGTATTGAATACCCCAATCATCATCTTTTAAACATAAAAGTGGATTTGGGCAGTCATTGTGGGGGAAATGACTGAGATGGTTGAGTTGATGTATTTTACTCCTCAAAAAACCCAAATTGCTTTTCCTATCTGGGCGGATGATATGATGAATGGTGTAATGTGGTTGGGTGCTAATGTAGCCCAAAGAATGTTGGTTGTGAATGGTATAATGTTGAGGGGTGCTAATGTAGCCCAAGGAGTTGGTGTATGTAATAAGCTGCCTAGATAACCCCTAAGGACTTAATCTTGTCATGATCTCTTGTGTAAAACAAGTACAACCACAAGTCTACAATGTGCAACTTGGCCTAGTAAATTTATTGGACCCTGAAAGTCATCTCACTAATGAAATGTGCAAGTGTGGACGCGGTTCAGCTTGAATGGGACACCAAGAAAGGGTGAGGTGCTTGCTACGACTAGTCATAGGGGTGACGTCTCGCACAAACTTATGGGACCCACCGCAAGCGCGGCCCATAAGGGTGAAATGACAGAAGGGGCGAGATACTTTGAAAGGTTACTGTGACGGTCACTCAACTGCATGACTAAGGAATCGTGCGGGGTAATGAGTATGACTATCTCTTGTGGGTACAGTGTACAACCTCTGCAGAGTCTAAACTGTTTAAACAGCCACGCCTACGGTCAAAGGCGGACATGGGAACTTTATTTGAGTTAGTTCTATTTCAAAAACCTTTGAAGGTGGTATGAAAAATGAGATGGGCTCACCTAGCCCTGTGTTTGGATTTACCTGAGCCTTCGAGCTCAGCAGTGGTAATAATGGAGGTAACTCCAATCAAAATAAGCATAAGGCGGAGGTAGCCTCTGCTGTTACAAATATTGCATAATTACTCTCTTTAATAAAATGCACGGAAGTTGTGCTCATTCTCGCTCTTTCCCCCCAAAATACCCTCAGAAGTAGGAAATCCAGAGGATTACGACTACTACGAGGATCCCGAAGTTGGAGGCCTCAAAGATGAATGAAGCGTAGTCTAGTCTTTAGTTGTTCTAGTCTCGCCCCAGTCTAGTTGACTCCGTTGGTGCTTGCGTGCATCTTATATTATCTGAGTTTCTCGGGTAATATCGGACGCACACGGGTTTCCCCAGTTGCTTGCCTGTGGAGAGATGTGCTCTCACCCTTTTGCTCCCGTTGTCGCTTCCGCTTTTGTAATGTAATCAGTTTGGCCTTTTTCGGCCCTTATTATAAAAATTGACCCGATGCGGTCTATGTGAACTCTGATGTGTTAATTAATGAATGGTATGGTTTTACGCCATGTATGAATTGATTCAGTGATGTATCTGTGAGTACTAGCTACTGATCCAGGGAATAGCACAGTGTTTTCACAGAGGATTTGAATTCTCAGAATCCGGGTTCGACAATTAGAGTCTTCTAAGATTTGGGGAATTGGTGGCGGCGCGGTCGCCTGGGCCTGGGGAGTGGCTGCGTGAGGAGGAGCCTACTGGGCTGGGCTGGACCGGCTGATCCTGGGCTGGTTTTTAGAATTTTGGGGGTGCCAGTGCATACCCAGCACCCCATCTAGATCCGCCTCTGGTATGGGGTGGCCTGACGAAGAACCAAAGAAGCTTACCCCTTTGAGGTATGCAAAGGGGAAGGATGCCACCTTGGCCTCCGTACAAGGGGTCTCCGGACAAAGGACGAGGGGGGGGGGGGGGTGGACCAAGAAAGGTGACGTGGTGGACGCCGCTCAGGGGAATTCATCGCGAACCAAAGCTACCAGCAAAGAAGGAAAAGACTACAGTTGTATGATTTTTATAGAGGCACTGTTGTAATCTCCTACCTCCTAATCTGTAATGCTATAAATAAGCCCCTTATGTATAAAAGGGGATGACCTTTTCTATCATGCAACTTTGATATAAATAAAGATATCATTCTTTGTTTCCCACACTCCAGAGACCTTTACCCGAGTATCGGTCCCGAGGCTCGCATAGTTTTACTGGTTGGTCGGTAGCCACAACACTGGTAATCAAGGTAAGATTGCATCGCCATGTCAAGCACAAAATAATAATAATAATAATAAGAGTAGGTACCTGGCTGCAGCATGAGCAGTGTCAAACCCACCTGCCAGCCACCCAACGAAACGAATTAGTAGCAAGATGAATCAGAAGAAAAGGCTAGCTAGTTACACCAATCAGAAATAATGTTTATTTGAAGGAAGAGCCGGATGAATTGAGGAAGCTGGCACGGATCGAGTCGAGCAGAAGAGAAGAGATGGACAGGGTCGATGGCGATGTTGGATATGGCTCACCTAGGTACACTTGCTTGCCGCAATCCCTGCATCATCAAAAACAAACAAAAAACATAAAGGAAACACCTTTCATGACAGGCATCCAATTAGTGGGGCGAGGTAGAGGTAGAGAGAGAGAGATAGATACTCCATGCAATGCACGTACCAAATATGGGACTCCCAGCGGCCGGTGCGCCGGTAGAAGGTGACTCCGCGGTACTGCGAGCTGCGGGACCGCGGCCCACGCCGGCTCTTCACCTTTGCCACCTGCTCTGCACCTGGTTTCGACAACCCGGACGACCCGCGAGGCGGCGGGACCGGGAAGAGCTCCCGGGTGACGAGCTGCTGCGGGGCCGCCGTGCCGCCGCCGCCGTCGTCTGGACTCAGGATGGTGAACGCGAGCGCCGCTGGTTGCTGCTGCGGGGGAGGGGGACTGGACGCCTCTACTCTAGTACTGGCAGCGTTCAGCGGCGATGAGGCTGCAGAGTCGTCGCGCCGGACAGCGGCCACCGTCTCGACGGCGTTGAGATCCATCTCCATCTCCATGGCGCGTCCCCACGCACGCGTACGTTGAGGGCCGGGCAAGAGGGTATATCTCAGGCTCCAGCTCCAATCCCTTCCTTATATATATGGAGGTTATCCTTAACTAATCCTTCCTTTCCCCCTTTTCGCCATGTTTTCCCCTTTGTGCTCATGGTATTTTTTGGACTAACTAGCTAGCGAGCCAGTGGATGGAGTACTGTACCTTTTATTTTGAAGATTCGATTTTTTTTTCTTTTTTAAAAAGAAGGGGTTTGAAGAATCATCTAGCTGTTATATAGTGGAGTACTGCTCGATCGATTTTTTTAAAATAATATTATTTTAAAAAAAATTTACAAAAATAAATAGTCGATTTTTTTTTTAAAAAAACTAGGCTACCATCGCCAATTCTCCTATCGCCATTACAAATGACGACAATTGCCTAGGCAATGACGACAAGATGACCGTAACGAAGAGAGAGGTCGCATCATGGGTTGAAATGTCAACATAGCCTCGCCGCCACCAGTGGCGGTAAGTCCATGTTGCCATTTCAACTAGCAATATGACCTCTGCCTGTTTTTTTACTGTCTATTTCTGACCACATATTTTGTGGACAAATCACAATAATATTACAAAACATTCAGAACAACATCCTCACATTTTTTATCGACAAATTACAATGATATTACATAACATTCAGCGCAACGTCCTCACATATTTTGTCGACAAATCACACTGGGCGGTTGGATGAGGTCCCCGCGACGCCGTTCGGACTGTCGATGTCTCTTTCATCCTGTGGATTTCTCATAGGGCATTTTTTGAAGGTGTGCCTAGACTCCCTGCAAATAGAGCACTTCTTCGTACGACGTCTGGCTTCCGCTTCGTCCATGTCGTTCCTGATACGCCGTACCTATCGCCGGCCAGCCTTTCCCTTCAACCTATCAATGTCTGCAACCCAGATAAGTTGCTTTCAGGTCGGATGGCCAGTGAAATGGCCAACCACACCGTAACCATACAGCTGATCTGCACTCCAGGTTTGCATTACCTCCTCCTTGTTGAAATAATCAGAGAGGTATTGGTCGGGATGCCGCACCACCATCGAACATGCGAAAATAACATGTGAGCAGGGCCTATGCAGAAGAAGAGGCTTGTTGCAAGTGCATATGCAACTACCGCAGCATAGCGTGCACTTGTAGGTGATCCTCTTGCGGTTCGTCCCGCGGCGTCCTTTATCCCTACATAGTATCTCGAAGCGAAGCTCCCTTGTGCCCATCTTGAATGCTCGGTGTATCTCACCCTTCTTGCTCTTCTCCTCCATGTACTTAGTGATCATGGCGGAGTACAATACTCTGTCATTTGCCATAGCGAGCGACGCGTTGTTGCTTCTGTCAACAAAATAATTTGTGGTGTCATGGAGAATTGCCTTCAGTATACCAACCAAAGGGAGGCACCTAGCACCGTGCATGGCCTAATTGTACACCTCGGCTAGATTGGTTGTCATGACACTATATCGAGCACCAACCCTGTCATATAGCAGCGACCACTTCTCCTTAGGTTCGTGCTCAATCCAGTCCGAGAAATATTTCACCTGCGCCCCCATCTTCCTCGCCACACTAGGACCATCTGTGGGTAGATATGGCAATGCTTCGGGGGCTTGGTCAGCGCTTGTAGCGGCCTTTTTTGCCGCTTCCCTTCGGGGGCACGGGAATAAATTGATTGTTCCCGTCCGTCGCTATTGCAGTCAGTATCTGGCCCTTGTACTTTCAAGTCAGGAATGTGCCATCCACGCACAAGATTGGACGGCAGTGCCGGAATACATTGATGCATGGACCAAATGCAAAGAATGCTCACTTTAGTACCCTCTTATTACCCCACTTCGAATGCGTGGAATCTTCAATGGCGACATGAGTACCACGATTCCTATCCTGTGTGACCTGGAGTTGGCCAGACAGGTTGTGGTAGGAGTTCTCGAACGTACCGAACCTTAATTCTAATGCCTTTTGTTTTGCCCCCCCCCCACGCCTTGGCATAGCTGATTGTGTACTGGAACCTTACCTCAATCGTCCAAATGATGGATCGTAGCATAAAATCTAGATTATCCACGATCTCATAGTACATGATGTTCGCGATGAAGCCTGATGACAGGTTCTTGTGGAACTGCACTAACTCAGTGACAACACATGTGTGAGGGACCACTATAGAGCATTTCCAGTAGGTGTCCCACTTATGTTGAAATACGTGCACTCACCAAGGGCATCCCTCTATGTCGCACTTCACGTCGTAGCATCTTGGGTTGGACTTGACGACCGTGAATGTACGTCGCACCGACAAGGCCCAGAATTTGACCACCTCCTGCACGGTCTCCTTGTATTTGTACATAGTTCCTTGCATGACGTCACTCTTCTTATACTCCCACGTCACACGGGAGCCTTCGTTAACGACGAGGTTGTCGAACTGGTATATGTTCTACTCGGATGGAACCGCCTGCTGTTCCACAGCATCGTCGTCGTCGGATCCTTCATCTTCTGACAATGCCATGTAGTCCTAGTCTTCGAGATCCATCCTTTGTACTAGGGCTTCCAGCTTCTCACCCTTGTCAGCAAGCCCACTAGCTTGCCTGACTGAAGGAGCTCCTTCCACACGGTCTTCATCGACAGCATCAGCAACTCCCGGACCTTCTTCGGCTATTGTGTATGCCAAACAGTGGCTGGAGTCCCCAACTTCTTCTTTGGCATCACCACCCCCTTCTTGTTCAGCTACCGATGCAGGAGTGGGCTTGGCAAATGCCTAGGTTAGAAGGACCAAATCCCACTGTTCCTCCTTCGCCCTGCGTACATATGATTGCTATGACCTTGTTCCCTTGAGCTGCACTAACTCCTAATATCTGCCTTGTGGTGCTCGGTTGGCAAGGAAACTCAATCTCAGATCATACACAATGATGTGGCCAAGAGTGCAATTACCACTTTGCTTTGTGCTACACCAATACAATCTGAAATTACAAGGTCATGTGATGCTGCTTTGAACAATGCAAAGAAGAAAGCGTGTGTGGCCGAAAGGGATGCTCGGGTACATGGAGACAAGCTGAGTGCATGGCCGCGTGAAAGGGATGCTCGGGGTACATGGGCGCGTGATCCAAGAGAAGTCACTCGGTGCAAGCCAAGCTATGCCAAACCAAGTGCACACCCTGAGCCCAAGAGTGTGGAGCTATCCTATTAATACCAAAAAATTACAGGGATATATATTTTTTATGTTTAACTGATGCACACCCTGAGCCCAAGAGTGTGGAGCTATCCTATTAAACATATTTATAATATTATTTCACCCATTTTCTAAATAGGGCCTGAGCAGCACATTGCGCACCTCATATGAGTACTACACGTATAGCATGGACCGTGTGCCCACTTTCTAATTACTATTACTGGACTATGTTTGACTTGCAAATTAATTTAGTGCGATTGTTCCAAAAGCTGATGATAGATGATTTACAACTGCCAACGAAAAATATGCTAGAAATTCTAAAAAAAAGAAAAACATCTATCCCTTAATTTGGTGGAGCTTAATTTGAAATGCTTAGACTTAATAGTTAGCTTAATATATAGATGCCTTGTGGGTAGGCAAGCAGCGAGTGCTACTCGTACTACCTGTGCCCATCGTACTGATGATCTTCCAAACATGCACTTGGACCAGTTTGTATTTTTCCATCAACCTTGTTTTACAAAATAAGGCACCCATGCGAATTTGTTAATATTTTTCACATATTTAATTACACTCTTAGCAACTAAACATTATTGGTCAAGCTAAATGGTGTCGGCAGATATGTATGTGTGGGAACAGAATGAGGTAGACATGTAGTATATATGGGGAAAAAAGAAAGAAAGAATACGGCTAGCAAAAAGAAGAAAAAGAAGCCCAATAGATATACAGATGCCTTGTGGGTAGGCTACTCCTGCCTGTGCCCATCGTGCTTACCTTCCAAATTGGGCATCTTTCATTACTAATATGCTAGGGAGTCGACCTAATTTGATTAGAGCATCTCCAATGCATCATATTACTGAGACTAGCATGATAAATTTTCCATCTCATCTTTCCCCTGCACATCACAACACAACAGAGACAAAAGGAGGCAAAAGGCAAAAGTCGAGACATTTTTCCTCAACGTATATGTCTCCTTCCAACGGAGAGTAGGAAACCCTTTCCCATCACTCCTTTTAGGCACAAGAAAAACCTTGTTTCCAAAAATGTTCGAGGTTTTGCCTGATCTGGTGAACCTTAAAACACCTCCAACTATATGTATCCTTATCCTCTTGGCTTTCTTCAAAGCATCTTTCATTTCCCAATCTCAAAGAGAAGAAACAGAAAAAGTAAAGGTGCTTCATTTCCACCACACATGTTGCATGCCCCGGCCATGAGATGCACCACTATATATATATATATATATATATGGGAACATATCTAGTGCTAATGCTGATTTGGGTGCTAAGGTACTAATGCCAATCTTGACCATTGGATCTAGATTGAACAGCCAAGATTACTGCGGACTCCCAGCTCCAAACCACTTAATCACCCTGCATGCTCCCACCTCTAATACGCCTTCATTAAACACCCTACATGCTCCCACCTCCAATACCGTTCCCAACGCCCAAGGTTGTTCAGTCCATATCCAACGGTCAAGATTCACATTAACACCTTAGCACCCAAATCAGCATTAGCACTATATGTATATACACATATATATGTATATGTATATGTATGTATGTATCTATATATACACACACAAACACACACGCACACACACACACACACATATATATGTATGTATGTATGTACGTATGTATGTATCCAATACTAATATAATTAAATTATGCAATGTATATTATTCCTACTTAATTGGGCCCGAATAATATATCACTTTCTCCCATTATTCGTGGAGGGGTGATTCTAACAACTTTTGTTGGTGTGCGTGGTGGCATAGATAGATGGGAGTATATATTATAAGCCTCGTAATTAATGCATATCTTATGCTTCTAGGTAGGAATGTATGCAAAAAAATTCTCTAAAAGAGGGCCTAAAACTCCACCCCTCAAGCCCCCTATCAGATTTTGAGACCTGTCCTCACCAATCTTGAAGCAGCATCATCTTCCCCACCTCCATTCCCCCAAACCTGCACATCTTCCTCAAGACTTTTAAGCAAAATTTATATAGTATGCAAGCTGAGAGAAAGGTAGCTGTCCTATCTAGTTTAGTTTGCACAAGCAAGTTTTATTTGCAATACACATAGTAAGTTCAACACGGAATTTGTAAGAGCAATTGACACCTAAACTCTAAACATTAAACCCTAAACTAAGAGTACCAGACAACATAGTAGGACAAATATTCCATCTCATCTTTCCACTACACATCACAACAGAGACAAAAGGAGGCAAAAGTCTAGACATTTTTCCCGAACGTATATGTCTCCTTCCAACGGAGACTAGGAAACCATTTCCCATCACTCCTTTTAAGAACAAGAAGAATCTGGTTTCCAAAAATGTTCGAGGTTTTGCCTGATCTGGCGAACCTTAAAACACCTGCAATTATATGTATCCTTATCCTCTTGGCTTTCTTCAAAGCATCTTTCATTTCCCAATCTCAAAGAGAAGAAACAGAAAAAGTAAGGGTGCTTCATTTCCACCACACATGTTGCATGCCCCGCCATGAGATGCACCACATTTAAGACACCTAGCAACCAAAGTAGCGTGTGTTATATATATATATATATATATATATATATATATATATATATATATATATATATATATATATATATATATATATATATATATATATATATATATATATATATATATATATATATATATATATATATATATGTATATATATGTATGTATGTATGTATGTATGTATATATATAGGACACTGTTTTCGTACTCGAGTACGTGATCCCACCTCTCATATACCACTTAAATCGTATGACGATACCTCTTTATCTATTTGTGCATACTCTAATAATGATTATAAGATACCCCAAAGTGAGTTCTATGAAAAATTTCATTAAATTTCACTTTTTATAGCCAAATTTGTGTATATACTTCTTCTTTTATATATGAAAAAGGGTATATAGCAAAAACAAATGGCTCCAATGAATTTTTTTAAATTAAGTCGCATTGGAGTATATTATAATTAGTATTTAAGTATACTAAAAATGATAAAGAAGTATAATATGTGCATTTAAGTGGTATGTTGGAAGTGAGAGGACATACTCCCAGGAGTATGAAACGGGTGTAATGCGACTTGATTGAAAAAAATTCATTGGAGCCCTTAAATTTTTTTTTATATATCCCTTTTCATATATAAAAGAAGTATAGACACAATTTTTTTCTATAAAAAGTGGATTTTGATATAAAAAATTCATGGAACTCACTTTAGGGTATCTTATAATCATTATTAGAGTATACTCAAATTGATGAAGAGGTATAATCATACGGTTTAAGTGGTATATGAGAAGTGGGAGTACGTACTCCCTGTGAGTACCATACCATTTTCTTATATATATATATATATATATATATATATATATATATATATATATATATATATATGTGTGTGTGTGTGTGTGTGTGTGTGTGTATATATATATATATATATATATACATATATACATATACATATATATATATATATATATATATATATATATATATATATATATATATATATATATATATATATATACATACATATATATATATATATATATATATATATATATATATATATATATATATATATATATATATACATATACATATACATATACATATATATATATATATATATATATATATATATATATATATATATATATATGTATGTATGTATGTATGTATGTATGTATGTATGTATGTATGTATGTATGTATGTATGTATTACACGCTTTGTACTCTCGAGTACATACTCCCACTTTGAATATATCACTTAAGCAAATATATTATACTTCTTTATCATTTTCAGTATACTTAAATACCAATTATAGGATATTCCAATGTGACTTGATTGGAAAATTTTCATTGGAGCCCTTTATTTTTGCTATATACCCTGTTTCATATATAAAAGAAGTATATACACATATTTTGCTATAAAAGGTAGACTTTAATGAAATTTTTCATGGAACTCACTTTGGGGTATCTTATAATCATTATTGGAGTATGTTCAAATTGATAAAGAGGTATCATCACATGATTTAAGTGGTATATGAGAAGTGAGAGTACGTACTCCTAGGAGTATGTACCATCACTTTCAATATACCACTTAAACGAACATATTATACTTCTTTATCACTTTCAGTATACTTAAAAACCAATTATAAGACACTCCGATCGACTTGATTGAAAAATTTTCATTAGAGCCCTTTATTTTTGCTATATACCTATATATATATATATATATATATATATATATATATATATATATATATATATATATATATATATATATATATATGGCTATAAAAGGTGGACTTTAATGAAATTTTTCATGGAACTCACTTTGGGGTATCTTATAATCAATATTGGAGTATGCTCAAATATATAAAGAGGCATCATCATACGATTTAAGTGGGATATGAGAACTGAGAGTACGTACTCCTAGGAGCACCATACCATTTTCATACACACACACACACTTAATTGGGACCGAATAATATATCACTTTCTCCCATTATTCATCGAGGGGTGATTCTAACAACTTTTTGTTGGTGTGCATGGTGTCTAGATAGAGGCAACATATCCTATGCGCATGACCTTATGTGTGCACATATGGACATGAGAGATCTCAACCATTCATTTCGTCATCAACGGCCGAAGATCACCCCACCGGCTCCACTTGACTGTTTTGCGAAACACCCCCCGCGCGATGCCACCTTTCTTCGTTCGCACCCCCTAGCTTTAGCTCGAGCTCTATTCCCCTTCTTCCTCCACAAGCTAGGGTTGGGAGCTCCTGCGCCGCCCGCCCCCTTGCGCCGACGCGTCTCGTGACTGATGCCGCCTCCCGCGCCTCCCCCCTCGCCTCCGCCCACGCGCCTCCCACGCTTCCCTACGTTCCGCCCGGGTCCCCCTCCCCTGCGCCTCATTCCTCTGCCGCGCCGCCCCCAAATTAATCGTCGATCATCTATCCTATCCCCTTGTGCCTACCAAGACATTTTCCTCCCATATCTTCTTCCTCTCCCGTGACATTAATCGAGCGTCGCAGTGTCTCTTCCCAAGTTTCGATGTCCGTCGGCGCCGTCTGCTGCGTCGCGGTGGCCGTAGGAGCCGCCAGAGAAGCGAGATCCGCAGCTTTCATCTCCCAGGTTAGTAAGCATGCATTCGTCTCTACACAGAATTTGGCCATTTGCCATGCCCACGCGTGCGTCTCTTTGCATTTCGTTAGTTCCAGAAGTTCGATTGATTTGTTGCTTCTGACGTTGTGTCAGTGTTTGTTTTAGGAGACGAGGGCGAATACGTTCCAAATGTTGTGTCTAGGCCATTCAGATTTTTTTAGTTCGACTCGAGATCAATTTTCTATACATTAGGAAGGAGCGCCACCGCGTACATTTAGTGCATTCATATTCACCTGTTCGGTGACTCCACCACCTCATCCTTGACGGCAGCAGAAGCAACAACATTGAGGTGCGTTTGTCAATACCGTGTGCTACTTACCCTTCTGATTTAATTTCCTAGAAGCAAGACTAAGGCAAATTCCCTGCCAGCTTGTTTGCTTTTCCCTGCCCACCTTCTTGCCCACAACCTATTTGCTCAAACGTCTCAATACCGAGAACTTCAACTTCTTATCTATAAGTTACTTAGCTTTCTTCTCATTTAGTTAAAACCAGCGTACACATTGTTAAATTGACATTGGTCAATAATTTGCAGAGTTTTTGAATTGGTCTTCTTCATTAATTCATATTTGGTCAATGCGCAAAAAATTGGTAAAGTCTATGCCTTGATGAATTATACTATGTTTGTCCCACTGCTAATACACTAGTAATTTGCATTGGTAATACGACATAAGTAGCTGTAAATCTTGATTTTGTGGAATAGAAACTTCACTATTCGATGTTTGTTCGAAATAGTAGTTCATCTCAGTGTTAATGGTAGTTTTCCGTCATGGATGGTAACCATGTCAGCATGGTTGAAATTGAAGAATATCACATGGTGCAGTAGAGTAGAGAAATTTAGTTTTCTGCAGGTCCTTTGCTTTGTACTAATGCCTATCTATTTTTTTTGCAGGCAAGTTTGACTTACTAAAGCTGGAGAAGGAACTCCCTGCTGCTGGAACTCCACCCCAAAGGAAGACTAATTCCAGGAAGAAGTTCACCCCTTGGAAGAAGAGAACAGCACGATCCGAGTGAAGCTAGAAATAGAAAACGTTCGCATGTATCTTGCCATTTTCGAGATTTATCTGTTATTTGCTTCTTTTTTTTTCAAAGACTTGTATGACTGTTTATTTGGAAGACGTGTATGATCGCCATCGGTCTTGCGAAGTTAATTCAAGATCTGGTTTGATAACGGTGCTTGTCGTTTTGCATATGGTATGACAATGTTATTTGTATGAATGCAAATCTATGCATTGAACTACAGCAGAAATTCTGCCAAAATTATGAGAGGGAACAATAACTGATTTGTTGTGAATTTGACAGGTCTCGCAAAGTTATAATCATGAGCACACCCTTTTATGTGTGCGCTTGACACACTAAATGATTCATGCATTTGTTGGATCGGTTGATCACTACATTGCTCTTGTTTATAACTGAAATGAACTCTTAGAAAGGATGTACTTGTGACTTGTTGAAAGAACAAGGTTCACATCATTCCATGGTGACAAATTGGAACAAACAACATACACACATATTCCATGGTGTCAAATTGGCATCACAAATTTGCATACACATGATATAGATACATAAATTTGCACACAAAGATTCACAATTTCCATTGATCATTCCATTGCATGAGAGAGCATCATCCCACAAACATAATTCGACGCTAGCACATCAGTGTCCAGAGTAGATTGCTTTGATTTACTTCAGAATAGAAGCCAATTGCAAATACATTTACATAGAACATTTGGTGCTGTTATTCCTTCATAAAACAATGGTTTTCAAACAGGAAAACAAATGGATGGAGTGGCTACATCTCTTTAGGTCCAGTTTCCATGATGATGAAGCACTTAACCTGTAATTACCATTCATCAGAGCCTTCCATTGGGTAGCAAAAATATGGCACATAAATTCCTGAAACCATGAAAAGATGTACAATGCATATTGAAGAGCTGATGCTTTCAGCCATGCTCAATTAGCTGACTAAAAATAAATTGTAAGAAATCGACACCATCCTATCTGTACTAATGTATAGAACACTTTCTATAACCTCACTATACTGATCAAATCCAAGTGCCCTTAATAACTCACTCTCACTTAGTTAGCCCCTAACATCTCACTCCCGCAGGTACCTAAAGAAGAAGCTCTAAAAATGTAAATCCAAATGCCTAAATATGAATGGATCTACAACAATCTCAGGAAAACATGCTACAGATGGCCTAGTGCAACATAAAATTTTAAACTGATATCATTGGCAGGAGAAAACCCACCTGAACCATGCTCGTCACCAGTGCTCCTCTCGAACTCCAATCGACGCAAGATATAAGAAATTAAAAACCAAATTACACTCCTCTAGGGACTACTCCACAACCCACAATATTAGTTCCAAAAGCGAATACCTCACACCCTTCAGCAATACCTTTTGGACACATTGAGCAGACCACGCACACTAATCTTTTAGGCAATCTAGCAACCACTTGCAGCTCCTAATGAAAACCCACATTCGGAAAAATCAAGAAAGCTTATCTCACGGTTCTGCGCAAGAGGGTCTAGAGAGCATGGGAGGCGCTGGGAGGCGGCAGGCAGGCGGGGCGTCGGCCTGCAGAGACGGCACCGACGGACACCGAAACTTGGGAAGAGACACTGTGACGCTCGATTAATGTCACCGGAGAGGAAGAAGATATGGGAGGAAAATGTCTTGCTAGGCGCAAGGGGATAGGATAGATGATCGACAATTAATTAGGGGGCAGCACGACAGAGGAATGAGGCGCAGGGGAGGGGGACTGGGCGGAACGCAGGGAAGCGCGGGAGGCGCGGGCGGAGGCGAGGAGGCGGAGGCTCTGCAGGGACGTCGGCGCAAGGGGAGGCGCCAAGGGAGGGGCAGAGAGCTCCCAACCCTAGCTCGTGGAGGAAGAAGGGAATAGAGCTCTGGTGAAGCCGGGAGGTCTTGAACGAAGAAAGGTGGCATCGCGCGGGGGGTGTTTCGCAAAACAGTCAAGTGGAGCCGGCGGGGTGATCTTCGGCCGTTGATGACGAAATGAATGGCTGAGATCTCTCATGTCCATATGTGCACACATAAGGTCATGTGCATAGGGTATGTTGCCGTCTATGTCTGTCTGTCAGTTAGTCTATGCAAATCTACAGGCTGCATGCAATTCCTGCACCCATCCAATCTTCAGATCATCAGATGGACCGACAGGGCTCGCCTAGTCTAGTAGTACAATTACAAACAATTCCGAGCTTGAACGTACAGAGAAATTAAGAACAAGGCCTAAACTACCATCAGAATCAGATACCAATTTTTTCGTCGTAATAATTAATTAAAACACTTGAGATCGATAGACATGTGCGCAGTGCAGTGTGTACTGTGTATATATATATAGCACTAGCAGATGGCGTGGACTATCGCAGCTCGGAGTACTTGAGGGAATCGGAGGAGTCGTCGTCCTGCATGAGGTTGTCCATGATCATGTCGTGCGACCTCATCGTCCCCGACCTCGCTTCCGGGAGAAGGAGAAGGAACGGCCTCTCCGCCGCCGGGGCCTCTCCAGCGATCGCCTCTGGATCTCCTTCACAACCTCCGACATGCATGCGCCTCCTCGCCTCGCGTTGATGCACCTCACCGCGGTCTCCGCGATCTTCCATATCGAGTGCACGCTTGTAGTACTCCCCGGATCGAAGGATCGATGATTGCCTCGATGTCTCCACTCGTAGTAAAACTTGGCCTGCATTGCATTCCATACCATATGTCTAGCTTAATGTCAATCTCAAGATTTTATCAAGGTTTCATCAAGATGGAGCAAGCAGAGGTGATCGCAAGTGCAAACCCATGGTCCAACGTTAGGAAGTGCTCCCCAAAAGTCATGGTGGATATCGGTGGCGGCCCGAGATCACTCGAGGAGGATGATCCCAAAGTCGTAAATGTCACTCTTCTCCGTCATTTCTTTGGGAGATGTAGTACCTGCAGGCAAATGCAAAAATTAATACATTAGTATTAACAAGTCCATGCATGCATATGTAAACACTTTTTTTTTTAATCAAACCAGCAGGAGGATTTTCCGTTATATTAATATAGAAGGAGCGGAGTGAAACCGCAAGGGGTCAGAGTTAAAAGAAACAAGGCCTAATTACAGAGAAATGAAACACTCCAAAGATTTAGCCCCCGCAAGGAACCAAACTGTTCCCTCCTCCTTAATCTTAGCTAGTAGATCGAGGGGCGCTGAAGCTCTGTTGTTGAAGATTCTTGCGTTTCGTTCCTTCCAAAGCTCCCAAGAGATTAAGATCGTGATCGTCGTCGTGGTCTTCCGAGAGGAGCCTGACGCCTTTGCCACATTTGCCCACCAATCTAGGATGTTCGTGTAACAGGGCCAGGTGGAAGGTTGGAGGCTTTCAATACTGCCGATCCGCCATGAGCTTCCAACACGGCCGAGTAACGACTACTGGCAGTGATGAGGTGCAGGATGGATTCGGTGTGTCTGCAGAGGCGGCAGAAGCGATGGTTTGGCCACCCCTAACTTCAAGCCTGTCAGAGGTCCAAAGCTTGTTTTGAATTGCTAACCAAGCAAAAAGTTTTTCCTTTGGAGGGGCTTGGGATTGCCAGATTAAGGCTTTGTAGTTGGTCGCTATGAAACCCAAGAAATGTAAGGCGTAGGCGGATCTCGAGGAGTAGGTTCCACTCTAGCTTAGTTTCCAAGAGATCTCGTCGGGGGTGCCTTGAATCAGTTGAATTTGGTTGATTTTGGTCCAGAGTCGTACGAATTGATCAATGTGTAGTGCAGAGAACCCTGCCATGAGATTGATATCCTGCACCCAACGCCCATTCTGTAAAGCCGAGAAAATAGTCTGATTTTTGCGAACAGACGAAGCAAAGATGCTAGGAGCTAAGTCTTTGGGGGCCTCTCCAAATAACCACGCCGAAAACCAGAATTTGGTCGTTTTCCCATCCCTGAGAGTTATCCTTGTTGCTGCAGCAAAAAGATTCCGGTCCGAGTCATGAACAGGGATTTCCATACTGACCCAGGGTTTAGAAGGGTTCTTCCATTCTTGCCAGAGCCAACACAGTCTGATTGCCGAGGAGAATTGCGGAAGGCTGATGATGCCTAGACCGCCGAGATGGGTTGGACGACACACTCTAACCCAGTTGATTTTGCACTTGGCACCCGAGAGATTATCATGTCTGGTCCAAAGGAAACGCCGCCTTATTTTGTCGAGGGTGATGAGGATCGCTTTGGGGATTTTGAAGACTGTGAGGTAGTAAATTGGAATCGAGGTGAGAACCGATTTTACTAGGGTGGCCCGCCCTGCTGGGGAAAGGAGACACCCCTGCCATCCTGCTAGCCTGCCCGCCACCTTGTCGAGAAGGGGTTGAAAATCCACTCTACGAAGCCTTCTGAAGGTAAGCGGAAGTCCCAAGTACTTGATCGGGAAGGTTGAGCGGGTTGCCGGGCAGTCCAGAAGGACCGAGGTAAGGTCTAAGTGGTCGCAGCTGATTGGAAGCACTGTACTTTTCTGGAAATTGGTATGAAGGCCGGTGGCCTGCCTGAAGTTGAGGATGATCTGCGTGGTTATGTAGATTTCACTTGGGTTAGGATTAATGAAGATAGAGGCATCGTCCGCGTAGATGGAGGTTCTGATACTGGCTAGGCGATCGCGCATGGGAGCGAGGTATCCCAAGTCCGTAGCCACCTCTAGGAGGCTTTGAATGGGGTCAATGGCTAGGATGCAGAGGAAAGGAGAAAAAGGATCTCCTTGTGAAGTCCCCGCCCATGGATGATCACATTGCGGGGATGCCGTTGAGAAGGACTTTCGATGAGGCGGACCTTAAGAGGTCGCCACCCAATTAGTCCATTTGAGGAAAACCTCTTTTGTTAAGCAGATCCGAAGGTAGTCCCAAATAACCGAGTCAAGGCCTTGGCAATATCAAGCTTGAAAAAGAGCGAAGGGTTTTGGAATGGTGAAGTCTTGTGATCGAGTTACGGACGAGAGGAAGTTGTCATGGATGCTTCTTGTTTTGATGAAGGCGCCTGAGCTCTCGAGACCAAAATTTGTTGAGGCACGGGCCACCCCAGCGCTAGCTTTTAGCAATCCACTTGCCGATCCCATGAATAAGGCTGATAGGTCTATAGTCTTGTACTTTGTTGGCACCCTCCTTTTTTGGGATCATCACAATATTAGCTGTATTAAGAAGGTGGAAATGCGACGTGCGCAGGGAGTGAAAGCTGTGGAAAACTGTCATGATATCTGCTTTAATGATAGACCAGCACGATTTGTAGAAGTTAGTAGAGAAGCCTTCCGGCCCCGGGGCTTTGTCTCCCGGTAGTTGGTCTAGGGCTAGGCGCACTTCAGATTCCGTGAAGGCGTCCTACAGGGAGTGCAAATCTTGTGGCAGGGGGTGTAAGTTCTCCCAGTTGAGGTCCGTGTCGCGCGGAGCTAGCCTGGCCAACATTTCCTGGAAGTGCTTTTGTATTAGGTCTTCTTTCTCGGAGTGCGAGATCGCCCAGCCCAGGCCGTTCTGAAGTTTTGGAATGAAGTTTTTCCTTTTGTGACTATTTGCTTTAATATGGAAGAATTTTGTGTTTGCGTCATTCTCTCTGAGGTTGGTGATCCGGGAGCACTGGCGTTTTCTGGTTTGCTCAATCATAGCTAGCCCCAAGACTCTCTTCTTTAGGTTGGCCCTCAGGGTCGATTCTGAGGTCGATAGGACCCTGCACTCTTGGGCCACATCGAGCCGGAGAATAAGCTTTAAAGCCATGTGAAGGAGCTTAGGCCGAGGAAAGAGGGAAGAGCTCCACGATTTAAGAGCGGAAGTCGATGACGCTAGCTTGTGGTGCAGCCTATGCATAGGTTCTGTGTGCCTACAAGGTGCTAACCAAGCCTTTTGAACCGTCTCGAAGAACCCTGGCATCTTGATCCAGAAGTTTTCGAAGCGGAAAGTTTTGGGGCGAGCGGGTCCGGAGAAGTTGGACAGGAGGAGGGGGCAATGGTCGGAAATCGAGGAAGACAGCGCCTGAAGAAAGTGGTTGTCGAAGAGGGTGTCCCAGCCTTCATTAGAGAAGACTCTGTCCTCTGACCAGGATGGGTCTTTGACGTTCACTGCTCCAAGTGAACTTTCTGTTTTGGAGGACTGAAGTTGATCAACTAATTAACACTTGAATGAAATTGACGCCACTTCACTCACTGTGGGTCCAGGTACCCCAATGTCCCTCGAACATTGGTTGAGGCATGAGACTCCTCGGCTGCGAATTTCGAAAGCCCAAAGTCGGACACCGTGGTCCGAGAGGCAATATAAATCTTAACCACTAGTGACAGAATCTGAACCTTTTGCTGAATCCTCAGCAATCTCAAGACGTTTGATCCAATTAATGTGCCTTTCGCGTCCTGAAAACGATCATATCTGTTAAAATACATTCCATTTTTTTAAAATAAAAAATGTGATCGACACACAAAGCAAGATAATCGAATTACCATGAAGATGTTCTTTGAGAGTACCATTCTGCATGAACTCGTAAACCAGGATGTTCTTCCCATCTTGATGGCAGTATCCTAAAAAGGCAACCAGATTCCTATGGTGTATTCTTGAAAGCAAGGACACCTGGACATATGCAATTGGTGGTAAGAGAACACATTACTGTGATGTACTAGTAGTAGTATATGTGAATATTATTAGTATATGCAAATGAACAGAAAATAACATCCTACCTCATTTGTAAACTGCTTCTTCCTTTGGTATGAATCGTTTGTAGGCACTTTCACTGCAATCTCCTTTCCATCTGTCAGCTTCCCATAATACACTATCCCAAAATCTCCAGAACCGACCCTGTTTGCAAAGTTGTTGGTCGCCACTTCAAGGTCAGATAATTCGTAGGGATGAGCTGTCTCAGTGGCAATTTCGCAGGACTGAGCGCTTGACTTCTCTAACTTCTGTGCAGGCAGGACCTTCGTAAGATCATCTGGACCAAAGGAAGGTTACAAAGAGTTCAGAACACAAAAGGACACTACATGAAGATATGATAAGACAAGAGGAGACTTCCTTCCTTGACCTTCTGCTGAGTATTTCTTAACGGTTTTGCATGTTAGCATGTAGCAACAGAGGGCAGCGGCAAGTAAGAAGGATATTCCAAGCAACACAGATATAGTGATTATTACGTGACGCTTCTCTTGCTTCCCTATTCCAAGATACATGTTCCCTGAGTAACTGAAAATTCACAATGAGGAAAGCTTAGATTAGCTGGTAGCAAACTATTTAGATAGATACCCTTGAACCTTGTAGAAATCACACGTTATCGGGATTACTGGAGAAACAAAAAGAACAACATAAGGTTGCAAACATCAAGGTTTCAGGAGTAACTGGTATAGTTGCAGCGGGTGCTATTATACAGTAAGAACCAACAAATGAGCAGCCAAATGCATTTTGCAAAACCTAGGTAGCCAAGAACATTCCATGGAAGAAATGACACATGGTTTGTAGACCTAAAGACTTTAGGGGTTTAGGGGTTATGAATACAAGAGTAATGAATGACTGCTTATTAACTAAATGGATTTGGAAGATCTATACTGCTAATAATGAGTTGTGGTTTAGAGTTTTAAAGGCAAAGTACTTTCATGGAAAGCTTTAGAGACACCAATCCTTTGAATGGATCTCAGTTTTGGAAAAGCCTGCATAAGGTGAAACATTTATTTCACAGGGGGCTTGCTTTCAGTTTGGGGATGGTAGAAATATTGCTTTCTGGAAAGATGTTTGGATTGGTGAGTGCCCTCTGAATGTCCAATTTGACAAGCTGTTTAAGATTTGTCAATTTCCTGATGCTAGTGTGGCTGATTGTTACTCTGAAGATGAGTGGAAGATCAATTTTACTAGAACCTTTGGGGATGAGGAGATTAGACAATGGAATCTCTTGAAAGATTCTATCAGGGACATTGATTGTAATGAGGGGGTGGACAAAACTTCTTGGGGTCTGGAGAAATCTGGCTTGTTTTCAGTTAAATCTATGTATAGGCAGTTGGTTTTTTTTTTGGAGGGGGGTGGTTTGTGTTGAACTTCCAAAAACTCTGGAAGAGTAAAATTCCTTTAAAAGTTAAGATTTTCATTTGGCAATGCTACCTTAACAGGGTCCAAACCACTGATCAATTGACAAAAAAGGTGGAAAGGTGAGGAGAATTGTGTTCTTTGTAAGAAGGGGGAAAGTATTGACCACATCCTTTTTTCTTGTATGATGGCTCAATTTGTCTGGTTTTGCATAAAGGAAGTACTAGGCTGGGAGAGAATCCCTACTTCTTTAGATGATTTTCAGTTACATTGGCTTGAAAAAAAGGGGGCTAATGACTGCCACATTACTTTGTTTAGCTTTGCAGCTCTTGTTTGGAACCTCTGGAAAGTTAGGAACCGGATGGCGATTGAGAGAAGTTTCCCTAAGCAACCCATTGAAGTGATTTTCAAAATTATGTCTTGTTTGCAGCGTTGGAAGGTCCTTACCAAAGAGGGTGAAAGAAGAATTCTGGAGTGTTTTCTGAGGAAATGCGAAGACTGAATCAAGATGACTAGTTTAGCCACTGCTTAGTTGACCTTGTCTGTCTTAGGTGATGTGTTTGCTACCTTAGTTTTGTCGCTCCTTGCTTCAGTTAGTCTGGTCTTTCCCTGGTTAGCTGGTAATCCCAGCTTGGTGTCTTTTGTTGCTCTGTAAGAAACCTGTTATCTGCTTTCTATAAAAGCAGGGTTTTAACCCTTTTCAAAAAAAAGAAAAAGAAATGACACATGATCAAATCCATAAGTAATGTTGTATATCTAGGAAAGAATACGCACTTGAAAATAATGCTTTTACTTAGCAGAGCCCTGGGAATGACTCCAGATAGCTTGTTATTCTGAAGATGCCTGCATTGGTGAAACATTGGAGTTTACCTTCTAGGTAAGATGCAAGAATATGAACTGCATACTACTAATTTTGACGCTATAAACAGTGGTTTCTGATATCACAGGGTTCAAGTATCAAAGCAAGGAATCATGTCGTATCCAACTAAATGATTGAACAGACACATGAAGATAATCCGAGGAAAAAAATTAAAGTCTACCTTAATGACCTACTTTAAACTTACTGACCAGTCTGCAAAAATCGGGTGGTTAGCTATTCGGCGGCGGTGTTGGACGGTTGACCATCTAAGGCGTCGGGGACTGCCAAATCAAGGGTTTTGTGTTTTCTGCAGACACCAGGAAGAGACCATAGATCGTCTTCTGAAAGGATGCGCTGTAACAGCGCAACTTTGGGCTCGCTTCGTTTCACAGATCAGTTCGCGTTGCCCTATACCGAGTGGTTGTACGGCAACCTTTCAAGACTTCTAGTTGACCGCCCGATTGTCAACTATATAGACTCTTGTATCAGTCTAGTCTCGTGGATGATTTGGAAAGAACGCAATCAAAGGATCTTCAACCACATCGCCATATCAGTCGACCAACTTCTCCACAAGGTTCTTCAGGAGCATCAGCTTTGGTGCTTGGCGGCGGGGCATCGAGTGGGGTTGGCGATGCAGGAAGAGTAGTCCTTGTTAGAGATATATGTATAGTGTGATATTCCCCATTGTTATGAGGGGTTATTTGCATATTCACCTCCTGTACTTTGTATATATATACTAGCCTTTTGGCCCCTTGGCAATACAAGTTGCTATTCATAACATGGTATCAGAGCCAATTAGGTTTTCCTCTCCTGGACACACAACTCGTCCTCCTCGCTTAGCGCCGCCGCGGCGCTTCGCCCTAGTTGCCACCTTCGGCTTCCCTGCCTGCCCTAGCCACCGCCGGCGGCTTCCCTCCCCCCTCTGGCGCCACCGCTTGCCTCGTTGGGTATAGCGCCGCCTCGCTCATCGTCTTCGCCTCCAGATCGCCAGGCGCTTCTTCGTCGTCACCGCCCGGATCTAGCTCGCGACGCACCTCTCGTGGCGCTCTCCGTGGGTCTCCCAAGCCACCGCCGTCGCGGCCACAAGCAAACAAAGAAGAACTACATGTGCATCGGCGCGTACCTCGGCATCGTCTTCAGTGAGATTGGATTATCCATTGCGGTCGCCGCTTCTAGATCCATCCTCCCTGGCTTGGATCCGGGCTCCTGCCGCGGCGCCGTCACCCACGCATCTTGAGCGTCCCCAACGCTCTCGGGTGCCGAGCTGCCTCCGCCACCGCCGGATCGCCGCCACTGGGATCGCCCGCCGCTGCTGGCTTGATCCGCTCTCGCCAAGGCCATCACCCACGCATCTCGAAGCGCCCCGACGCTCGACCGCCGAAGCCGCCTCGCCGCCGCCGATCGCCACCGCAGCCGCCGCCGACGGGATCGCCGCCGCCATCGCCTCGGGAACCTAGTTCTCCTCGCGGCGCTACTTTTGTGGGCCACATTGAGCCGCCCGTCTGTAAGTAAGTAAGCGAAAGAAAAAAGAAAGAAAAAAAGGAAGAAAGAAAAAAAAGAAAAAAAAACGTCGATCTAACCGCCGCCATCCAAATACCGTCTCACCGATGGCTTCCGCTTGCTCGAGTGGTGCCGGTTCTGCTGCCACTCCCCTCCGTTTCGCCACTCGCCCACCTACTACACCGACTACTCCACGCTTCAAAGACACCGCTTCCTCCAATGGTCGCCGGTGGTGGTGGCCGCCTCCATCTAGCGGTCGCCGTCCTCATTGCTCCTATGCGACAAGGTTGGCCACATTGAATCCAGCTATAAGGCGGCATCTTTCACGCCGTTCTTCTACTAGCACCGACCGGTGCTTCTACATCGACGCTCAATCGACTTCTTCCGCAGCTTTCTCATCGAGCAGAGATAGCCGACTTCGACGCCTACTTGCCGCTTGTGTTCTCCTCGATAGGTTCTGCGGTTCACATCGACTCTTCGAGCATCGCGAAACCACCCCTCCACAACAGCACCTCCCGTGGATTCTTGATTCGAGCATCTTTTCACATGACTTCGATTCTTCCACTGCCTTTCATTACACCTCTTAATTCTCCGCCGTTGTTCTTACTACTAATGGTACCTCTCTTTCGCTCTCGGTCGGGGACCCCTTAGCAACTCATCTTTTATGTTCCTTCATTGCTCATGTTCCTCGCCTTACCATGTAGCTTCTTTTGCTGGGCATACATCGACCTTAGTTGTCGGGTAATTCTCGACTCGACTCTTGTTGTGTTCAGAACCGCCACACGGGAGCTCGTTGGTTCTGCCTCGGCGCCTTTGACTCACAGCTGCCTCTGGGAGCTTGATCTGCTTCACCTTCCTTCCGCTGCCACCATCGTTGCGGTCTCTCTCCGCTTCTGCCGCTCCATCTACCGGCTCTTTCCAGCAGTGGTATCACCGTCTTGGTCATCTGTGTGGATCTCGTCTGTCGTCTTTAGTTCGTCATGGCCTTCTGGGGTCTGTCTCAGAAGACGTGTCTTTAGATTGTCAGGGGTGTAAGTTAGGTAAATAGATTCAGCTTCCTTATCTTCATAGTGAGTCAGTGTCTCAGCGTCCTTTTGATCTTGTTCATTCAGATGTTTGGGGTCCGCCCTTCGTTTGAAAGGGGTCATCGATATTATATCATATTTATCGATGATTTCTCTCGCCACACTTGGATATATTTTATGTCTTCTTCGTAGTTAGGCATTGTCTATCTATAAACAATTTGCCATTATGGTTCGCATACGCTTCTCCACTCCTATTCCCCGTCTTTCGTGGCCGATTCGCTAGCGACTACCTCTCGTTACACCGCACAGCCTTCCTTGCCGAAAGCAGGCACTCTCGCCGCTTCTCTTATCCCGGTGCTCATGCTCATAATGGTGTCATTGAGCGCAAGCATCGCCACCTCCTTGAGACGACCCGCAATCGATGATTGCCACCTCTATTCCACCTCACTTTTGGGCCGAGGTCGTTTCCACTACCACCTATCTCGCCAACATCCAACCCTCTTCGCTTCTTTAGGTGCGATCCCTATTGAGCGTCTATGTGGTCTTCTTCCCGACTACTCGCCTTCGATGTTTGGTGCGCTTGTTATAGTTCTCCTCGCCCTCAAGAACGCACTAAACCGACCGTCACCGTTGAGTGCGTCTTTTCGGGATACTGATGCCGAGCACAAGGGCTATCGGTGTTGGGATCCTGTTGGTCGACGGATGCGGATTTCTCAGGATGTGACTTTCGACGAGTCTCGTCCCTTCTACCCACGTCCTGCCTCTCCTTTGACTTCCTCTGTGGAGTCTCTGTCTTTTTTGACCTTTCCAGATACACCTATATCTGTCTTGCCCTCATCCACCTGTTCCACTGAGTCTCCACATATTCTTCCTGTGGCCTCTCCGCCAAGAAATCGCCGCCGCTTGCCTCTCCTGCGCTCCTCCCACTACAAGACCTTTTCCCTTCTCTTCTACACTCGCCGACCTCAGATTGAGGATCTTCCAGATGAGCCATCTTCTCTCGATGTTCCATCTTCTCCGGTGCTTCATCTTCCCCGATGAGTCATCTTCTCCTCGCCACGCCTCCGCGATCACCACGATTCGGCCTCCCGCCTGCTTTTGCTATTCATAAAAGTCATCTCAGATTCTTGTCGGTCGCCCCACTTTTCACCGTAAATTGTATTACTGTCTTTTGCTAAGCTTTCGTTGCCAGTTTTACTGGCCGCCAGAGCTTTCTTCCTCCCCTTTGTATACTCCGTAAACTTGATTCCGATTTTCCTATAATATTATGATGTGCGAAGCTTTTGCACATCCTTGAAAAAAAAGTCTGCAAGATATGCAAGAACGCCATGATAATTATCCAAGTGGTTTTAAAGTATGTACATGCAAATCTCATATTTCTCACTTGTGTGATCAATTTTTCTCTGCAACGAACCAGTAACCAACGCTATGATGAAAAACTCACAGTTCACTCAGCTTCGGTAAACTGCTCAGATAGGAAGGTACACTGCCAGTCAGTTGATTGTTCTCGAAGTGACTGCATTTTTGTAATGAGAAAAATATCATGAGAATATACATGAAGACACAAATGTTTGGTAAAAACAGAAATCAGCCAGTCAGCTGATGCAGTTCCTCACATGATTGACAGGTTTGAAGAGCCACTGAGGTCTGGAATTGGACCTATCAACATGTTATTATCGAGTCGGCTGCAAGGAAGTTTGACACGTTAACCAGCCCTTCAATGGAAGGAAAACATATATTCATGTACTAATCTCCATTCTCAGAGCAGAAAGGCAATGCTGGAAATTCTTACATCTCTGCTAAGCATGACAGACCCGCAAGTTCTGGTGGTATGTTCCCTGTCAAGTTTTTACCTGAAAGGTTTCTGTTCACAACTAAGGTTGTCAGTATCAAGTTTAAATACAGATACTTCATGAAGAGAGGAAGCATTCAATGACATATTATAAATACCATACGGAACTACAGAATTCAGAAGATCATCAATATACAGAGGTTTACGGTTGAGATAGATGGAGTCAATTACATTGAAATTACTCTCGGTTGTGATTCTGAACTGCATTTCACCCAAGACCACGGTTAAGGTAGACACGGATCGCCATGACGCTAGGTTTGCCATGACAGGTGCTGCACCATTGTCAAGAGGATAATCGTATCAATTAAGCAGGCCACACCAAAGCAAAAAAAAAAAAAAAACACGATGTGCAGCATCAACAAAGACGAGAGTTTTTACCATCTGGGGAACCAAGATCTATGTGGATGTATTTGTATATCTCAAAGGCATTCAGAATAGGACCCTTGGATGAATCATTGGTCTTCCGAAATGCAAATGAGAGGACAAATGGGAGCGATATGTTGAAGAACCCTGGCTCGTATAACCGGTATTTTCCTGGTGCGTTTTCACCAATATCTACTGTTGGTTTACTGACATTGGGCACACCAGGGATGAACAACTTAAATTTCCGTGCCTCGGGAACGACAAATTCTTCGACTTCAGCAAAGTAGGAGAATGCCCATCCATTTCCAGGGAAACCATTCAGGTTTAGCTGATACGTGAGCTCACCGAGCGAACCCACAACTGCAGTCTGCATGACCTTCTGTGGCGGCCTCTCGTTGGAGTTAACAAAGACGGGCTTATCAGTGCTCAGTGGACACATTGATTGTCCCAGGAGCAACATCAACCAAATAGTTGGCCCTTCTGACTCATGTCAGACTCCCATATTCTGTCATATGGATCGTCTGGGTATCTGGATTACGATTAAATCAGTCGTAGATCGTAATTAAGAAGGCGCATTTTTCCAAAGGAAGAGAATCAACAGAAACAACTGAGTAGTAGCTAGATCATCATACGGCTCATATATATATATATATATATAGTACCTAACAGGATCGGTTGTAGGAGCTCCAAAATTGATCCTTGCGGACAAGCTGAGGAAGGAATCGGCTTCATACGCGGTGTAGTAGAGTGAGCCGTTGAACTGGCGGAGCTCGAGCGTGGAGATGAATGGCTGGCCGGTGGTGGCGTTGGAGAGACAGACGCTGATGGTGGGAGATAGAGCCAGCACGACCATCTCCTTGGTGACAACCTTGGTCTCGTCGTAGATGACGATGGTGGACCAATGGGTAGCCCCCACGTAGACGTCGTGTCGGACCCAGATTTAAAATACTGTGCTATTTATTAGATCAGTAGATAGCACTCACAGTTACGTTACTGAATCAAATTATACATAGCGTAGATAAAACCATACCATTCATTAATTAACACATCAGAGCTTTACATAGACCGCATCGAGTCGGGTTCTACAAAAGGGCCGAACGAGGCCAAAGATTACATTACAAAAGCGGAAACGACAACGGAAGTAAAAGTGGGTAGAGCACATCTCTCCACAGACAAGTGACTGAGAAAACCCGTGTGCGTCCGATATTACCTAAAGACTTAGATAATATAGGATGCACGTAAGCACCAACGGAGTCAACTAGACTGGGGTGAGACTAGAACAACTAAAGACTACACGACACTTCGCCATCTCTCGGACCTCCATTTTTGGATCATCGAGTATACGTAGTCTTCGTGATTTCGCTTCGAGGATTTTGGGGAAAGGACGAGAATGAGCACAACTTCGTGTTTCATGAGCCAACACACAATGCAATAGTATACATGCAATGTTTAACAAAGATGGCTCAGGTTCTTTTATTTGCTAAAGCAATATTTTGAATTATCATAATTACAAATTTCTATCACTTAGCATTTTAACAAATTGCATTTTATTAAAGAGAGTAATTGTGCAATATTTATTTTAGTAGAGGTTCCCTCCAGCGGAAACTCTACCTTATGCATTTTTTGATCGGAGCTGCCTCCAATTACCACCATCGTTGAGCTCGACGACTCAGGTAAAATCCAACACAGGGCTAGGTGAGCCCTTCCACCATTTTCCATACCATCCACAAATTTGTTGAAATAGAACTAACTCAAGTTAAGATTCTCATGTCCGCCTTTGACCCTAGGCACGGCTGTTTAAACAGTTTAGACTCTGCAGAGGTTGTACACTGTACCCACAAGAGATAGTCATACCCGTTACCCCACATGATTCCGTAGTCATGTAGTTGGGCGACCGTCACAGTAACCTTTCAAACTACCTTGCTCTTTCCGTCATCTCACCCATATGGGGTTGCGCGTATACGTTGCGCGGGATCGTTGTACTCACAGCGTTGGGTGTAGATTTGGACTACCCACAACTACCGGCAACTCACCCATTCAAGCTGGATGTACCCAAGCTTGCGCGTTTCCATTACTCCACCGTGTGAGACACATTCAGGGTTTAATAATTTTACTAAGCCAAGTTGCATTTTGCAAACTTGCGGTTGTACTTGTTTAACACGGGAGGTCGTGACAAGATTAAGTCCTTAGGGTTATCTGAGCGGTTCATTCCACATACCACGTGCTTCGTTAGCACCCACCGCCTCACTAACCACCCAGATAGTTTTAGCAATCCTTAGGGTTTTGAGGAGTAAAACCAAATTATTCTATTCCTTTTAGTCAATGGACCACCAATGACTATCCAAATCCTTTCATGTTTGAAGAATGATCGCTTGGGGTATTTTAATATCCTAAGATTTAAGCAAGACTAGCATGTCGCTAAGTACAACCTATAGCTAGTATTACCATATATTTACTAAGGTGGCAAGGAATAATGGATTCAATAACAATGGATGGTATATTAATTAATTAATCAACAAATGGGTGTTTAAATACCTTAAGCTTTAACATACATTTGATTAAATAATTAAAGCATGCAATTTTGGTTAATTTAAATGAATATAATTTGCATAAAGTGTAGGATCAATATGATCAAAGCATTGACTCACCTTGGATATAGGTAAGAGGATCTTGACAATCTTGTGCTTGATCGGCGGGGATCCTCCGCGTCTTCAATCCTAATCGGACGATCGTACCGGAAAAAGACACAACAAAACAAAGAGAGCAAATAAATAATAAAGAACAATAAATGAACTCCAAATTGAACAAGACCTATGCCATTAGCAAGATCTTGAATTTACAAAATTTTAGAAACTAATTTCACTTGAATCGGAGTTACGACGAGGGAGAACGGAGCTTCCGAAGATTGAATGGGAATTAAAAGAGAGAGAGAAAGGGAGATGGTGCACAGCACAGTGCTTGAACCGGGTCTACGCGCACAGGGGGGCACCAGAACAGGAAGGGAGGGGGCCCATTTGGCAGTGAATGAGAGGAGGGGGGGTTCAAGCCACTGGTTGGTGGGCCCTTGGCCGGTTCATCCCCAAATCAAATGGCCTTCGGCCACAGAGAGCAGAGGGCGGTGGAGACGGCTCAAAGGCGGTGGCGGCGCCGGCGATTGAGGGCGCGGGGAGGCCAACAGCAGGCGGAGCAAGGCCTCCAGAAGGCGGCGGACCCAGGGGGTGGCGGCGCTTCGAGAGGGGCGGAAGCGGCGGCGGCGGGCGCACTGGTTTGGAGGTGCGTGGCGGCGGCGATGGCGCGGAGGGGAAAGGGGCGCGCGCATGGGCAGCGCGGGAGCTTGGGGAAACCGACGGGATGACCCGGGCGGCCCGGGGGGGGACGATTTGGTCCGGCGACGGCGACCATGGGCAGAGGAGAAGGAGGCACGGCGGGCGGCGGCGGCACCTCTCGGCGATGGGGAAGGCGAAGGGAGGAGGGGGATGGGATCCTTGGGCCTTGAGGCGCGTGGTGACTTGGTTGCCGGAGGCGTAGGCTCACCGGAGCGGCGAGGGAGCGGGGAGGCGGTGCGGCTAAGGTGAGTCCTTTGTGGCTTCTTTGTTTGGTGGTTCTTACCGGGAGCTCGGGGGCGGCGTGGGAACGAAGGAGGGCCACAGGGGAGCTCTTATAGGCGGCCATGGGAGGTGAGGGAGCTGCCGGGGGGGGGAAGGCATGGTCGCTGCGTGGTCCCATGCAGCGGCATGGCGGGCTCGACACGGGCGCAGCTGCAAGACGTCGTGGACCGACCAAGGACAGGCGAGGCGGCGCGGCAGGGGGCGACGGCTTTGCGCGTCCACGCTGGCGTGAGTGCGTGCGTGCGCGCACGGCTTGGTCGGCGAGCTCCTGTGCGGAGAGACGGCGAGGACAAGCGTGACGAGGGCGCAGTCGGCCGAGAGGACAGGGCGAGGCGGTGGGCTCTAGGGTCGCGGCTGTTAGCGGAGCTCACGGAGGCGGGGACGGTAGCTCAGAGAGCATGCGGAGGAGGGGGCGCTGCCAGGAGCTCGTGGAGGGGCGGTGACCCGGGGAGGACAGAGAGAGGGAGGCACTGGGTGAGCTGACCCAAGGAAGATGGTGCTGCTGCTGGCCAAAGAAATGGAGAAAGAGAAACAAGCCGGGCTAAAGGGTTGGGCCGGGGCAGCTGGGGCGGCCCGTCAATTTTATTTTATTTTTCAGCGGGCGGAAGAAGAATCGGACTAGCTAGGCTGGAATTGTCGTGTTGTGTCACCGGCCATTTCATTCAGTAAAATCCGCATTAATTTGAAATGAAAGAGAGGCCGGTGCACTGCAGGGAGTAACAGAGACTCGAACAAGATGGGTTTGCGCTTGCTTGCTTGGCGATTTTGTTTTGGCCGAGCGCTAGCTGCAAGGAGGAGGAGGAGAAAACATGGAATCAGGAGATTGGTTTCTGTGACGCGCGCAAGCACGTACGCAGGGAATCAAGAGGAGAGCAAACATGGAGTAGGACGCATGCAGATCGAGAAGCAGGTGCAAGAAGAGCTAGCTAGCGGCCGGGGAGAAGCAATTAGTATGATTTATAAATTGGGGCATATATGCTGCAAGGAATTGAGGCAGGAAGTTACCAGGCATCTGAGCGACTGAGACGGAGAAGAAGAAGAAGAAGAGCGGCAGCATATTATGTGTAGTTGAAGGTGGCCGCCGCCAAGTCCTCTTCTCTTTTCTTGGCACGAAGGAACGAGCTAGGCTAGGAGGGGAGGAACTAGAGCTTGTTCTAAATAGATCTTTCTTACCTGCTAAGTAAGCAAGTGCATCTTGTAGTGGTGGTTTTTGGGATCCCCCCAAACTAACAAAGTCTTACATTTAGCAGAAGTAAGAAAGGCAACACTAGGCAGGCAGGCTCATCACTTCACTGATGGTAATTAAGAGTGAGTGAGTGAGAGAGCGAAAGCGAGCAAGAAGATCCAAGAGGAGAGAGAGCTCAGCAAGGCAAAGGCAATTGAAAAGAAGAAAGGAAAAGGAATATTATTACGTCGGTGGGTGCGGTGCAGTGCAGCAACGCTAGCTGCAACTGTAAAGTCTCGTACCTTACCGGTGCGGATAGAGAGAGCAGCTGATGCTCGACGATGGGTTCGTGGGAGGGAAGGGCCGTACGTGAATCTGGAATTCTAGCTTTTCATGTCATGGCATGGATGGACGCCTTTAATTTCCGCTCCAATCGACTGACCTTCCTTCCTCCGTTGCGCATGGGTTGCCTGCACCTGCTCAGCACATTCGTCGTGCTGGTGACACACGTTTACCTAGAATCTTCAACGTCAAAGTTAAGTAATTGTATGTTTTATCGATAGGTTATCTATTAAAGTAAAAACGGAAGCCAGCACGTACGTTCGCTCTCGAGGGCTAGAAGGTACCATATTAATCGGAGTAAAGACTTACACCGCTGATTGCGGTGGGTCCAGATAACAACAAAGGCATATTAGCCTTATATGTACGAGGGTTTTACAGCTTTATAAGGAATACAAACTATATTTCCATGACAAGCATTAATTAGAGTTGTTGTATAACAAGTACAGATTCTATGTTTTGATATAAACACGTATGTACGTATAATGTATGGGATGTAGAATTGCAATGCACTCAAAAGCTGGATAAAGGCAGTGCACATGATGGAAAGAAAGCCATCCCTATATATTATTATTGTTTTAGGATTATAGGTCCAGTCCAAGCAAGAGTAAGAGACAATTCTCCTTCTCAAGAGATGAGAGAGTTGTAACATCCCGGATTTTCCAGTTTTGTATATATTCTGTGTTGGCTCTGAACTCTTGTAATGTTGTTTCCTTAATGGAAATGGGGTGCAAACCTTCTATCAACAAAAAAAACATCCTAGATTTTGCTCCATTTTAAAACTGTATGATTGTCATGAATTTTAAAAACTTTGGTTGCATTTCAAATTTCCAAAAGCTTTGTCTTGCAATTTAGAAATTGAAAACAATTTCTTGCCTCAAATCAATCGGAATTTGCAAAAACCTAAAATTGTGCAACCCACAAATATTCAAGACCTGGTATTGCAAAACATTTCAAAGTTTGAATTCAAATTCAAGTTCAAATCATATTTTGATTTGCAAATAAAAAGTCAAACCTTCTTTTCTCCCGCCCCTTGGGTCTAAACCCACCAAGCCACCCAAACCACCAGATTCTTTCTTCCTTCCCTTCTTCCCCCTGCCCAAGTTGGCCCACGTTGTCACCCTCCCTCCTTCCTGCCTCTCCGCCGTGGCCCGGTGCCATAAGCAAGCCGAGCCCGACAAGCAGCGGCATCCCATCTCTCTCCTCTCACACCCTCATCGACCACTGGGCCCATTTCACCCGCCACCCTTGCCCTCAGACATCTTCCTCCTCACACCCCTATCTCTCTCATGCTCGCTCTGCTCTCCCGCACAAGCATTTCCAGAGGTGTCTCACTTAGGTTGAAATGCGACACCGCCAAGGGCATCCTCTATGTCGCACTTCACGCTGTAGCATTTTGGGTTAGACTTGATGATCTGTGAATATCTGCCGCACGGCTAAGGCCCTGCATTTGACCACCTCCTGACGGTCTCGCTTGCATTTGTACGTAGCTTGCCCGACCTTGTTCTCTTCAGACTCCCACGACACATGGGAGCCTTCGTTAACGCACGAGGTTATCGAATCGGTATGTATTCCACTCGGATAGAACCGCCGCTTCCACAAAGATCCTCACAACCGAAGCGTGTCCTACGCGATGCTCATGTTCTCCCGGCGCCGCCAACCCCACGCGACACCCACCTCGCCCGCCGAAGCCGCCGCTGCCGCCGACGGGCGCTCTCCGTCGGGTTCGTGGACACGACCAACAAGCTCTACACCCAAGACCCGGCAGCGGGTGACATGTTTGTGTTCCCCAAGGGTTGGTGCACTACCGCTCAACCAGGGTCCAAGCCGCCACAGCTCTCGCGCTCGGGAGCGCGGGTTGCTGGGCTCGTGGTCGGTCCTCATCACCGTGTTCGCACCGACATCGACGACGCCATCCTCGCCAAGTCGTTCAAGACCGACCTACCGACTATCCAGAAGCTCAAGGCGGTCCTCACTCCCCCCAAGAAGGCGTAAGTTCGTCTGTGTTGTTCTCGATGCTTTTCGTGTTTCAATAGAAAGCTAATATCCAAAATTACTGCTGGTCGGAAATTCCGCGATGAAATAAACTTGAGTTATGTTGAGCTACGTGTACGTATGTGATACTGATACACCTTGTGATAATTTGTATGCTTCTGCGGAGATTGCTGTTCTTGACAGCAGCAAATTTGCAATTACAACTTCATTCAGCTGAACTCTCTTCATTTTTACCCTGTAATGCCAATTTGCAAAGTTGTACTCCTCTATGTACCCACCCTTAAACGAAATTGCTTGTGATGGATGGCAAAGTATGGATTACATTGATCTGAGTGAGGACTTGTTGAGATAAAGATCTGCTATGCGCTGTTTGCAGCAGGGTGGAAGTGGAGCCTGAGCCTGAGCCTGAGCCTGAGCCTGAGCCTGAGCCTGAGCAGGCAGGCCCTGTGTAGCTTGGGTTAGCCTGCACTGCAGGAAGGCAGCTTTCCTATTTGGTGCAAGTGTGTGCCTTTCTTTACTTGTGTAGCACCTGCCGCTCTGCTGCTAGCCAAGGCTGAGGAGAAGCAGAGGTTCCTTGTCTCCATGGTATGGAGGGGACCAGGCCAGCCAAACTGCTACTGCTAGAAGAGAACTTAGCCCAATCGTGCTCTTCCTTACTTTGGGCATGCTAACGACACAGGGAAGCTCTCAAGATACAGATGAGGCGATATGAGCTTGGGCCTTGGGAACATATGAACTTAACCTGGTTGGTTTGTATGACTTAAGATAGCAGGCAAGAAAGAAGAGGAGAGCAGAGCAGGTGAAGCTGTACGGTTTTTACTTGGGTAGCAGGAAGAGGACACAGTACAACTGCAGAATCCAAGCCGCGGAGCCACCCTGAACCCAAAGGAACATCCTGTCCGTCCAGGAAGTTGTAGCAGGGGCTCCCTTCTTAGTGTACCTGTGGAAGGCAAAACGATTGTTTCATAGGTACGTAAGGCAAATGGTACGACAGAAGTAAAACGTGAACTTATCCATGGACGTTCGGCGCCACCCGCTGCCCCTAGGTGGCTAGGACCTCCTGTCGCTGACCGAACTGGCGTGGTACTCCTCCACAAAGACGTCGTGAACCAAGCACCTCCGTGTGTACCAGTGCGCATGGTCTCGCGTGCAAAGGCTCGATAGGCCTCGGGATGCGCGCTCGTACACCCTGCCGGGAGTGTATGGTGTCCAAATGACGCGGCCATCCATCAACTGATCGAACATCGCAACGTAGTCCAAGTAGGACGTGTGCATAGTGATCGAGTGAAGGTGACCGTCCAATGGAACAACGGAAACTTAGTACAATAAATTGAATTACAATACGAAAAATAACAAATGTTCAAAAGCGCCGGGACCCGGATCGCAAACCAACCCTCGTGTATTCGAACTAGTCCCATGATCAAGAGCTTGTTCACACAAAGGGCAACATTGATGAAATTATATCCATACAACGTAAAACAGCTAAGAAATCAGCAAATTATTATTAAATCGAAGCAAATGCACCTTATGGTCAAGGTTTTACAATTGTTGCACGCAGGCTTAACAACAAAATAATAAACTTACAATGGAAGAAAATCTTGTGGTAGCCATCCGACATGCCCATAGGCAATCGAGTGGAGAACGCGCCTAGTTCGCATGGTCTTCAAAATATTCCTCCTCAGAGAACTCAGATTCCTTGGTTCTCCTTCAAAGAATCGATCAACAAATGACATATAGCCATGAGTAGGGGCGAATCCAACAGGGGGCTTGGTCAGCTCGAGCCTACCCTCCACCGAGCCTAACCTTCCCTGTCCCAAGGGCGGCGGGCGGCCAAGCCCATGGCCATGGAAGATGTGTGTCTTTGCGGCACCAAGGCCAAGGCCATGGAAGATGGCGTCTTTGCAATCAAGTCCCGAGGGTCGTGGAGGAAGAGAACTTAGAAGATGGGCATTTCCTCAACAGTCGGCCCACAACCACCCAGTCCACAAGGCCCAACTGCCAACATCCACCTCCTCCACCCCACCCCACCAGATAAGATTGAATGAGAAAGAGGAGATAGAGGATGAGGGTTGAGTGCGCAGATGAGCCGAGCGGCTGAGCCCGAGAAACCCTAGCGGCGGGTCGGCGACGACACGGGAAGCCAGAGCGGTGTGAGGAGGTGCGGCCGGTGGAGGCGTGGGAAAGCTCGAGCTGGGAGGAGCATCAAGCCGAGGAGGCATGATCCAGAGGTAAGGAGGGGGTTGAGTGGACGCCAGAGCCAGGTCACGGCCTCCGACACAAGGAGCGGGAGGAGGCCGGGAGGCGGAGGGGGCTGCAGTGCCTCTGTGGCTGTGGTGTGGGCTGCAGCCGATCGGCCGAGGACGATGGGGAGGATCTGCCATGTGCATCCGCCATCTGCTAACACTAGGCTACAACCGATAGGGAGGGGGGAGGCGTAGGTGGCTGCGGTGGCGCGCAAGCTTTGCCAGAGGCCGATCGGCCGAGGACGGTGAGGAGGGGATCTGGTCATCTACCGACACTAGGCTACAGCGGACTAGAAGAGTACAGGTCTAGAATTTGGTATGTTTTGTCTAATACATAAGTGTCTAATTGACTAATTGTTTGCCTTAAAAAATTTGACTAATTGTCTTGATTATTTACTGTTTACTCATGTTGTTGATGTTGTATTGTATTTGTAGAGTACATACAGTAATCTAGACTATCTAGTGGTATTTTGTGTTGCGATGAATTTTTCAATTTGTTTCTAGATTTGCAATAATAGAGAAACGAACTTTGCGTAACTACCAATTCAATTTCAAGTAGCACAAGAACTATGTATGTGTTAATATAACTTAGTCCTTTGAGCTCACCCTCTATTTTTATCTTGGCTTCACCACTGGCCGTGAGTACATAAAGTACTCAGCAAGTCGTAGAAAAATGTATGCAACTAGTATTCATGCAAGGCTTGAACAAGGATAACTTTATGGCTATTTTGCAGAAAGCAGTATTGACAGTAAATACAGTAAATAGATTGAAAAGCATAATTGAAAAGAATGATAAATAAATAGATAATTGCTTTGAAACAACTAGTGAACAAACATGTTCACTTCCCAACCAACAACCAAAGGAACAACTAGTTCACTTCCCAACCATTCCACCATTCCAACATTTTTGAGAAAATCTACTATTCGTGTGAAATCACCAAACATTGTCCATAACCGGGGACACGGCTATTCGAATAGTTTTACACTCTATAGAGGTTATACTGACTTGACCCACAAGAGATAATCATCTTGATAAAACACACGCTTCCTTAGACATATGAACCAAGGAGAGACTATCACAAGGCTTTTACAAAGCTTTGTTTTGACCCGGTTCTGCTCGCTAAGGATTCACCATTTTGGACCCCCTCTTGCGCCGCCCATCAACCCAAACTGAACCAAATCAAAATATTGCTAATTATTCAGCCAGTCCACCCCATCCTCGACATGTGGTTGTCTGGTATGGCCCAAATCAATGGCGCACAAAGTTAAGTCCTTAGTGACTACTCAAAGCGAGGCAACCACATCTAGAATCGCCCCTTTATTGCATGATCATTACTCGAGTATGAAATTATTTTTGGTTCAACCCGACCAAATGACAACCCTTGCCATGGCACAACAAATTTTTAATAACAGTGGCCACGCCACAATTCCATATTTCTTTAAGTCAAATACTTCATGATTAACATTGTGAATCGGAACTCATCGTACAACTGAAGCATGACTAAGCATATCTACGTCTCCCATGTTGGTTTTAAAATATGTCCAACTAAAATTAACCCAACCTATGGTGTCCAAGGGTACATGTCAATATGTCATTCACAATTATTCAAGGAGGCATATTGTCAATTAGGTATTTAACTATTCTAAAACAGTTGATATAAAATTAGCAATGCATGAGGATATAAAACAATATAATTTTGTAAACTAGGTACAAAATGATCAAAGGTTTATGACTTGCCTTCGTCAAGGTTGAGGTTGCAGCGTCCGGTTGGTCCAAAAGCAGTGTTGGCGGCGTCAGATTCTATATGCTTAAACGATACAAATAAATAACAAAAAATCAAAAAATACAAAATAAATATGGAAGGAAGATATTGAATTTAGATGAATTTAGGAGAAAGAATCGACAAATTTGGAGTTTGTATGAAAGAGAACGGCGTTTGGAAGTTATCATGAAATGATGAAAAATAGGAAATTGCATCAAGATAGAATTATCGCTCATACCTAATGAGAAGCACACAGCATGGCACCGTGGCCGCGGCAAACGATGGGGTGATCGGCGAACGGAAAAAATAGAACTCGACGAGGTCCTCTACTCAATGGTGGTGGCGGTGAGATGAGTGGTGATTGATGGCGCGACGGCGGTCAAAGGAAGCGCAGGCGGCACGTCGGCCATGGAGGCGGCAGTGCTCGGTGGACGGCACCGCACCGCCGGGGAGGTGAGCATGGGTGTGCCTCGGCGAGGGAACGCGATGGTGAAGATGATTCAGCGAGGAAGGTCCGTAGGCTACGGCGACCATTGTCGGCGATTTAAGAGTTCACGGTGGTGACATACTTCGGCGATGGCGAAAACAAAATCGAGGTGGGGGATAGCAAGAGGATTACTGGGAACACGACGTGACGTGATTGGTTTGGTTGGAGGATCACTGGAGAGAGAGATCAATGCGAAGATGTCGTCGCCGGACTTCGAGAAGAAGGTGGATGGCGTCGCACGTTCCGGGCAAACGGAGGGGAGTTAGGGGGTGGGGTTTGAGGCGAATCGAAGAGGAGAGACGGGAACACGGTGATGCTCTCTTTATAATGCGAAGGGGACACTTGAGTTGATGGGAAACGTTTGAGGATTAAATGAGCAGTTTTGGGTTGAAATGGAGAACTAAGGAAACTATAAAATTGATTACAAGGAGTGGAGAAAATGCGCAATTGATGGTATGGTAATGTGGGTGAGGTTAGTGAGAACGTTTCTCTTCAGATGGATTCAAATTTAATGGCTTGAGTGAAGAGAAAGAAGGAGAGAGGCGAAGCTCAGCCGTTGTTGGACTGGAGCTTGGGCTGCTGCTCGGTGCTCTGTAGTGGGGCAGCCATGGAGAGGCAGGGAGGGCAAGGGGAGGGGCGGCGTGGTGGCGCGGTGGGGGAAGGGATGAGCGGTGTGGCTGGCCGGGGAAGGAGGGCGCCATCGAGGTGGCAAAGGGAAACCACGGCCATGGAGCACGTCCGATGGAAGAAAGAGACAGAAAATAAAGTTCACGGGAAGAAGATGATGGAGGAGATAGAAAAAAAGGAAAGAAAATCCGGAAAATCCAAAAATAAAATAGATTCGGAAAAATCCAAAAATAAAATAAATTCAGAAAAATCCAAGAAAATTCCACAAAAATCCTTGAAACTTGAATAGATCGAATAAAATAATTTTGGATTTAGTTGATTTTTATTTTAATCATTTAAAATGTTTTTCATTTTCTAAAAATTAAAATTAAGCTTTAAATTGATCCAATAAATTGCAAATGATTCTTTTTATTTTAAAACTTCAAAAAGGCTCTGAAAATAAAATAAAATAAAATTTATTTAATTGGAGTTTGATTTACTCACATTAAATTATTTTTATTTCAGAAATTTCAAATTAAGCTTTAATAATTAGGGAAAAATCAAATGGCGATTTTTATTTTGAAAAATAAATAAATAAAGACCCAAAAATTTGGGATGTTACAAAAACTTACCCATCGGCGACACCACGCCGTACCCAAAGCTCGGCAAGGCCACCATGGTCGAGAGTTCATAGTCAACAAGGCCACCATGGCGATCTGGGAACTTATGCCCATGCCGATCTTGAACTTCACGGTCACCAAGGCCACCATGGCCGAGTTCCCGACCCTCAACGGCGGAGGCGTGTCCCTCGCGATGCTCATGTTCTCATGAGCTCTGTTAACCCCACGCACACCCACCCCACTCCGCCGAGCTCTGCGCCATAATCGATGGGGCGCTCTCCGTCGGGTTCGTGGACATGACCAACAAGGTCTACACCCAAGATCTGGCAATGGGTGACATGTTTTTGTTCCCCAAGGGGTTGGTGCACTACAGTTCAACCAGGCGAGGGCCCGAAGCCACACAAAGGCCACTAGGAGGCCCGCATGGACCAGCAGACCAAGAAGCCGAAGGTGGTGTGGAGGCCCCAGAAGGATCACCGGGCACCATTGCACTCCAGAGT